>JAKWJD010001761.1:61603471-62078276 GCA_027705065.1 Solanum peruvianum
TTCTAGTGAACACAGCCATATCCATCTCCATTGTCAAGGAGATGGTCCGATCGATCCTTCATGTGATTGGCATCCACATTGCATCATGGGACGATTATTCCATCGAAGGTTCCTTGGACTCGTTTGAATGTCGCAGAAGCCCATCAGAGTCATATATGGAGGAATTCAGAAGCCATACCCCTGCAATTCGTTATGATTCCATCTGTATCTCTAACCATGCTGAGAAAGAGTGCTCAGTCTGCCTGACGGATTTTGAACCTGACGCAGAGATAAACCATCTCTCATGTGGCCATGTTTTCCACAAGCATTGTTTAGAGAAGTGGCTCAAGTACTGGAATGTAACTTGTCCACTTTGCAGGAATTACATGATGTCTCAAGAAGGCGAAGAAGATACTTGTCCTATGTGAGGTTAGAAGTTTATCGAGGCTATAGCACTACTATACATCTTGAGTACAGCTTAGTAGTGTACATGCAATGGTTGATCTTTGACATTGGGTAGTTTCGTATTTGTAATGCTTGGCGTCCTCTCAGAGTGACGGGTCTCTTTACTGCGACCAAGAATTCATACATTCGCGTACATAATATATGGAAAATTTTGCTATGATGTTTTCCATCATGAATGGTTTTTTTCTGCTTGCTTAGTTCTGAGAGGTTATTTTCACTGTCCGGGAAGCTATGTTGTTTGGATTGTTGACCCATCCAATATAAAAAGGCACTACTTTGACAACATTTTTTGGGTGGGGATGGAGGGTTTAGGCAAAAGCATGTGCAATGATTGAACCAATAAATGATATAATGTACAACCAAGCATTCTTCCATGACTCCACAACTAATCAGAGACAGAAAACTTATTACATGTTTAATTACAGATGAAATGACATAGGTAAGAATTACCCTAGATATGAAACATTAGTTTTGAGTAGTTTTCCAGCATCCATGCTATGCATCAGTATTTGAGTCATTTTTCAGCAGCCAGTTCAGAGAGTTTCGAGCCAACGGACATGCTATTTCGAGTCAGGCTAGCAGTCCTGTGGTACCTGCATCTGAAAGAACCCGCGTGTGTGGTTGGTGAGCACAAGCAATTATACTTTGCGCTCTTTGGTTGGCCTGAAGGTGAGGATGGCATTGAAGATGCCATATGCTTAATGCCCTCCAAGACACTGCTTGGCACAATCAACTTCTTCTTAGGTCCTCCATTCTCAATTGTATCTTCACTCACACTTGATTGTTTAGCCATCTCTTGACTGGACTCTGCAAAACAGAGAACAATAATCTTTTGTAAAGTCGTAAGACCATGTATAGGGGCTAAAACCCGCCTAGAGCCAGATAGATGTCCAGGAGAGGGTATTATTTGTCATGAGTCACCAGTAATAGTCAAGGTGCATATAAGTTGCCCGAGCATCAGCCTTTAAGGGACAAAGACGAAGAAAAGAAAGAACTAGAAAATTTATGAAGAATATTAATTTCCATTGCTTTTTAATTTCTCTTTTCACTTATCCAAATGAAATTGGTCTTCTTTTTCTTCCTTGAATCCAAATGAAAACGCATAATCGTATGTCAACATTATGTATCTTGTTTCCCACCATATGTCTAACATTATGTTACCATGATCAAAATTAAGATCCAATTTTCCATTATTAAAGATTCACAATAAAAGGCATTTACATTACAGAGTAAAAAAAAATAATAACATAACATTTAATACCTGATTAAGAGAATTTTGTTGAGAGGTTTGCAATGAAATAAGAAATATGAGAAAAAGGAGGGAACCTTTTATCAATTCCCTTTTTTTAGGCAATTTCGTATTTCTAATGATTCCGTCTTACCTGATGATTAGCGAAGATTCTTGTTCTTCCTTAGTCCAATTTAGATAGCTTGAAGATCTGATTACGGACCGGAAGCGAAAATGCATCAAGGAGAAGAAGAAGGATTCTAAGAAGAATTCCTTCCAAAAGAAAAAAACAATTTCTCTCCAGGAATAATTCTTAGTTTCTCCTCTCATGTTTATGCTTTGGCTTTTCCTGAGGCTCTTGTCATTTCTGTTTTTCACACCACTAATTTTTTTTTCCCTTTTTTACTTTTTATTATGATATTACTAAAATATATTAGCAGACCAAAAAAATGCATGGATTGAGATAATCCTAAGAAAAATGAAGTCTTATTTTCTTATATAAACATGTTTGGGCCATCTTGATAATATCCAAAAAAACAAGTCACCTAGATTCCCACAATCTTAGGTACAAGTGAAATCTCACGCAGACCTAACCACTATCGCGTGGAGGTAGAGATGTTGTTTTTCTAAAGGAGCCTCGTCTCAACTGCAACGATAAAAAAGAAGCTTATGTCCTTAGGTGTTTTCCTTTCTATATTTGGAAGAGAAGATGGGAACTCACAGTGGTGTTGGGGAGTTGTAAAGACAGGAATAAGCTCTCAGATATCTTAAAATTCAGCTATAAATTGCAAAATCATAGCAAATGCTGGCAATACAATCTCACAAATTCAATAGGAAAGCTGACTCTATAAGTAGAAGGATGAATAATAGTAGCAGTAGTTGAAACTTGAATGGAACCTTCTGTTCCCTTCAGTTTTGGATCATCTTCAAAGAATCTCAGAATGACACAAGTCTAGCTACTTACTTGGAAGCAAAGATTTGCGGGAACTGAAAATACGTGATTTCCGATGACAATGGAAAAGCATGAATCTATCTTCAACAAGCCAACGAGTAGCAGTATGTAATAAAGGATGCATCGAGTTATTCCATATATGTCAAGTACTAAAGTTCTACTTGTGGAGGAGAAGGGAATATGCTAAGAATGCACATTAACTACCGATTTAGCCATAAAGATAATTCACATTTTTCCGGAATCAAAGTCTGAGAGAAGCATTTTGATTCGCATAAACACATAAAATGAGATCAAACAACAATTTCACAGTAATGCAACTGAATTTTCAGTCAGAAACACAAATGAGATTCTTATTACTTACCAAATGAAATGATACAAGCTTGAAGCAGACACCGAATACAAAGAAACTACACGATAAAGAGGTACAACTAAAGAAATAATCTGTAATTGCTATTCAAAATAGATACTTACGAACAAGCTTACCTAAAACAACAGTATGGTATAGATTTACGCAAAAACTGCAAGAGTCTAGCTTCAAACGCCAGTCAGAAATTAGCTGGACGAAGTGCATGAATTGATCCCATCCTTGCAGTCTCTGGTGAGATCATTAAATGTCTCAACCTGCTTTTTACCCCTAAAGAAAACTTCCGTATCAACTGAAGCCCTCATGTACCCATCAAATTCAACTGGATTCCCATTATTAAGTTTTGTTGTCTCTGCATACCACTCACTTTTTTCATCCCAAAGATCTATATATTCATGAAGGAAATGGGTGGAGTACTTGTCTTTTAAAGGGTCAAAAAAGGATGTATCTGGCTCATTGGTTGCTATATACAGGTTCCTACCGTCGTCGATCTTGTCCTGCAAGCTAGATAGTAGAGCCTCGGGAGAAGTATCTTCTGCCAAATGTGGCCACATTTCACGATTCCTTGCCTTCTCACCCCTTACAACATGAACTGAGTCATAATCCCAATTTAACCTCGACGAAATAGCTGAGACGATGTCCATCAATCGTCTTGATTTCCATACCAGATGCCATGGTCGTTGAACGACTGATTCCGTTTCACCCTCACATACCCTGTACCAGTAATTATCTGGCTCCACAGAACCAAATTTCCTCATGATTAAAGTATCCTGCACTCCGGATAACTTCATCGGTGTAATCCTAAAATCCTCCACAAGATGAAGACTTAATCTGTCTTTTTTATGCCACTGGTCCCAATCTGACCAAAACTGGATCTGATCGAGGACTGACGCTGAATCCTTTAAGTGCTCAAAATCGAAGTAAAACCTGAAATCCTTTCCTTCCTCATCTACACCAGATGAAGTGTAAATCTTGGATAAACAAATACTTAAGTCCATTATCAAGGTCCTGTTCAGATATTGAGCCTCGCCCAATGCACACATGAAACTCCAAAGGTAATGGCTCATGCTCTTGCACCTATCCCCACCTCCAGAATAAATCAAATACTTACCATTGCCAAATGAACTCTCCGATTCCACCACAGGAAGTGAGTCATTTACAGCTTCCCCAACCACAGGCAGAGCAATAGGTTCACCCTCTGTCTTAGGAGTTACCTTCTCGAATCCCTCATCTAGCTTACCAAGAGTTCTATCAGACCCTGCCCTGTTCTTTCTCTTCCTCTTGCGGGCATTTCCACCAGAATGATAATCACCTATACTGACCACATCAAGGGTGCAGTTCTCCGACCTAGAAACCACAAAAGACCGGTAATCTTTATAAAAGGCAGCAGTCTTCCCTTCCTTAGGCCTAAACCGCCACGCCATATGGCAGGAACTATCATTAGACCCCCTGACCGGCTTCCCAAACCGGTAAAAATGTATATCCTTAAACTTCTCAATGGCAGCTCTCATCAACAAATGAAACACATCCGGATCAGTGCAATCAACAGGATCATCAATCTTGCCACTACAGTCCAAATTATTCTCAGTGACACCACCACCATCAGCATTCTCCGGTACATCAACATCATTGAGGTTAATGAACGTCGTAAACGCTGTCTGATTAACACCAAGAAAGTCCTCACCAGTCCTCACAACACTATCATCAGCTCTAAATGTAGCATTAGATTTGGAAGTAAGGAAATTAGTGATTTTTGCTGAAGGGTGGAACAATGGGTCTTCAGGCTGATAAGTTGCAGCAATTATAGTGAAAACCAAAACCCCAACTACAAATATAGTAAAACAAAGATTCCCAATCATAGCCATTGCATTTTGACCCAAATTTTCTGGCCTGAAATTTCCACTCCTAGACAGCAAAAGTGAAGGCCGACCCAACATTTTTTTCCCCACTTTTTCTCACTATAGCATTAAAGCTTCAAACACAACAAGAACTAAATCTGTAAAATGGAGAAAACATATAATTAGACTACTACCACCACTCAACAAAATGACTAAAAGGGTATTCAAAAAACATGAAATTTGACAAAGTAAAACCAAGAATTCATAGATCTGGGTAAGCATAAACAAGAATCGACTATGTTAAAGCTGAAGTTATGCTTTCAAACAACTTAATACAGTATAAAGATTACTTTTTTACCTCATACAGCTTGGTGATTGAACATAGATTTCAGTACTTCTCTTTCATTCTCTGTGTGTGGGGAGAGTAATCAGTGAATGATGCTAATTTACTTACTATGTACACCGACAAAAACATCGGGGGTCGAAATGTGATTAGCGAATAGAGTGAGGCCTAAATCACGGAACAATATAAGCATTATGCGTGTTTCGAAAATTTCTAGTGTCAAACCCCCTAGGTTTTCTTATTGACTAAAATATCCTCTCCCTAGCTAGCCGGACTAGTCGGAAGACACATATTAGTTGGACTAGTGAGGGCCCTATTCGGAGACATAAAAAATTATATTTTTGAATCGAACGTACTGTCTATTTTTCCAATTAAAGAAATAGACTCGTTCGAAAGAAAGATTATGTGTCACCTTTAGAGCATATATAAGATACAATTGGATTGTTCACGAATTATTCTCTCGAAAAATGAGAGGGGTTTGAAAGTAATAGTCTTATCATATGGCCGGCCCGACTTACTACCTTTGCGCCTTTACTTTGTAATTCTCTCTTTTTCATTTTTTTATATTGATTTGTAAGCATGTGAAACTTTAGCAAACAAAAATAGGTACTCAGGATATTCACAAAGTGATTTCATTTCATCACTAGGCCAAGGATCACACTCGTGTTAATGGAGTCAAAAGTTAAATATATATATATATATATATATATATGCGGTGTTATTTTTCAACGAAATGGATTCGTGTGAACCCATTTGACTCTCTGTGGACCTGCCCCTGAAAATAGGAATCTTATTCGTATAAAATAACTAGAGATCGAAAATCATTACTCCCTCTCCAATCTATTTTACTTGCAATGATTGTTAAAAATTATTGAGCTAAAGTATCTATCATGACATTTTTCTTTTATCGAAAATAAAGAAGGTCGAGAATGATCTACGATGCATTTTATCTTTTAAAAAAAACAATACTTGTCATTTTAAAAACTAAAATAGAATTTTAAACTTTTTTTAAAAAAAAAAGGAAAAAATGGCAATATGCAAGTACTTGCAAACTTTACAAATGTGTGATTAAATTAGAAATGTACAATGCTCATTGAGGTCAAGAAAATCACCTAGACAGGACCACTGGTTTTACCACCAGCATGTACTAGCTACTAATTTCCGGTCATATGGCCTTTGCAACTCCGCGTCTTTCCACATAAAATCGGGCAGAGGAAGAAGAGCTAATATAGTCCATCATTTACACATATAGCTGCTGTGTTCTTAGCTGTATACTGGTCTATGTGAAAACCTGAAACTACCTAATAATTCATGTAGACTGCACCTTTGAAGGGGTACACGATGAAGCCCTTAACTGTAACCGACTCATGCTCAGCTCCATACTTCTGTGAACCATGTCTTGCAACAATCTCTTGGCTGTGTCAGCTGCTTTATCTGTTCCATCAACTTGTGCAGCGAAGTCGTATACTATTCTCTCCAATGTGGAGGATGAGAACCTATTTTCAGGAGGAGAGTCTCGAAGCAAGTCCAAAAGTGTTCTAGCTCTTTCCTGAGCTAGAGGTGTGCCCTCTGCAGTTAACCTTAAAAGGCCTGGAATGGCGCCTTCTTTGAGAATGAGTTCCCTGTACTTGTCTCGGCTGCTTTGACACAATGACAGCAAAACCCCAACAGTGTGTTCTGTGCTGATGAGTGACCCATCCTCAACAGTTTCAACTAGAGTAAGTATTCCACCATCTGCATTTGTAATTGCGTCTCTTCCCTCCTCAGAATTAGAGAGAATTTCCAGTAGCGCTGTGGTTTTCTCGGCAAACTTGGAATATTTCTTGCAGTCTTTGAGGAGATTCATTAGTGGATAAACCGCTCTAGCATCAAGAACCAACTTGGGATCTTCTTTGCTTGTGGAGAGATTGTGGAGGGCTGTGACGGAATCAACCCTTCCTTGAACAGTTCCTGAACTCAGGATCTGCACCAGAAGAGGTCCAACTCCTGATGCAGCTATTGTTGGTTTATTGGCTGCAGCAGCTGATAATGTCAAAATAGCAGCAGCTGCTAGTTCTTTCAAATTGCCATTTTGGAACTTGAGGAGCTCCACAAGAGGAGGGATGGCACCAGATGCAACGATCCTTATTTTGTTTCTGATAAGTTTGAAAAGAAATATAAGGAGATAAGTTGATTATCCTTTAATCAAAGCAATTATTACAAAATAAGGGAATTTCAAAAAGAACAATGACTATATATCACATATGTCCAAGTATACCAAAGAAGCAGTTAAATAAACCTACGGTAAGGTCAGGAGAGAGAGAGAGAGAGAGAGAGAGAGAGAGAGAGAGAGAATACCAAAGGACTGTTAAAATAAACCTACAGAAAGTCAGTAGAGAGAGAGAGAGAACTTGGACATTCTCATTATATGGTATTTCTAACCAGGGCTGTTGTTGGCAAGTACGCAGAAACCATCCTTAGCTGAAACGAACTCTTGCTTACATGAGCAAAGTAAAGAGGAAAATATGACCATGTGAGCATCTATTCTGTATTATCATCCATCTTTACTCCCACATTTATTGAGAATCTCCAATGCCAAATTAACAGAACACAAACAATTTAACCACATCTACATGTAAGAAAAGGTACAGTAATTATGAAACCAGACGATCAAGCTTCAGATCATGGCTACATTTGGCCATTCTTGGTATAACCACAGCATGTCTTGAGCATTGACATCTTAATTGTACCAATAACAAGGAAACTCTCAAGGAAATAAAGCACCAATCACCTAACAAACAAGGTGAAGAAAGATTTGGAAGTACACCAAGAGAACACAAAATAATTAGAAAAAAAAAGGGTGTGTTCGCCTGGTTCACTACGAAGGAAAATGTTTTCCAAGGTTTCTACTTATTTTCTTGTGTTAAGTACGTAAGCAAGAAATATTATCCTAGAAGCATTTGTATATAATCTAAGACAAATACTATGGAAGGTGGGGGTGAGGGTGTGGGGTGGATGGTAGGGATTGGGCTACAGGGGTGGGGGTGAAGATGAAGTGTGTTGGATGGAGGGGAGAACACAATTAATGTGAAATGTTGTAGAATTTTTGTTCCCTACTTCAACTAGCGAAGTCAATTTCCCCATTTGGAACTTGTTTTCCTAGAGAATATTTTCTAAAAAATTTGGCCAACCAAAGATGGAAAATTGAAAAACATTTTCTGCCAAATGTTTTCCTCCATACCCAACACACCTGAAGAACTTCAGAGAAAAGGAAAGACAGAAACTAGGGGAGGACAGGACAAAAAACAAATTATATGTCAAATAAATGATAACATTATCTAACCGTTTCACAACCTGGAGAGATAGAAAAGCTTCCCTCCCTTGTGTCAGTAGATACATCAGAGATGATGCGTACAAAGATGATTGAGCATGGAAATATTGTACAGTTACAGCCTGTGAGAAGTTCATTTAAATGCCTAACAATGATTTTTTTCCTCTTTCAAATAAAACACGAAAATGGAAAGATGTATTCTGCCCTGACCAAAAGTAAGATATTACAGAAACAGGATGACATCTTCTAGTGAGATGCAACGGTGCAAGAACTTCACTATGGTGGATCACAACTTTTTAACCTTTCAAAATCTCAATCAGATTTTGGAACACAGTTTACTAATACCTTGAAATCATAGTTGTTGCACATTAAATGTAAACTTCTTTTCTGGCTCCAAACAGGCATTGACGAGCAAAGGTTTAGCACTAAATACAGCTTCTAAATGCAATTTTTTGGTAAGAAATCTTTTTCGGTGCGTGAAGCACGACTTCTAAAGGCCAATTTAGGGTCTCAGCTCGACCCAATAGCTCATTTGTCAGAGAAGCTTCTAGGTTTATGTTCTTCTCTACGAGTATTTTACAATTTTACATAGCTGTTTTGCCAGAGAGACAAGCCCTTCATTCACAGCCTATAATTGAGATGCACTACTATTAAATGGCGACCTGAGTCATGCACTGGAGGTGGCAGTGGTAGCCAAGGCCGCTTCTTCCTTGGCACATGAACTCAAGGTCACTGAAATGATCTAAATATTATCTGGTATGGTTCTTGTTATCAGCTAACCCTGTATACCTTTTCTTCCCATAGCTCCCAGAACCCTCCCCCTCCGGGTGCAACTAAGAAACCCCCCATCAACCTCCCCATTGTTGGACCAAATTATCGCTTGCAGGACGTTCCTGGGCTCATGAACTATCAGTTAGGGAATGTTCACCTCATTGCATCCCCGTCCTTTCAAGTGAATTTCACAGTTGTACCACACTTCATTTACACCTTTTAAAACACCAATAAGAAGATGACACATTGAAATGTGCTTCTAAAGATAAAACTCAATGAGCCAAGTAAAACTAAATCGTGAATGTTATCATGACATCTAGGTGACAATAACTCATAACTAAGTAAAGATATTGTACTTTTAACATAAAATTCCTAACGAATTAGCTCTGGCTGTTCTCTGATAACTAATATTTATTGTTCCAGAAAGCTCTTTCCGTATGAAGCTGATGTCCACCGAGGGGACTTGTATAGCTGGTTTCTATTCTTATGTACAAGACCCATTCCATTAAACCAAAGGCTTAATCTAGAGCTTCCCCTACAGTTAAAAGGATTGTTGTTTGTCAAAGAGGAATTTGTATGACTTACATTAAATCCACCACTTTCATCCAATAGCACCTTTGTTTCTCATTTACACAGTAATAAATATTCCCAGACTCAACATCCAAAATTTTCAACTTTACCGGGAAAAAATCACAATCCTTACCATCTAAACTATCTAGACCAAGAAAACACCAAGAAAATCTTAACAGTTACATCCAATCACAAACTACACGAAAGTTGTCCCTTTTTTATGGAGATTTACCCATCACAGAGATGCACAGAGGAAGAGAACGAACTTCATATATCCATTTTCAAACTAACCCACAAAATTCTTTCAATTTCATACATATAACAAATATCCACAAATATATATTATTTCTCACAAAAAAAAAGAGTTTAATAGTACGAACCTTTCATTACGAGAGGCAAGATTAAGGAGAGCTAATAAAGCAGCTTCACGAGCAAGTAGAGAATAAGAGCAAGGCTGAAGCATATCAACCAACGGCGGAATAACGCCGGCGGCGGCAAACCTTGAACGAGTCTTACCGGAAAACGAAGATTTCCTCACCAATCTCCTAATTTCCCTAGCTGCTTCAATTTTCTCTACCTCTTCCACTGCACTCTTCAACTTCTCCGCTATCTCCTCTATCACATTCTTGCATTTTCTGTTCTTCTTCTGCTCCTCCTCCTCTTCTTCTTCCTCCTCTTCAAGATTACATTTTCCTCCCTCTTCTTCTTCTTCCATCAATATCTCCTCTTTTACCATTTTTCTGACACCCTTTTGAGCTCTCTTTCAAAGGGTGTATTCAACAATGGAGATTCTGTTGATTTTTTTTTTTCAGATGAAGAACTTTATTCAGGATTCAACTGTTGTACTTTTCTATTTAGAGGTTGTACCACCTATTTGAGACTCTCGAGTCTTTGCGTATTTCATGGTAATTTACTTATTTAACATACACCCCCTTAAGTTTAGATAAATATATATTAACTACCCTTTACTTAGGAAGTAACGTCCCTTTCAATCCAAAAAAGTAAAATAAAAGGAGAACTATATTATTTATCTCAATTCTCAACTTAAGAAAAATAGACATAATTCATAGGAAATAAGTTCTTTTTCAAAAAATAAAATGGAGTATTAAGATACGAGAGAATTTTTATTATGTACAACTATTAAATTAGAGTTCGATAAAATAATTTAAAAAAATATTACGTCAAGGGAGACGGAAATTTTTTTAGCTATTTAAATTATGCATTTTCATTTTTACTTTGATTGATATTTTGTTGAACTAGTAAAGTGAAAAGAAGAAGAGGAGAAGGTGTTGATTAAGAATAAGAAATAATTATGCTTAGAAGTAATATGCAAGTTATTTAAGTAAAGTGTATTTGGAAATTAGGATAAACTTAAGCATCATTTATATCCTATATATATATATATATATATATATATATATATATATATATATATATATATATATATATACTAGTATTTGGACACGCACGTTGCGCGTGTTCCCTTCTTTCTTTTGGATGAAAACTCCATTAAGAAAATTAAATTCAAACAACGAAAGTGAAGCTGAATAGGCAATGAATATCACATCACTCAACATGCCAAAGCTCATAAATACATTTTTTACTTTCATTGGGTTATGATGGTTGTTATCAAAATTCAATACTTCATTAGCTTTATACACAAATAACTCACGTGAATCTGCATATGAAAATTCAACAAATTTGACCTACTATTGACAAAATATAATAATAATAATAATCAATAAAAAAATACAGACAAAGAATTATGCTAACAAAAAAATCATGTCAGAACGAAAAGTGACTTACCCCATTTGTATTGGCACAACTCAAAGTACAGTTCTTTGTGATCGACACTGAAGCATCTCATCAATTGATTTTTCCTATAACAAAAAAAAAATCATCTCATAAGCTATTGACACAAAATTAAAAAAAAAAAAATTCAGACTCATAATAAAATAGAATGTAAAAAGCAAGAAGAAATACATATATGAAATGAAAAGACAGGGACATAGTGGGGAATGTAAAGAGACAACAGTTTCTTTAGAAGATTATTAATGAATAATTATTTTTTAATGTATTTATTTCATGTAAAAATATATATTTTAAGTACAATATGATATGATTATTATTCAATATTTTGTTAATTAAATATTTTTATTTAATATAATGGTAAAATGATAATCCAACATGTACTTTGATGCTTCCCGCTTATAATAATATATGATAAAGGAGTTTTAAAGGTTACGTATATAAAGAAGTTTATGTAAAGTTTGTGTTATGAAAAATATATAATTTTAATTTACACATGAATAGTGTGGAAGAATTTGATCCTATTAAGTCATTAAATTATATGAGAATTTAACAGTCTATTTAAATTGATTGTTAATATTTTAGCCTATCGGTGAAAGTTTTATTTTTTACGGTGCAAGTCTTTTCTCTTTCTTCCTAAATATACTTCTTTTGATAAAAATAAATTAAAAGATAATATTTTATAGGTAGAAAAAATCAAACGACAAACAAAAAAATAACATAAATTCAAATTAATATTGCTTTCAAATAAATATTGAACATTAAATAAAAACGGAGAAATGTCATGACATATAGGCTAAGCTTAGTGTCGATCATAATATGGAAATATATTATTCTATACTCTATTTGTGATGTATAATTGATTTATTAGAGTGATTAGAAAATGCCTTTATCAAATTACTTAATTAGGATGAAATTATATTAGAGAGGGTAGTACTAATATTACAAGAAAAGTAGTCACCAAACTAAAATCCAACAAGTATATGATTGATTTTCTTTGTGGACTCCTTTTATATATATATATATATATATATATATATATATATATATATATATATATATATATATATATATATATATATATATATATAATACATCCTTAATAGTCCCTTTTAAATTAAATTTGAATTGCATACATCGATCAATAGCAAGAGTAATTTCCATAGGTTTGTATCACAAAGATCATAAGACACTTCTATTTTAATTTGTTTGTTTCTTTTTTAAAAAAATGTTTTAAATCATATCCTCTATTTGCAGTGTAATTTAAAGTTATAAGATTAAAAGGGCATATTGATACATTACACACATCGTTAGTTTAAGACAATGAAATTCAAATGTATTTTTTATTTTTTTTTAATTTTATCATATCAAATTAAAATAAATAAATCGAAACGAAGGAAGATATTAAACTAGCAGCTCCTTGAACTTGGCTAAAATAAATCATATATCCATTACCCTTTTCCCAACAATATATTAAGGATTTCCAAACCTAAAGTTACTTTGGACACTTCATATGTTGATAAATGGTTTGGTTACCTACCAATTATACCTAGAAATGTATTATTATTCATTTGGTCAATCTCAACCAAGTAAGAATAGTTTTTTAAATTGATGGCTGCCGTATTTACTAAATGATTATCGGAAAATTACACAGTCTATATCTATAATTAATCATTAAATCTCATAAACTTAAGAAAGTTTTCTTCTTTTCTTTTATTTCCTTTAATAAGATTCATGAGAATACATGTGTGTATATGTAAAGTTAGTCTTTTTGCATTTAGTTGAAGGTATAAATAATTAGATAGGAAATTTTTTATCGCATTTTTTTCGTATTTAGCATAGTCTTTTTTGTGGTGGGCTTTTATATGAGAAGGCATCCCCTCTCCCTCCTCAAAGCTTCGTTAAAATCTTGTTGACAAGCTTATAATAGTTCTCAAATCGTCTTGTATTAATAGTTATGATTATATTTCGACGAAATGCTCTTAATTCTAGGTATAGTTTTGAGTTTCCAAGGTCCAATGGACCCAAGTGATTTGGAAGATAATGCTTGTATTATGTATGGAAATATAAATGTACTATTCTTATGACATGTCTGATATTCTTGGGACTTTGTCCTATAATTTGACTCATAGTTTGTTGTTGTCTTGCACTTGTTTGGATGTCTAGCAATAACACTTCCCAGACATAATTATATAGAAAATTTCATTTAAACAATCGCACTATCAATTGATCAAATATTTTCATTAAATACTTGCCAAAAGTTTCTCCATATGTTCTCATAAGTTAATTACTTAAAATATACCAACTCCTCCGATTATACATGTACATTAGCCTCAATAAGCCATAACATCTCGAGCTTATTCCAATTGAGGTTGATGTAATGTTATTAAAAGTAACATATTGTGTAGTTAACATATCCATATAAGACGGTTGAGAACATTTCCTTGAAACAAAGCTAGTAAAGAACCACTTAATCATGTGTTCAGATGCTGACGTAAATAAATGTCTAAATAAGAAATTTTGACAAGTTTAAGAGGTTCGTCGATGCATCCCACCACTAGTACATTTGTCAATGTGTAGTAACTTGCACTTGCACGTTGTTTCTCTTCAAATTCAGGCATTTCTTAAGCAAATCCAGGCATTCATCATCTCACAAAGACACAAACAAACATTTCATTCACTGCAAATAGGAAGACAGTTCATATTTTCTGTCTTCTGCAGACCCTTTCTGGGCACTGCATTCCCAGAGTGCCAAGACTAACAGTGAATTGCACCAACAAACTCGAGCAGTATAAATTCACCACAAAATTTACTGCAAATAACGCTGCATTTTTCTTTGCACCAATCACCAATTACAACAGTTCCTCTAAAATCAATTTACAGGTACAAAGATACGAACGAAAGCAGGATGTATGAAGAAAAAAAACCGAGAAACCTCATTGCTTTCGAGAGACCTAAAATCCTATCAAAAGGAAGAAATATATAGGGAAGAAAAAGGTTTAACCTCTGATGGTTATTCTACCAAAATGTTCAAACTATATAAGGCTATAAAGTTGTAAACAAAACCAATCGGCATATAACTGCCTCAACTAAAATCTGCCACTATCAGTTACAGGAGGATTCACCATCTAAATCCTCAGTCCAAGCAAAGAAGAGACCTTTGGTGAAGTTCTCTTCTATGTCCCACCCTTCTTAATTTACAGTTAGACTGCACACTTCTTCCCAACATTTGCTGGAACCATTCCTCCAAATCAAAACATGTTGCAACTCTAAAAACTCCAATGACAATTTTCTCTTCTTGTTTTATGCTTTGCGAACAAAAGAATAGCTCCTCAATAACTACTTGGCCAGTTCATCTGTGCATGCTGAGGCCGTTGATAAACATTGCCAGTTGGTCCAACCATATCAACTGGACCAGCTATTGTTTGGGACTGCTGCAGAAGTGGATGAACAGTTGATGCTGTAACTGGTTGAGCTGGGTGATAAACACCAGCAAAAGTTCCATGACCTGGTTGAGTGGGTGTTAGAGCCACTTGACCCTGAGGAAGATTATAAAACGAACTTGCTTGCAAACTAGACAAATCTCTATTGTGCGCATTAATCCACACACCTGAGCTTTCACTCTGCAAAAAAGAGATGTCGCATCTATAATCACATTCTTCAAACATTTACACAGATGATAAATATTAAAAAAATGTTGAAAGGAAATCAATTGACACAGGGACATCCTTGACAATGCTATTTCACAAGGGAATAGGGCATCGAAAGGAAATCAATTGACACAGGGACATCCTTGACAATGCTATTTCACAAGGGAATAGGGCATTGAGGCAATGGTACAAGATATTTAATTAGAGCAGGGAAGATAAGTTGAAGCCTAAGAAAACCAGTATGCCAACTTATTCTGGAGGCAACAACAAATCACATTCAGAAATTCTAATTGTTATCTCTGTTTTAGAAATACAGAATTCTTCTCTCAACTAGAATGAAGACATGGGATAAGCCAAAGCCTCTATTAGCATATACTTCGCTAGGAAATGGACAACTGGTAACACATAAAGTACATATAGTATTAATGGATGTATTGCAGTTATAAACAAAACTAAGATCAAACTCAATTTGACAAATTAATGTACTCCAATTTCTTTTGATGAAGCGGGGCTTCATTAGAAAGAGCTTCCATTGGATGCAATTGTTACAACAAAAGAGGAAATATCAGTCCAGATTACCAAAAAAAAAATTGAAGGCTAAAGCAGTAAGGAACTGAGAAAATCCATGAACGAGTCAGTACTACTGGAGAAAAGTTAGCCAGCTAAACCGGCTAACCAATAGCTTTGAGCGAACATATTTGAGTTGAGAGTTGATACCCCCATCAAAACATCTCCTATTCCTTTCACACCAAAAACACCAAAACATGCAAGCTGGGACCATAGTCCAGATCTTCCTGATGGGGTTCTCAACTTCCCTAGAGACCCAACTGATATAATGTGCTCCAATTAGATTAGACTGATCAGTTTTCGGCTTTAATTCTTACCAGCCTAACCACTACCACTCAAAGCAATTCAAGCTCTAAATACCACAGTTTTCACTATTCTCAGCAATAATGATGCACACATTCTCATGAAATATTTCAATGGAGCATAAAGAATCATTAACATTGCTAAGAGAAGATAATAGAGCCAACCTGTTGTCCACTCACATAGACATTACTCTCCTGGAACTGAGATGCAAAAAGATCCTCATTGGAAGCAGGGTTTCCAGTCGTTGTAGATGAACTAGGGTTATAGTTGACAGGAGAGGATCCATATGGCGCATAAGTGCCAGGCACTCCCATGTGAGCTGGATTTCCCACATTAGCTCCTGGTCTATATTGCGAAAGTGAGTATCTGGGAACAGCTGATTGTGGAGGTGGATATATACCACCAGCCTGAGGCTGCTGGGAAAATGCACCATTGCTTAAAAATTGATGGATGGCTGCTGGTGGAACATAGAATGGTGAAAAGTAGTGACCGTATGGAATGAAATTTGGAGGATAATGGGGCAGATGCATCCCTGTAGCCTGTCGAAATACGGGGATAGGTTGCTGAGGTACAGCTATAGAACTCTGCATAAGCCCAGCAGCTTGAGTCACAAGTGGAGTTGGAGCTGCTGCAGATAAAGCAGGACTATTCCCACCCTGCAGAACAATCAAATAAATAAATACAAGCACAATTCTAGGAGTGGGTCAACTGAAGCCAGCACATCAAACCATCACAGTAAAGTGAGATATCCCTAAACTAATAATTGTTCTCTGTGCATTCTTTATTAACCAGACTTCCCATGAAACTACTTGAACATCACCATAAGAAGTTAAATCAAGACTGATCTGTTAAAAAGAACAGAAGAGCATCCAAACCAATGATTTTAGTGCATATAGAGAAGTAATAAATATATTCAGACTTTACTCAGCAGCTTAATGAGAACTCCTACAATATTATTCAGGAAAGCATGTTCTAGCAAAAGGAAATTTGGTGCCCTCACAATTTAACATAGAATCTGATTTAATAGCTCTTCCATGGTTATTCAGAAAACATTTGGTTGAATATGATTCACGTTTATCATCTGGAATTATGTCTACAAGAGGTTAGAGAATTTTCACTATAATCCAGAAATATATTGATCTTTTCTGAATTTCAGTACGCTGCATATCCATAGCTGCATTTCAGATTGTAGAGAATGCCTTCTGTGCCAGCATAATAAAACGAAAGAATCAACTAGGCACTAATTATGACTCAAGCATACAGGGACAACAGAGCTTTTCTAGGTCTTTAGCCAAACACCAGAACCCTAACCCTTAGCACACACTTCTCTTCCCTTCCCCCTTCTGTTTATCTTTCTCCCCGTGAAATTAGAAAAACAATTTGAGACAAAATATAAACCAGAACTCAGCCGAGTTGGATTCTAACCTCTTGAGGAGATTGAGAAGTGTGTGGAGGCCCAACTGCAACATTGTACTGGGTAGAAACACCTGCTGAATGGAAGGGTGAAATGCGGCCATCACTATCAGCACTTGAACGGTAGAAGTGGGGATAGTAGCTTGGGTCAATCGGATGCTGAACCTGAACAAAGGAATAGATGTAAAACTTCTGAAGTATGTAAGTATATTTCTTAAGCTTAACCACGCAAATGCTTCAACACGTATTGATTATCATTGATGCAGTTTCTAAGAACATGTCAAATAATTTTCGGAGAGGCAATTGTTATTAATATAGTTCCTACAACCATCACTATGAAACCAAGCACAACTGGACAAACATATGAATATACTAGGTCCCTGACACGTATTGAGGTAATACCAGTACACACTTGAGTAAAGTGTTCAATCAAACTGCTGTGATGTTTAAAGCACCAACATGTAAGTTTGTTATACCAATGACACCTTGAGGCTTCAGAAAGTATTATAATGACAAAATAGGTAGATAAAAAATCATGAATGAAGACCTACAAGGAAATTTGGAAGACGAGAAACATCTCGAGGTTGAGATTCAGAATTTTCAAAGGGTGGGAGCTGATTGCTCAACATTGGTGGCGCAAATCCAAAATTATAGTTGGGGGATGTATGAACAACTGAATATTGTTGGCCCGCCGGCAGACTCTCCTGCTTTGGTTCACTGCACTCTGGAGCAGAGGATGAGATATTACCATCTCCTTTTGCAGGCAAACTCTCCTGTCCATGTGAAGATGGAGGCTGATCAGGATAATCTGTTTCCTCTGCAGCAGCTGATGCATTTTGATTACTGCATGTATTCATACAGAAGAAAAATGTTAGAACTGGAGGACCTGCAAATCTATTCATGAATCAGAATCCAATTTTGATTTGGAAAGAACAGACTTCAGCAAGTCCAGAATAAAAAAACTAAGAGGCAAACATGCTCATGCACACAAAAAAACTGAAAAAATGAGGATCTTTCTCAAATCTACAGAAAGAATGCCCCCATCCCACCCCACACCACACCCCCAACCAAAACAAATTCACACAAGCCTTTGAATATCTGCATCCACGAAGATTTTTCTAAAGAATAGCACCAGAAAACAAGTTGAGTGCAAGGATAAGACCTAACTAAGAAGTTGTATTATAGTGTCGAAGATTGAGCCCTGAAACTAAAAAAACTGAAGCTTGTGCCACTTGATACTTCAAGCACTAAATGTCAGTAGTCAAGTTAAGTCTAAGTTACTCCTTTTATACAGTCAAAGTGTCCTAGTTTCACTAGACATTGTTTTAAGTTGAGACTTGAAGTCTTTTGTTGGAATATACAAGTAGGTCGTCTCCCAGGATTTGGTCTGGAGGCGAGAGTGCAGGGCATGATGTGTAGGTTAGACGCAAGGCAGGGTTTGAACCCTACAACAGAGAAAGCCTCTTATATTTAAGTTGAGAAGTGTAGAAGGACGAACTCATTATCCACGAAATTTCCAACTTGCACTACGGCCCGGGGGAATTTAACAGTTACCAATACACAATATATATCGGTCCAAAAGGGAGAAAAGAATCCCTCAAGAGCTCAGTTCAAGTGGAAAAGGTTGAGATATTTGTGACTTGGGTCACATCTTTGAGCCCTGCGTCATGCGAACTAAGCATGATATTTAAGTGGAGAAGGGTTGAGGGGAAAGCCCATTATCCTATGTCTTGAAAGTTGGGTTGGACCTAAGAGTTGGCCCCAGATTTCTCAGTCATAAAAAAACTTTAGAAGAATTTTATTTTTATGGGAAAATTGGGTTCAAAGATACCTATATTTCTTAACTAGGTGGACCCAACTTTGGGAAAACCTGGCACAACCCAAAGTAGAATAACTGAACTGTGACAGCAGGAGTGGAACAAAGGGAGCAGAGAGTGTATCTGAATCATCTACTGATAGCACGTATTGGGTTAACCCGTTAATACTACTGTTGAAACTGTAATTTGAAACCAAAAGACTTCTTAAAAATTCAATATAAGTTATTTATTGTTGGTTGATAAGTATAGATATAACAGAAATTACTGCAAAAATAATCTCTCATATCATAGGGAGAGCAGCAGAGAGAGAGAGAGAGAGACCTTGGAAGTTGCGCACTTGCAGCTTCTTCAATGCTCTCAGAAGATTCAGAAAGTGGTGGACTTCCATCATGCTCAGGAGCAATATTTGTGCTTGTGCCCAAACTAAAGCCAGAGTCAAAGCTTCCAAAACAGAACCCAAGTTTTTCAGACTCAGGAACATGAAGGTGATTAGGGATAATAACATTTTCAACATCTGAAATGTGTGATTTCTCTAACTTCTTCTGCAGAACCTCAGTGACTTCTTTTGTTTCAGGAACAGAAGCAGGAGCCTGCGACAGAGTATTGACTTCAACAGAAACCGTAGACACACCAGATGAAGAAGCAGCAGCAGCAAGAGTAGACCCCTGAGCTAGATTACTGTTTACAGGCTTTGGCTTCCACTCCTTAAAAGGACCTGGTGTAGAAAAACATAGTAGACAGTGTCATGCTTCCAGGGTGAATTACTGGACAGATGGGCAAGACAAACTCCATTTGCTAAACTCATTCTTTATCTTTTCCAATCTAACAAGTGAATTCGAACCAACAAACAAGCAAGGAGACTAAAGCACTAAGGTTCAAATTTTGGGAACACTCTAGTCATCTAGTGACAGAGTTGCAAGCACACCAAACACAAAAACTCTAGACACTATACAACATTTTCGGAAGTAAAAACAAAAAAGTATATACACAGAGATCAATACTTTCTAATCTTTACCAGGCAGTATCCAGCAAACTTCACTTATGCAAGGACCGGATGACTTGTAACAAGTCAACGGCCAATATTCTATTTTGAGAACGTGAACATGTTGCACTTAAACATTTCTGATGCAACATTTTGATTTGGGAAACTCAAACTTGAGCTAAATTCCAGACGAGACTATCTTTTAGAAGAAAAAAATCCAAGTATGTACAATATGAAATGGGCTAGAGAACCAGGGACCTTCACGCAAACATTTTATAATGATGCTCATAATTATATATTGTTAACAAAGATAAGCAAACAAAACTTAAGTTTCCACTAGTTCAACTCATTTAAGCTATGTTGATCTCAATTTCAGCTCATATGACCAAATCAACAAGAACTCAAAAATTCAATATTCTTGTAGCATGAAAAGCACCTTTTCTATATTCTTTTATGAAGAAAAGATCAAAGTTGTATCTCCATCACTGATCCAAAAGTTTCACTCTCTATTCATTGTTGAGACATGCAAAAGCTTTTTTTTAATTTCACAAAAGCATCTCAAGCAGAGATGCTACACTTCAAACTTCTGCAGTGTTCTTCGTCATATATTTTTTATTTGATAATGTGCAATCTTAACCACAGGCATATGTTCTTGTGGGAAATGGCTTTACTGTTTCTTGATAAATTGCATTACGTAATCAAAGAACTTCTTACGGGGGATGGCATGAACTGGAATAATAGCTTTACTTTCATTCTCTTCTCTTGATTAAAAAATAATATTCTTCACTTCTCATCTCTACAATAGACCACCCTACTAGGACTTTGCAAATCAATTCATTTGTTTCTGTAACATGGCAGTGGCATGGAAGGTTCTAAAGCATCAGTATTAACTGCTACCTTTGAAATATAAACAGACAACCCAGAACATCCAAAATAATCATGTTTCAAATGAAAACTCATAATATAACTATAAACACAAGTTTTGAACTTCACAAGTTTTTCACGACGGAGAAATCCATCCGTGGCCAACCCTTAGGACGCAGCCTTTGGAACTCGGGGAAAATAGACTCGCCCCTCTACTCTTCTCCACTTAAATACCATGCTTAGATCACATTGCGTGCGACTCGAACCTGTGACCAAAGTCACAAGTCCCAGCCACTTGAACCAAGTCACAAGTTTTGAACTTCATACTTACGGCACCTATATAACTAACCATAAACTTTTATTTTGGCAATCTACTTTACGGCTTCCCCCCACCCCGAAAAAAAGGGCACCATCTGATACTAGATTTGTACATGTGAATAAATAGTCTTGAAGATTTCTAGTACTTTACTTTGTGAAAAACGATTTCCGGTATTCTACTCTATCAAAGTACACCATACCACTTCCATCACTGCAAATTTCACAAATCTATAGTTTTTCTGAAGCTAAAATATACACTGTAATTGTGAAAAAAAATCTGGATAGATGGAATGGCAAAAAAATTCTCTGCATTTTTCTTGATTAGGCTCTTTCTGAGAGTTGATTAAATTATGATTCCATCTCCCGTTACCCAAGCACAAAAAAGAAAGGAAGAAGAACATTATGCAGGTAATTATGAGGCAAAATCCAAGAACTACATTATCAAACTATGCAGCAATAGTAACAAAAGCACTAACAAAATCATTTTAGTAAATCATCTGAGAAGTTAGGGCTTCAAAACAATATTACAACATACATATCACGTTAAATTACTATACCTTTTTGTGGACCAACTGTGTGTGACCGATTGTTGTAATTAGATGACGGCCTACTAGAGGAAGAACCACTATGGGTTGAAGAAGCAGTTTGCGAGTACTCCGGAAGTTGATTCTTTCCAGGCCCCTGAAATTTGCTTGGCGTCTTTACTTGGATATTTGAGCTTCCAACAGTAGAAACTGCTACTAGGATGTGAGGGGAAAGAAATATATAAGCTTCATAAATTGAGCAGTGACAAATCCATCTTCTTAAAAAACAAAAAGGGTATAGTAAAATATATAACTACACAAATCGTAACACCTATTATATCAAATAATAACAGTTTCGTATTACTAAGTCTTCAAAGCTTTTACCAGTTGTCTTTTTGCTCCCATTGGATTTAGGAGAAACATGCTCAACCGCAGAATACTGGGGCCCAACTTCCCTTCTAACTGTGCCTACTACACCAGCGGGACGTGAATTTTGAGATGGCAAGAGCACGGGATCTGAAGCTGAGAGATAAGCTCCTGTTGGAGATGGTGAAGATAGCATTCTTGAAGAATTGCCGGTGTTTGGCATCCGCTGACCATGCACATCTTTGTTTCCTGTAGCTGATCTGTTTTTGGTGGAATCAGCAGAAGTTGTCTGCATGCCTGTATTTGCTTCAAATTGTTTGACTTCTCTTTTTGGGGAAGCATGAGCATTTTGTACGATACTGTTGCTCCCCGAAGCTAGATCGCTAGGTCCATTTACTGCAGCACTTGATGAGCTGAAAACAATAATGAAATTTAGTCCTTCAAAATAAGACCAGATAATTTAGGCAACCGAAGTCGTCAAAGGGCTTTTTTTTGTAATCTACTATGAATGGCAATACCCTGGCAATCAAGGTATCATGCATTTGCAACAATTTCCAATAAAGCAAAAAAAAAAATGTAAACATCAAAGACCACCTTGAAATATTCTTAGCCTCAACATCAACCACAGTAGATAAGTTGACACTCTTGTCAAGAATTTGATTGGCAATATTGTTTTGACCGTTCTTTCCACCACCTACATCTGATAAAACATACACATGATAGGATGAGTTGATAAGGAATGAGAGGAACTATAGATCAATCTAAAAGAGATATAAAGGCTCTTTCTATGAGCAAAATGAAAGGGCCTCAAGTGTGAAATCAATTTTTTAAAGACTGATAGTGGCAAGAATGCCTGAATAAGAGGTCAAAATCAGTTAAGATGCATTTTAAATAACAGATGAAATGTGTAAATAAAGTAAAATATTGTAATAAAGTGACATATTGTAGATTAGACATTAAACCTCAGAAATCAGAGCCTTCAGTCATTTAGCAAGAAGGGCACATCAGAATAGATGGAAAAGGAAGTAGCTTGAGTATGTTACAGAAGTTGGGCTCGTAAATTAAGATTCAGAAGAACACAAAATGAGGAACCCGGGCTCTGCAATATCACAAGAGACTACCAAAATGCAGAAAGATTAAAAACATGTTCTTTACCATGTGAAGCATGACGAGAAGTCAAATTTCCACGAATCCCTTTGTTACCTCTGCCCTGCATGCCTGGTTTCCACTTTGGTTCAGCAGACTCCTTAATTGAATTCTGAGGCCAAAAGTGTGAAAGATAAGATGAAAGGTCTACAGTAACCCAAAACAGTTCTCATTTATTAGGCGTCAAAAGAATCAACAACACAATCCAAGCAAGATGCTTATACCAAATCGGATTAATCCATAAGTCCTCGAACAAAGTAACCCATTTGATAATCACTAGTTACTTAAGAGCCAAAAGATGAATGTATTCTGCTAAGGTGCTAATGCATAGCTATTAGATCAGGACCTTTTTCTGATAAACCAAGCATTAATCAGTACTAGCAGAACAGCAAGATAAGTTGCAACTACGATTACAGCAGTTGAACACCAGATGGCATTCGCAAATGCTGGACAGCTATGTGATAGCAACAGGTCTATAGATATGCTATTAAATTTGTGTTTCAGGGAATAAATAACTCGCCCATTCCACACAGACTCTAGAACCTACACCAATGAGCATTTATCAACCAGTATTTCAGCCACAGACCAAGAGTAAGCACTACAACAACCTCTTCAGGCACCTAATACAGATGACTACATTATTTCACAATTTCTCACCCAAAATAACAGAGAAAGACAACTCATGCCTATGCCACTACCATAAGACGTTTACAGGCAAATTAGTAAGTTCATCATTTTTTCATATGATAAGAAGCGACTGTAGCAAATCAGTTCCTAGGCATACCTCTTTTCTCCGATCACGCTTACTTTTAACTTCATGGAATGTATCTGCAAACAAAGCTTACGTGAATTTAGTAAAGAAACCTAGTTATGTCACCAACACAAAAGGTACCCAAAAAGAAAGAAAAAAAAAAGAGAGAACAAAAGACCACATTATCAAAAACTGTGAATGGCACATTAGGACCAACCTGTTGTACATTAAATCATAGCTGCAAAAATATAATTTTTAACCCAAAACCATATATAATTTGCTAAAAAAACTGATCTTGAACTAAAAGCAGATTGTTACCCCCCCCCCCCTCCCCCCCCCCCCAGTTGTGAAGAGTCCGACCAACATAGCCCACCCCTCCTTTTTGCAGAGAGGAGGAAGGGAGATTGCATCTATCAGAAGGTTTTTTTCTCAAACACCATAATAATAAACTAAAGACAGCCCTTTTACACATATGCAAGTGCACCATTAATAAACCCAAAATTGAATTCTGCCCCTAACCCCAAATTCAAAACACCAAAGGAAGGAACAGAAAAGGTAAGAAGAAGAAAACCAAGGGGCATTCAATTGAGTACAAGGCACATGCAGAAGACCAACCAAAAAAGAGAAAATGGGGAAAAATCAAAATTGAAGACAATGGTCTCTCCAAAAAAACTCATTCTATCAAATACTCAAAACCCATAAACAGATCACAAAAAAAATCAAGATCAAACCCATCTCATTCAGTAAAGTGACAGCTAAGTACATACACAAAGAACTCCATTTAAAAAAAAAAAAAAAACAGAAAGAGAGATATAAAAATGAACCCTGTGAAAGAAGCTTCTGAGTAGTCTCATTGGGATCCATTGAACATTCCTTGAGCATTGCATATATCTCATCTTCACCATGATTTCCAGTGATCTCTTTGATGTTTTGGATCGTCTTTCGCATACCAGAAGGGATTGAAACCCTAGCTAATCCCCCAACTATACCACTGTTGCTCATCTTCACCACCCCAAAGACTACAACCCCACTAATATTCTCTACTTTAGTATATACCCCAACTATATCTCTCTCTGTATATATGTATCACTGAATCTACAGAGAGAAAGGGAGAGGGAGAAAACAGAGAGTGATATAATTTTCTGGTGAAATATAAGGGCAAAGGGTTCTTCAATATTTTGTATGAATATTTATAGTTATTTTTTTTTTATGTACTTGATTAATTTAGAGAAAAAAATTATTTAAATTTTATTTTATTTTTTTGGTTTTTCTGTATTTGATTTATTTTTATTGTTTGTAATTTATTTCTTTTTAATTTATTGTCGGTCAAAGACGGAAATTTGAATTACATGTTATTATTATTATCGCTTGTCGTATCTGAGTACAATAATTTAATTGTGTTTGAATAAAATGACAAATTATGGTGAACTATAAAGACTTAAACGGATGGATTCTTGAATTTATTTTTCATGTACTTTATTAATTTAGAAAAAAAATTATTTAAATTTTTTTTTGGTGTTTAAGGTATTTTTTTGTATTTGATTTATTTTTATTTTTATTATTTTTAATTTATTGTCAGTCAAAGATGGAAATTTAAATTACATCTTATTGTTATTATCGTTTGTCGTATCTGAGTACAGTACATTAATTGTGTTAGAATAAAATGACATATTATGGTGAAATATATAGACTTAAACGGATGGATTCTTGAATTTATTTTTTTATGTACTTTATTAATTTAGAAATGAAATTATTTAAATAAAAAAATTGGGTGTTTAAGGTATTTTTTTTGTATTTGATTTATTTATTTTTTTATTGTTTTTAATTTATTGTCAATCAAAGATGGAAATTTGAATTACATCTTATTATTATTATCGTTTGTCGTATCTGAGTACAATTATTTAATTGTGTTTGAATAAAATGACTTATTATGGTGAA
Organism: Solanum peruvianum; assembly: GCA_027705065.1. Lineage (NCBI taxonomy): Eukaryota > Viridiplantae > Streptophyta > Magnoliopsida > Solanales > Solanaceae > Solanum > Solanum peruvianum. The sequence goes on from JAKWJD010001761.1 coordinate 61,629,740, forward strand.
ATATAAAGACTTAAGCGGATGGATTCTTGAATTTATTTTTTATGTACTTTATTAATTTAGAAAAAAAATTATTTAATTTTTTTTTTGGTGTTTAAGGTATTTTTTTGTATTTGATTTATTTTTATTTTTATTGTTTTAAATTTATTGTCAATCAAAGATGGAAATTTGAATTACATCTTATTATTATTATCATTTGTCGAATCTGAGTACAATTATTGAATTGTGTTTGAATAAAATGACATATTATGGTGAAATATAAAGACTTAAGCGGATGGATTCTTGAATTTCTTTTTTATGTACTTTATTAATTTAGAAAAAAATTATTTAATTTTTTTTTTGTGTTTAAGGTATTTTTTTGTATTTGTTTTTTTTTTATTATTGTTTTTAATTTATTGTCAATCAAAGATGGAAATTTGAATTACATCTTATTATTATTATCGTTTGTCGTATCTGAGTACAATTATTTAATTGTGTTTGAATAAAATGACTTGTTATGGTGAAATATAAAGACTTAAGCAGATGGATTCTTGAATTTATTTTTTATGCACTTTATTAATTTAGAAAAAAATTATTTAAATTTTTTTTTGGTGTTTAAGGTATTTTTTTTGTATTTGATTTTTTTTTTATTGTTTTAAATTTATTGTCAATCAAGGATGGAAATTTGAATTACATCTTATTATTATTGTCGTTTGTCGAATTTGAGTACAATTATTTAATTGTGTTTGAATAAAATGACATATTATGGTGAAATATAAAGACTTAAGCGGATGGATTCTTGAATTTATTTTTTATGTACTTTATTAATTTAGAAAAAAAAATTATATAATTTTTTTTTGGTGTTTAAGGTATTTTTTTGTATTTGATTTATTTTTATTTTATTGTTTTTAATTTATTGTCAATCAAAGATGGAAATTTGAATTACATCTTATTATTATTATCGTTTGTCGTATCTGAGTACAATTATTTAATTGTGTTTGAATAAAATGACATATTATGGTGAAATATAAAGACTTAAGCGGATGAATTCTTGAATTTATCTTTTATGTACTTAATTTAGAAGAAAAAAATTATTTAAATTTTATTTTTTGGTGTTTAAGGTATTTTTTTGTATTTGATTTATTTTTATTTTTATTATTTTTAATTTATTGTCAGTCAAAGACGGAAATTTGAATTACATCTTATTTTTATTATCGTTTGTCGTATCTGAATACAATTATTTAATTGTGTTTTAATAAAATGACATATTATGGTGAAATATAAAGACTTAAGCGGATGGATTCTTGAATTTATTTATTTTTTGTTATTGATAGTTTTAAAGATTTTTTTTTTTGTATTTGATTTGCTTTTATTTTAATTTTTATTTTAAGGAATTTAGTATATTATATTGTCTTTAATCGTGTTAAATGTATTTTTGTATTTAATTTACTTATTTTTTATTTTATAAATAAACCAAATTAAGTTAATTACTGGTCAAACTTTGAAATTTGAATTAGATTGTATCATTATAATCATTTGTGTTACTGAGTTGAGAAATTGCATAATTCGTATATAATATTTTGATGAAATATAAGACTAAAGTGAAAGAGTTATTTAAGTATTTTATATGCAATATTTATGATTTAAGAAAATTGTTGTTTATTTTAAAAGAATTTTCTTTTGTATTGGATTTTTTTTTACTATATATTGTTAGCCAGAGTTTGAAAATCGAATTAAATTGCATCATTATTGTTGTTTGTTGTTTTTGCTTCTCAGTGATTTTTTTTTTGCTTAGTATAAAAATAAATTGATAAAAATTTAAACTTATTAATTTAAAAGCATTTTATAAAACGGTGAATTTTTTAATTAATATGAAAATTTATTAAGCTGATTATAATGAGAAGTGAAGAAATAATTAAAATATGATATAGAGTTTTTCATGCTAAATAAAGATATTAAGCTTTATTTTTAAACAATATATCAATTTACAAGTGGTTATTTTTTGTGGTATATTAAAATCAATTAATATATGGTAAAAATAAAAAAAAGGAAAAACTTTTTTTTAAAAAAAAAGGAAAAACTTTTTTTTAAAAAAAAAGGAAAAACTTTTTTTCTTTTTCTTTTTTGCTATTGATCATATATTTGTTGTGTTTGATTTGCTTTTATTTCTTCTTCTTCTATGTATATTCAAATAATTTAATATTTAGTAATAAAAAGGAAAATTTATATGTTTGATTTACACGTTATATTATAATTATTTTTTATTTTACTTTATTAATTTAGAAAAGAATATTTTTTTTTTTATTTTTTTGTTGGTCGCGTTAGTGGTATTTTTTTGTATTTGATTTGTTTTTATTTTTATTTTTGTAAATTATTTGTTTTTATCTAGTGTTGGTCAAAGATAGAAATTTGAATTAAACCGTATTATTACTGTTGTTCGTCCGTTTTTTTCTTTCTTTTTTTAGTCAAAGATTCATACTTGAACTAGACTGTATCATTATTATTATTTGTCGTTTTTGAATTAGTAAATTGTTTACTTGAAATATAAAAAATGAAACACAAGAGTCATGGGAAAGGTTTTTTCAATATTTTGGATGCAATATTTATAGTTGTTGTTTTATTTTTACTTTACTAATTTCAAAAATATATATTTATTTATTTTTATTGGTCGTGTTAAATGTATTTTTTGTATTTGATTTACTTATTTTTTTAATTTTTTAATTTTTATTTATATTTATGGTTAGTCAAAGATTGAAATTTGAATTAGACCATCTCATAATTCTTGTTTGTCGTTTTTAAGTTAATAAACTGTTTACCTAGAATATAATAAAATGATTTATTAAGGTGAAATATAAGGACTCAGTGGAAAGGGTTCTTAAGTAATTTTTTGTGCAACATTTATAATTATTTATTAATTCAGAAATAAATATTAAAATTTGAATTATATCATATTATTATTATCGTTTGTTGTTTTTGAGTCGATAAGTTATTTACGTGAAATATGATAAAATGATATATTTTTGTGAAGATAAAGACTCAATGAAAAGGGTTCTTAAGTATTTTGTATACAATATTTATAGTTATTTTATTAATTTAGAAAAAATATTAACTTTTATTATTATTGGTCTTGTTAAAGGTATTTTCTTATTTGATTTACTTTTATTGTTTATTTTTTTAATTTTTATTTATTTATTTATCGCTAGTCAAAGATAAAAACTATAGTTAGATCGTATCATTATTGTCATTCGTCGTTCTTTTTTTTACTGTTAGTCAAACATTGATATTGAAATTAGATTGTATCATTGTTGTTAAGTCGTTTTTAAGTTAATAAACTATTTAATTAGAATATAAATAAAATGATATATCCTGGTGAAATATAAGATTTAAGGGAAAGGGTTCTTCAATATTTTGTATGCAATATTTTATAGTTTTTATTTTATTTTATTTTGCTTGATTAATTTCAATAAAAATATTCGTGTCAAATGTATTTTTCGTATCTGATTAGTTTTATTTTGTTATATTTGTAATTTATGAGTTTTTATTTATTGTTTGTTGAATTATGAAATGTGTTTTAGATCATACCATTATTATCGTTTGTCGTTTCCCACTTAAAAAATTATTTACTTACGATATAAATGAAATGAAATATTTCAGTGAAATATAAAGACTCAAAGGGAAAAGGTTCTTGAATATTTTGTATGCAATATTTTTGTTTTCCTATTTTTTGTTATCAATCATTTTAAAAGGTATTTTCTGTATTTGATTTACTTTTATTTAAGGAATTCATTTTATTTTATTGTTATTAATCTTGTTAAATGTATTTTTGTTATGATCCAGACTTTCGTAATTGACACCCACACTAATTCTTCGGTGGGAGAACCACTACTATAACTCAAATCAAGTAACTAAACAAAAATTAAGACATTTAAGTTACGAAAACAAATTAAATAAACTAAATAAGAAGTTCACATAAACTTTAACAAGGACCTAACTAAATAATTGCGAAAATAACCAACCTAAAACCTGAAATTCAATGTACCAAAACTACTAAAAGATAACCAAATCTGAAACAAGAAGGGTCATAAACAACTACGAACTAGTCTAAGTTCGAAATGTGGACATAGACCCAAAGAGAATCCAAAACATCCCCGAAGATACTCGTTCACCCTTGAATTCGAACGAAACTATCACAGATGCTGAGCGAGATCTGTCAATAGCCCCCGAAAGATACTATGTACTCAACAAAACTAAGAGTAAGTGTAGTATTAGTACGCAACCATCGTGTACTGGTAAAATCACACGGTTATTCCACTAAGTGCAACATAAGCAAGTCAAACAACATTATAATCACATGCATACATATCAACATATACAATGTTGTCAACATTTATTAACAACGATCAACTTCACAATTCTCAATATACACAATTATGTCAAGTAGTTGGTCCTCTCATGGAATCCAAATCCAAACTGTTAGTGCACCGAAGCGTGGCAATTCAATCAAGTTTTTATGTCGGCACGTGGCAACCGACCCCAGTTAATTATGTAGGAACGTGACAACTGATCCCAGTTAGTTATGTCAAAATGTGGCAATCTGATTCATCAACACACCACAATCACAAACACAAGCATACTTCCAAGTTATACAATCAAGAGTGCTTTATGGCATATCAATAATGCTACATTCATGTATATACAAGTATCATAATGAGGCAAGAACATGCATACATCACACAATCACAACCATCACCTACCTCGAAACAAACTTAAAACCCTAAGAACCTTGATCATTCCTTTTCCGGATTCGTTCCACTTGTTCTTGGTCTACAAACAAACAATACAATATGAAAATCAATACACAATCACTAATTACCCGGATGTTTAACAATTCCATGAATCCTAGATCATACCCATGATCTCACGTACCGAATTCAAGGTTGTTTCCACCATAAAATATATGACAAAACCTTTCTCTGTCGATATTAACTCATTCTATTACGTTATACGGATCGAAAAATGGATTCGGGGAGTGAAAAACATACATTCAACCTCAAGATTGGTGAAAAACAAATAGGGGTCACATGATGTTTGTTCCTTAGCTTTAGAAATTGAAAAGTGACAAATAAGATCGTTTCGGGGTATATTAACGACATTGAGTCGCGTCTCGCCCACCAAAGCAACGTCTATTCCAGACAGAAATGTGCGCTATGACAGGACAACCGAGACAGCGCTATCTCCATAATTCCAAGATTCTCAATTCACAATACACCTCTAAACCACAAAACTCAGAAAATGCCTTCCACGCTAAGATCAAAATTTCGAGTATCTACACGCCTGAATGCAATTTCGTAAAACCGTACGGGTTCTTTAACGAGTTATCTAACTACTTATGCAATCAAAATCGTAAAATGTTTCACCTGATTGTTACCAGATTTTTCCGTACCTTAAAGATCTCGATTTTGTCCAAATCTGGATTAGGTTGAAAAAAATTCGAATCTATCATAAAAGTTTTTCGACTCAAAAAAATTTTCCTGTTGAGTTTTCTATAACGACGGAACCCGATCGTTACAATTATTTTGTATTTCATTTGCTTTTTAATTAAAAAAAATTATGTTTATTGGTAGTCAAAACTTTGAAATTTGAACTAGAGCTGTTGTTATTGTCATTTGTCGTTACTGAGTTAGTAAATTATTTACATCATATATTAATAAAATGATATATTTTGGTGAAATATAAGACTCAATGGAAAGAGTTTTGAATATTTTGTTTGCAAAATTATGATAAAAATTATTGTTATTGGTTGTTTTAACCTTATTTTTTGTATTTAATTTACCTTTTTATTTTTATAAATTATTTTTTTATATTTATTATTAGTCAAAGTCTGAAAATCAAATTAGATTGTATCATTATTGTTTGTCGCTTTTGTTTTTGTGTTAATAAATTGTTTATTTAGTATATAAGTAAAAGGATAGAAAATTATCGAATTAATTAATTTAAAAGCATTTTACAAAATGATGAATTTCTTAGCTGATATAAAGAGATTATATTGTTAATTAATACTGAGAAGTCAATAAATAATCGATATGATATAGAGTTTTTATGCAAAATAAAGATATTAAGATTTATTTTTAAACATTATATCAATTTTTAAGTGTGTATATTTTGTATATAAATAAAATGATATATTTTAGTGAAATATACAAACTCAAGGAAAAGGGTTCTTGAATACTTCGTAAGCGTTTGGCCATACGATATCATATCGTGAGATGGAATCGGCTTTTGCACATGCGATTTTACAATGACTTCATCTCATGATTCCATATCATGAGATGTGATTGCATATTTTCCAAAAAACATGATATGAGAATTCCATATCTTGATTTGAAATATCTTTAATACAAAAATTGATGCATTTTGTAAAAATAACCCCACATTCTACTACCCATTTAATTTTTATGTAATAAAATTTATAATGACATCATTACTTTTTAATATTTTTTAATCTCACCGACATGAAATTTATTATTCTCACCAACATATAGTCACTTTAAAGCACATCAACTGATTGTTGAGTAATACTAAGAACTTGTACACTACAATTTATATTAAATTCTTTTATTGAATTAAAGTTATATGAAACAATTACTTAAGTAGAGTACAAATAGCAATATAATAATGTATCATGCGATTAGATAAATTTTTGTTTATTTGGTAAGATTGAATAAACAATTGAGATTGTTTTAATAATTTTACAACTTATAAATTTTTATGTTTATGAAAAAATATACAACATCAAAATTTTATATGGCATGTCCAAACAAAACTTCAATTTAGTCTCACAATTTCATAGTATGATATCATGATTTCCATATCATGATATCATATCGCATGGCCATACAGACCCTTTATATGCAATACTTTAATTTATTTTTTTGTTATCGATCGTTTTAAAGGTATTTTTTTGTATTTAATTTACTTTTATTTTAAGGAGATTATTTTATTTTATTGTTATTAGTCTTGTTAAATGTATTTTTGTATTTTAATTACTTTTATTATTATTTTTTATAAGAAAAGTAAATTATATTAATTGTTAGTCATACTTCGCAATTTGATTAGATCGTATCATTATTGTTGTTTGTCGTTACTAGGTTAATAAACGGTTTACTTGTATATAAATAAAAGGAGAAATGGCCAAATGACCCGTCAATCAATAATCGGATTTTCAACTACACACTTATACTTTACGGGGATCCTATTACCCCCTTCGAACTATTTTAAAGTGGAATTTTTTCCTCTCTGAAATAGCATACCATACATCTGTCTTGTGGTGAAATACACGCACTTGACACAGATAATTTACCATTTAATGATAAAAAATTTTTTAAAAAAAAGCTCTCCTCCCTCCTCTGTCTTTCTTTCACAATCATTTACTCAATCCTAACTATACTAAACATGATTTTTTTTACCTCGATAAATTTCTATACCTCTGAGATTTCAAAAAAACAAATATTCAACTCACCTTTTCATCTACTCTGAATCTGTAGAGTCTAGAAGAAAACAGTTCTAATTAATCAAATCTTTCATTCAACTAATTTAACAATTTTCCACATTTTTTAATATGATGTTTGAATTTTCCTTAGACAGTTTCGGATACACATTAAATAGGCCATGAACATTCGAGATCAAATTCATCCCTTGATGATTCTGCCGACAACTCAAAACAATCGCAGATGAGAAAACCAATTTTTAACACCAACCTAAGAAACCCCATCTCTCTCTTCCCCGTTCTTTATTATTTCTCCCTCTAAAATTTTCATGATTAATTTATTATTTGAGTTTTTGATTTTGATTCTTGAAATTTAGGAGAACATGTATGATCTTTCTTTAAAATGTAGAAGAAATTGTTTTGTTTTAATTTTTTTTATTAAGTTTGAATTTCTTTTAAAGTAAAAACAATCACTTCATTTTGATTTTGTTACTCTTGAATTCATCACTTAAAAAAATTTAACTAATGAGTATAATTTAAAAAATAAAATAAAACTAATTTGTTAGATATGTTCTAACTAAGTTTATTGAAAAATTATGTATTTATTAAATGCATTTGTTGTTGATAATTTTTAGTCCAAACATCCACTGAAAAAAGCTTTAACAATGATAATGGTGAAAAATGTTGTATAGATAAATAAGAAGAAAGAGGAAGAAAAAGGAAAATTAAAACAAAATGATTTTTTTTAGTGAAAATAGCCTAAAATACCCTCACAGTATTGAAAATGGTATAAAACTACCCTTCATCCACCTATTGACTCCAACATGCTCTTTTCACCAACTTATTATGACTCCAAAATACCATTGTCATCCACCTTTGGGTTCAAAATTGATGACTTATTTAACGGTTTCAAATTTAAACTATTTAAATATTTTTTTAAATACTTGGCGCTCAACTATTGAATATAATTTAATTTATTAATATCATTTATAAACCAATTCACTACCCACTCATCACTAATTAAACCAACCAAATTAATAAACCAACTCTAATATCAAAATCGCCCTAAGCACTACTAAAATACGTGAAATTACATATTCCTGAAAATGACATTCAAAATTATTCGAGTTCGAATTGAAACCCCAATTAAATTTAGGTTGAGCCGCTTATTTAGGATGACACTTTCAATAGGATTCTCTTTCAAGCTTGAATTCAAATTTTATGATTAAAAATAAGTAGTACAACCCGAATTAATTAATGCACTTTTTTAAATATAATTTTATAAATATTTATTATTTACTTTAAATATTAAAACTTTAATATATTCTTTTTTAAAAATTATCTATTAAGTAACATCACATAATTAAGACGAATGAATAATTAAGATGAACATAGTCAGACTTTTAAGTTTATCTGTAAATTTTAATTAGACACTTGAATTCTAATATATTTTGATTGAAGACTTGATCTTATGATAATCTACTTTAATAGACATTTTCGACTCAATCTTTTAGAAACACTCATTGGCAGTTAATTCGGTGTGGCTTACTTAGTAATGTGTAGGTAGTAAATTGATTTATAAAGTATATTAATAAGTTAAATTATAACAAATAGTTGAGCGTCATGTATTAAAAAGATATTTAAATAGTTTAAATTAAAATCGTTAAACGTGTGGTCAATTCTGAACCCAAAGGTGAATGAGAAGGGTATTTTGGAGCCAATATATGGATGAGAAAGGTATTTTGGAGCCAATAGGTGGATGCAGGGTAGTTTATTACCATTTTAAATATTTCAAGGGTATTTTAGGTCCTTTTTCATTTATTTTTTTAAAAAGGCAGTCCACTCCCTCTTGAAATACATTCTCTATGTCAACTCACCACTTAAGAGGTTATTATTGTATTTAAAAGTAGTTCGGAGGAGGGGGGGGGGGGTTAATAAGATTCCTACCAAGGATACTCAATGGAAAGAGTTCTTGAATATTTTGTATGCAATATTTATAATTTAAAAGATTGTTATTGATTGGTTTAAAGGTCATTTTTATATTTACATATTTTTTTAGGTTTTATGCAAGTGTATTTGTTGTATTCGTGCTTGCGTTTAGGTTGTATACTATTTTTCCACCTCTCTCCTTCTTGTATATATCACTTATATTCAATCGTTCTTGTATCATTTGTATTCAATCTCTTTACTATCGCTTATATTTAATTTTTTGTACCACTTATATTCATTTGTTTTTGTATTATTTGTAATTATTCACTCTTTGTATCACTTGTATTCATTTATTCTTGTATTAAAAAATGTATATATATGCACACTGTTCAATAATTTTTGGATATTTCTATAAAAATAATTTTTTCATCTTAATTATTGCATATTTATAAATTTAACCTTAAATTTTGTTTCTAAAAATATAAAAATTGATTTAGTTCAATCATTATTTTTAATAAAATATAATTGATGCAGTAATAAAAATTAAATTAAACTACTAAGATATATACCGCAGTGAATGTGTCTTATCGTTCCAAAATTCTCTTCTTACTAAGTTTTTGGAAGCTGAATATTGCAAAAGAATAATTATTCTCAATTTCTTCCTCCTTTTCTTTTTGTATTTTTACCTTTCTTTGTATTACATATTTTTGATAAATTAAGAATGTATTTGTTGTATTTAGGTTGTATAACGCTTCCACCTCTCTCCCTTCTGTATATATCATTTGCATTCATTTGCGCTTGTATCATTTGTGTACAATTTATATTCGTTCGTTCTTGTATAATCAATTTTTGTACTACTTATATTCATTCATTCTTGTATAATTTGTAATCGTTCTCTTTCGTATCACTTGGAATCATTTATTCATGTATTAAAAATATGCATCAAATAAGCGAAAGAAAAAAATAAACTTGTAAGGGAGAAAATATATATTATCACACAATACAGAGTATAAGAAAAAGGGCAACATAAAGAGATGAAAAGAGAAAGAGAATATACGATTTTATATAAATATACAAAACTAAATACAAGAAAAAAAGGCTAGGGAAAGAGAGAGCAAAGATGTATAATTGAGACAAACACACAATAAAATATAAGGAAAAAAGAAAGAAAAAGAGAACAAATATCTTGTTGGTACAAGAAACTACCAAAAAAAAAAAAGAAAGAAGAAAGACTCAGAGAAGAAAAGGAGAGAGAAAGAAAAATATACAATTAATATAAATGCGCAGAAAATAAAAAAAAGAGACTATGTATAGAGAAAGGAAGAGCAAAAAAAAAAGTGCAAATATGCAATTATTAGAAACACCTGAAGCAAAATACAGGGACATCTCTATACCAAAGTATCGACTGCATGGACGGATCTATTAAGGTTCTGCAGGATGTCATGCCACCCACGAACTTCGACGAAAACTTTATTTAAATATAAGTATTTATATACAATACTAGGTAGGGATGGTCCGTGCTTGCACAGGCCCAATGTTAAAAAGATTTTTGCGTGTCTAATACCACACATAGACATATATATGCAGATGGATATGCAAATTAACAAACAAGAGATGCACATCTACGTAGAAGAGTGACCACATTAGCAATAATGATAGTTGTTTTATGGATAATTTGGAACTAATCCATTTGGAAAAGAACATTCCAAAATATATGAATAAATGACACTTCATTAGATCAAAGTTGAAACTTTTAAGCTGTGATAGCTCATTGATTGTGCAAGATGATAGCAAATAGAGTCACTAATGTCTAAAGTACACTAATATTTTTATAACTTGATTACCAAAGGATGAAATTTTTTTATTATATCCAGTTGCAGGTCATACCCTATATCTTTGCACACAAGATAGAAAAATAAAGAATTCAGAGAGTTCGTTGACAACCTTCCTAGCTCTCGCTTTGGTTGCAAGAGAAAGGAAGGGGCTGATCTGATAGTGCGTGCTGGTGTCGATGCTATACTCCTTGCTTTCAGAGCTGAAAAGAGAGTGTGAAATAGATGAAAGCAGTTGAATGAAAGATACGTATATTGGCCTAATCGCCACGTTTTCTAGATGGTGCTTGAATTTTGGTAAGTGTGTTCACATGCACTATTCATCCGATGTTTTTCCAAAGGCCAAGAGATCAACATAAACTACTTCAATGTGCGCATTCATGTGAACCAACGTTGTCGGCTTGTGCATATAACTTATCGACAAGACAATACTAAAACACACAAAAGATACTCTTTAGGCATAATAACTAAAAACAGAACAATCATTAGTGCAATAGATAATACATTAACAATTTCATTAGTACTCTTCATTGAACAAGTGACTAAAGAGGGAGGATACTAAATTAATAATAGATTGAAGCATGCAAGATCCAAGTACATTGTGAACGTTTTAGGTTGTACCTGATGTCAATTTCTAAAAAATAGGCAGTAAAAGTGTACGCCATCAACAACATAAGTGTATGCCATCAACATCTTCAAAAACATATAATATATTTCACTGGTAACAAAAATAAAAATGATAGGTGGGGAAATAGAGTCTTGACAATTGCATGTAGTTTAGTTAATAAGTTCATGTGTGACTTATAAGTCACGAGTTTGAGTCGTGAAAGCAATCAGTAATGCTTTGATTAGGATAAACCATTTACATCACACCATAAAGCCGTGCACAAATACTTTATGCATGGAACTACTAATTAATATTCAAATATATATACTGCATGCTAATCAATAGGCAGTAATTTAAGTTATAAATATAGAAGTAACTTCTAAAATGTGTTGCGACTCCAATCAATTACTACTGAATTTATTCAATGTTTGTGAGAGATGGAGGGTTTGAGAAATACACAAGATGAGCTGAATTTCATTAATTACATATTAATTAGAAGCATATATGATTAGAGTTGATATAAGTGTTAAAAATCATACATAATTATTAACTCACATCGAAGCATTAGATGATATACTACTCATGCACTATTGAATTAGGAAGAGAGTGAGTGCTACAACAAGCAGTGTCACATAATCTAACTTGCCAATTTCACTCTAACCTATTATCATATTTAGAGATTTAATATTAGATATAATTTGTGGAAGCATATTATTTATATTGAAGTGGAAAAGTCCTGTAGTCTTATTGGCATAACTATAAACTACAGAGAAATATTAGCAATAGGTAACAAAAATGAACCATTTCAACAATCATAGTCACCCCCTACACCATATCCTTACAAGATGACTTAAAAATAATAGGATATCTCAGCAAAACAACTGAAATTCAATTCAAAACAACTGAAATTCAGTTCAAAACAAATATGTTACAAGAACAACAACTATGTAAGAACACCTCCACTGTATTTCCTATACAAGTTGGTATTATCTTGGTGCATCAAAAAAATATATAAAGGATCGGAAGCTCTCCCATTTCATTGAGGTCTCAGTTATCATTAACATATCTTTTGCATATCACAATATCATATATCAAGTAAAATAAATAGGATACAGAGCTTTAGGAGACAGAGATTTAGAGCTCATAATCTAGTGCCAACACCTAGATTATGTAACTTTGATTTATTTAGAAGATTTTACTGTCTACAAAACTCAAAAACAATAGAAATAATAACAACTAGTTCACTAAATGCCACTTTGTTAATCTCAAAATGAATTATTGTTCTTGATCTTACCTTTTTAGTCAACATGAGATTCAAAATATTATCACATCATTATATGCAAAATTCAATGAAGATAGAGAAGTGATACAAGTACTATCTAATTCATGATCCTTTCAACAATGATATATTCACAATGAGGTTATGATTCCACCATAATTTCTCCACAAATTAGTGAAATGATGAAATATGAAAGGATTATAATTATTCTAGAGTCCTCCCTTATATTAGTTGTAGCAGAGATTAGACTCGATCCAACTTCTCAATCAATTGTGACTACTTCGTGTATGCGCCTATTTCTCGTAGCTCTATTCCTACTCCAAAACCATTCACCTTCATATGATCCTACTGTGTCTGTAAGTTCATTTTTCTTTTTTGTAATAATAATTTTACAGTTATACTAAGTACTTATATTTAAGGATGCAAAAGTATATTCTCTTATAACTATCGTGGATGGAACACAACATACAAATAGTATATAATACCAACCATATTTTCTTGAGTAGTCCCCATAGCTATAGACTATAGTCATATTTCCTCGCTTTAATTCAACTTTATTGTGACCTTGCACCAAATGATTGCTAACATAATAAATTTTATGTTGTTTAACTGTTAAAGATGCTTACACAATTCAACAAGTACATGGCTAGCGATGGAATGAGAAAAAAGACGTTGGTTGTGGCGATTGAAGAACTATATAGAGATGCAGGTGCACCTGTTAACATGCCCACATTTTGTATGAAATGTTGTTTATGCCCTTCATATATCTTTTATTTATTTTGCTTTTTTCTAATTTTGCTTTCTATTATTAAATAAAAAGCTGAATCTATGAGAACTTGCAAGATATTTGGTGCCATAACATGTTTGTTGTCAATCAAATACTCAAAGTGGATCTGGAAACTACAGTTTGCTAATATTCTCTACTGAACTCAATGAAGATAGAGAAAACTACTACACAACGAAAAGGGAGATCAAAATAAAAGGCGGAAAAAAACATTGACGGACATACCCGTAGATGACATTCTCGTAGAGTAGTTATATATCCTTAACTTCACACTGCAAGTGAAAATAATTTCAAAACTTTAATGAAATGAGATGAAGAAACTCCAAGCTAAACCCATAACAATGAAAGATTAAGATTTATAAACCTAGAAAGTTGATTCACTTGGAATCAAATCCTTAGTAAAAATTTCTTCAGTTAATTACACCATAAATTCATATGAACAAAACAAAGTTAAAAAGAATAACGAAGAAAGAGGAACAAATTAATTATTGCAAGTGATAAAAAAACTTTCAAATGCAACAACATGGACGAATAAAAATATCAATTAACAAAACAAGAATTGAAATTAAGATACTGACAAAATAGTATCCTGAAAATGAATGTTTAACTAGAAAGAACAAAACTCTAATGCTTTACCTACTGGTTCCTCCCTCCAAAACAAAGACTACTGGAAATTAAAAACTTGCATTAACAACTTGTATAAATGACTTTTCAATGGAGATGCAAATACGAAATTTTTTCGCCTTTCAGTTGTTAATATGATCTCTTATTTTAAAGATGACAATGGTGACCCAAAAAAATTGTTGACCACATCTTTCATTACTTCTCAAATTGCTCTACTACTGGTGTGAAAAGGCACAATGAATTCATCTGCATCCGGCAAATCATTATCAAGAAGAAAGCACACCACCAAAATTCAAAACCTAACAATAAAAACAGAAATTCTTGCACTGAATAATTCAACATGTTCAGTTTACATAATTAATAGCGAAATCGACCAACTACATGAAGTTGACATGAAATTAAGTTGAATCCTAATGCAAGTATTGAACAACAACAAAAAGTACTATAATATATAAGCTTATGTTTTATTAGCAGCTAACATTGAAGCTAAGACTATGTAGCAGTCTATTTGCTTGACATCTCCACTTCACTCCAAAACTCCAAGACTATGTTGAATTGATATTAAATCATATTTAAACAAAATTCACCTCAAGGCCAAAATATATGATATATATTATATTTATTTATTTTTTAAAAAATATAAAAATCGATTGAAAGTGCGTTTAAATTGTCTTAAAAGTTGATCAAACCTACTTTTACATCAGTTATTGACTTGCGAAAATGTTTGGTAAACTTAAACAATAACTCAAAATAAGTAAAAAATGACATAATCTAACTAGGAAATATTTGTCAAAGTACGTTTAAAATAAGTCAAAAATCAAAAGAAGATCTCCTTATTTTTTTGACTTAAAAATTACCTTTTAAAATCAATTCAAACGAACTCTTAGTTCAATCATTCTTTTAAATAAAAAGTTATTGACACCATAATAAAATTACACGAACCCGCTAAAATATGTAATGCACTGAATGTGCCTTCTTCTTCATTAATCAAAAGTTTCAATTCCAAACTAATCACGCAAAATACAAAGAGATATCGAATTGTCAATATTAATAAATTCTTAATCAAAAGTCAAAAGAATAACCCTAATAGGTCTATACGAATTCAAATTAATCGGATTCTAACATCGGAAACCTAAACAAAAATTGGAAGCAAGAAAGTTTCTAGAAGCTCCCTAGCCTTTGTATATAATGCACCATAAAGCCCCAAACTTTAATTTTTGTTCCGACTGATCCTAATACACAGCCACAAACCCTAGCTTTTCCGTTTACAGTCTCTCAGATCTGACAAATCCGCAACACCTAATCTTATAGCCATGGGTTCCAGGAAGAACGATTACGGCGATGGCGCTAGTCCGGGGTTCGTTTATTTTTTTTTCCTTCTCTTTTTGTTGGATAAATAATGAACTGTTTATGAAAAGATGTAGGTGAATTGCCCAAATTATTGTTTTACATACGAAGTTTGATGTGTATTGATTAGGGATTTTTGTTGTTTTGTTTTTTGTTGAACAGAAAAATCTTTATTGGAGGTGTAGCGAAAGAGACGACGCGAGGTTAGTGTTTTTGGAAACTTGTTTTGATGTATTAACTATTCCTTGCTAGTGGGATTTTGATTTGCTGATGAGAGTGTTAATGAAAATTGTGTAGAACAATTTGTGAAGTACTTTGAGAAATACGGGGAGATAATAGACTCGGTGATTATGAAAGATAGGCAAACAGGTAGACCCAGAGGTTTTGGGTTCATCACTTTTGCGGATCCAACAGTTGTAGACACTGTTATTGCTGAAAACCATATTATCAATGACAAACAAGTGAGTAGTTTAGCTTCAATTTATATGGCTTTATATAGCTCTTTCTTGATGTTCAATTGTACTCGAATTTGAGTTGAAATATTAGACAACTATGGTGAATTTTGTTGGCTACTTGCAATATGTAGAAGTATGGTACATATGCTGGTGAGTTGTGAGTTCATGAGCTTGGTTGAGGAGGTTGTATTTTTTTTTTATCAGACTTCCAAGTTTTACTGATTTTGTAAGCTTTAGCTGAAAATCATATTTGTTATAAGCACCTGCAAATTGTGGTATTGATTTTTCCTGGTCAGTTTATTTGAATTGAATTGGAACATTATTGATTCCTTGCTATATGCGCACATACTTTAGTTAGTCATATGTTTGTGATACTCTGAGCTCGATTGGTGGGTCTCATTAATTTATTAGAGTTCCGAGTATTACATGTTTTCTTTAGCTTCAGCTGAAAATCATCTTATTATAAGTTCTTGAAATATTGTGACTTGCAAAATTGTGGTATTTTCTTTGACTTGCAAAATTGTGGTATTTTCTTTTTCCAGGTTGAGATTAAAAGAACCATCCCGAAAGGATCTGCTGATTCAAAGGATTTTAAAACAAGGAAGATATTTGTTGGTGGCATTCCAACTACCATGACTGAAGGTAACATTGTGCCATTTTGTTCTATACTGATACTGACTAGTTCTGTTGTCTGGCAGTTGCAGTAGTATTTTTTAAGCTTGAAGTATTTAAACTGTTGTCACTGTTGTCTCTTGTACATTTATTGTCAGATGAATTCAAGAACTTTTTCTCCAAGTTTGGGAAAGTAACAGAGTATGAGATCATACGAGATCACGTGTCTAAGCGTTCTAGAGGCTTTGGATTTATTGTGTTTGACAATGAAGAAGTAGTTGATAATTTGCTGGCTGAGGGAAATAGGATGGACATGATGGGTACTCAGGTAAATTTTGTAGGATATTTCTTCATGATCTCAAATGTTCTGGGACATGACTGTCGTGCGTGCATAGTGGATCCTGCGATTTCATAGCATCCCCCAGCCTAGTTTTCTCCTTTTAACATATAGCTATATGCCTTAAGGAGCTGGATCCTGCGCTTTCATAGCCTGCGCTTTCATAGCATCCCCAGCCTAGTCTTCTCCTTTTAACATATAGCTATATGCCTTAAGGAGCTGCTGCATATGTGGTAGTTTAATTTAATGCAAGGAGTATAAGTTTGTAGGTTTCTCCATTGAGTATGCATCTTTAGTGCTCAGCTGTCAGGCTATTATGCAGGTGGAACTTCTAGGTTAACTTGCTTCTTTGTTGTAGGTTGAGATCAAGAAGGCAGAACCAAAGAAACCCTCAAACCCAGCTTCTGCTCCTGCATATGGTAGTAATTCTAGGGGGCGTGGATTTGGTGATAGTTATGGAGGATTTGCTGATTCATATAGCGGTTATGACAGTGGAAGTTTTGGCCCTGCTCCTTATAGGTCATTTGGATCTAGGTATGGTGACTATGGATACAGTGGTAGATATGGAGACTTTGGCAGTAGTGAATTTGGTGGTGGTTACCGTGGAGACCCCTCTCTTGGTTATTCCAGTCGTTTTGGCTCGTATGCTGGTGGTTATGGTGGGGGATACAGTAGCAGTGGGCTAGGAGCATATGGCCGTGGAGGTGGTTATGGTGGTTATGGGGGAGCTGGCCCTGGTGCTGGTTATGAATCTGGCCCTGGTGCTGCTTACGAATCTGGCAGTGGTGCTGGTTATGGTGGATCAGGAGGTTTATATGGAAGTAGGGGAGGGTATAGTGGCAGTGGCCGTTACCATCCTTACTCCAGGTAGATTTTCCTAAGCTTTATAGGAGTTGCATTCAGGTATCTTGGTTACTGCATCCTCAGGCAAGGTCGAGTAGATATCTTGGATCACTAGCAAGTGGACACCACCTAGAAGATTTGGAGAGCCCTAGTTTGCTACTTCTAATTACGACTGTGTGACCAGATAGATATTAGCTTCGGCTTTGTCTTAGTTTATAATTTTCTCTGTTTATGAACTATGGATTAGCTAGAACCTTCTTTCGGAGTTCTTTTGTGTGTCTTGTAAGTTTGGTTTCATAGATACATATGTAGCAGGCTCGTATTGTTATATGCTTAGTAAGTACTCTACTTCACAGGTATCACTCTATCTTAAGTTTACGAGCTTTTTACTTTTAAGAGATCTATGGTGTTTGCTGGTGTCTAGTGATCAATTTGTGTGTTTTAGTGAGCTTAGCTTGGTCATGCTCAATCATAGTTGTGGATATTTTGGGTTGTTTTCCTTTGTGCCACTTTAAGTTTATCAGAAATATGTGCTGAGCCAGATCCCTCGAAGAATTTGATGAAGCCATTTACCTAAAACAGTAGATTGTTGGTCTGACGATTACTTTGTTTTAGAACCTGTTTACGTTGATTTTTTAAAGTGCTCTTAAGCTAGCTCTCAAGTTTCTTAAGTTTATTAAGTAGTGTTTATAAACTATGTTGCACGGACCCTTCAAAAATGACTACATGTACGGGTCAGATACTCTAAAAGTAGTGCATTTTGTAGAATCTGAATGGGTGTGGCAAGAATTTCGGAGAGTCCAAGCAACCTGGTTTTTTTAAGCACTTGGTTTGAGCTAAAATGCTAAAAATATATGAAAAGCCACAAGTTAAAGTTTCTTACTTTATACTTTTGGCTTATAAGGAAAAAAAAAAAACGAAAAGCAATCCAGTCAAGCTTAGTTTTGGATGGATGTGCATGTCTCCTTTTGACCATTCATAGCTTAGGGTGCTTGCATCCTATCTTATTGAAAGTTGAAGTGGTGCTTACTTGTTTGTGCAGGAACAACAGTCCTATAGTACTTCCTTTCTTTTTCTATTTTCTCTATCTTTACTGTCACTTAAAATATTTTGTTTTGGTAGTCAAGATCTATTTTGTTTATTATCTCTCATGTTATTAGTGCCTTTAATCTCGTAAATGGCTGTAGTTGATATTGTAATTTGTGTTGAATATGTACCCGTAATTCAGCTTATGTTCTTTGTATTATCATTAAAATGTGAACATGTAGACTTATATTGTGTTGATTTGTTTTGCTAGTACTTTTACCTTTTAAAGTCCCAAATTCAATCTGGGGCTTATTAAGAGTATCAAGTATGTTTAAATGGAAAAGAAGGAGAATAGTGTTGTATTAACCTTTTATATTAGAAGTAATATTATCAACGATGTCCTGCTTAAGAAACGGGTTGTTAAAGGTGTAACCCCTTCCACACTCAGACTTGCCACCCATTTGCAGTTACGCTCTATTGGAGTTTTAAAAAAACAAAGAAGATATCTTGAATCTTTATTCTTGTGGATGTCAATTTTTTTTTGAAGTTGTGGTTTTTAACATGTTATTTAATATATAGTGCTTATGACATGATAAAGTTATATCTCCCAAAACAAGCTGTACCTAAGCTAGACATAACGATATGACTTGAATTTAAGCTTTCTTCTTATATTTTGTTAATATCCAGTCGAAAAGTAGTAGAAAAATTGTCAGGAGTTCAATTACAGGATTTTACGTTATGAAAATTCTACCGTCTATGGTTTGCAAACTTGTATGTGTGTGAAATTTCTTTTAAAAGTGTGCAATTTATGAAGTGGAGAAGATCAACAGAGAAATGGAAGGAGGATATGCTAAAGAAATGAATGTAGTCTCTTTTCCTGATGTAAGATCAATATTTGAATTACGTTGGGTATATTGTTAATGTAATTTAGCTTACCATGTACAGTGAATAAAACGCAGGCCTTTTTCTCTGGAACATTTTTATATTACCTTTTTTTATTTCTTACTGGTTCACAAGTTTATTTTATGTTTCATTCATTCTATTGCAATCTTCATAAACATAAAAAGGAAAATATATGTCCAGATGACAGACATGGAGAAGTATAAAATCAATCTACTTGTTCATCTTAGGCCTCTAGGGAGGTTTTTCTAAAGGAAGTCGAAATAAAATTCCACATGTAGAAGTCATAAAATTGAAATCTCCTCACTAATTCAAGGTTACAGTTCCAATCAAGATTGAAGGGCGTTTTCCTTCCATACATTGGTTGATATCAATCATCCTAAGACTTGCTGGAGTTTTTGATTCCGAAACAAAAAGGTGCTGATAGGAATGGAGAGAAAACACATTCTCATCATGAGAGAGAGATTTAGCTTGGAGGGATCGGTCTCAAGAAGAAATGGTACAAAATTACTAGTCTTTATGACCACAAGGTCAATGTATGCAAGTAGCAAAACGAGAGGGATTTACAGTGTAACAGGAACAAAGTGCAGGCAGTCAGTTGCACTTAACACCAGCTTCTGCAGCACGGTGAGGCTTGTTTTTCCGCCTATGACGGAAAACAGTATTGGATTCATCAGTTGTTCCATTACCATTTTCCTCTTTTACTGAATCATGCTTTTCTTTCACCCGAGTATTCCGTCTCCTCTTGTTCCCATTGATCTCCAAGTTTTGAATTCCAAGCTCAGAATCATCCTCCTCTTCAATCATCTCAACTGCTTCTTCATCAATGTCATCTTTGAGTGATTTTGTTGGCCTTCCTCTCCTCTTCTGTGGAGGGATCTTTTCTTCCTCATCACTTCCTGGATCATCAGTCAATTTCTTACCCTTTCCTCTACCTCGACCCATTTGCCTGCTAAACATCAGCAGACATGAATCAACTAGGTTAGAATTACCTCCTCCTCTTCCTACACTTTTCAGTATTGGGAACACTCTTTTCTAACTAAGGAAAACAGGATTTGATATGTTGAAACCTAATCCAGACAATATGGAATCTCAGCAGTACAGGCTGTAAAAAATAGTGTCAGCACTACCAACTATGTCTAGGTTCAGTCAGTATATTTCAGCTATCCTGCAGCCTGAATAGATGAATTCCCTATGTAAAAGATCAACTATAGTTACTCTCAAGTGGGTGATATAGAAACAACAGTATGATTCCATCATCAGAAGGCATTAAAAGTAGGAAAATGCAAATATGCAAGGCCCTTACTTGTGCATAAATTTAAGAAACTATGATAAACCAATAGTACAGGTCATAACACTCTGTAGAAATCAACTTAGTTCTACTCTATATTCCATGTTAAACATATTTAATCTACACATGGGCAAGTGAAGAAATGTTTGATGGGGGTGGAAGGAGGAATGGGTGCACTAGTGGAAGTACAAGAGGTTGTAACCCTCATTTTTAAGGAAGTGAGAGAGGAATCCAAGTCCTCCAGTTCAGATTTTTCATTACAGAGAGGAGGAAGTAGAATAGTTTTACTTCCATTTAAATTGTACTAAGCAACTGGATATGCAAGTATTTTTTTTATTGTAGCTGTTTGTAAGTATTAATACATCACCTAGAGAAAGTAACCTCTTCAGCCTCCCACATCCTTTCCTCAGTTCAACCAAAACTACTATTATCAGTGTAAAAAAATGTCTACACCTCTTTGGGTAACAAGACTCAGCTGATCAAGGGTGAGAAACATAGGAACAATCCAGCTCCCAAAACAGATACTAGGACAAGGTTGAGAGAAAACAATTAAAGGTTGGACAGTAGAATTGGACTTTGCAACACAAGTATTTACAACAACAATTAGATTTTAATTAGTCTGTGGCTCCAGTAACGCAAACTGAAATCAACTGCTCAGTGAATTTATTGAGATATAATACGATCAAATAATTAAAAGTGTGCTCAGTCTAACAGTGAGATAGTCCCACATTTCAACAACAGTGTAAGGAATTTTCAGGTATTTAGCCCAATAAAAAGAATCACATGTAAGGGGGCGTATTGAGATAATTAAATAATTAAAAGTATGCCTTCTCTAACAACGTAACTTTTAGCTTATAGATGAGATGATCACACTTCAGCAGTATAAGCTACTTCTACAATACAATGTACAGCTAGTTCTGGGGACAAGATTGCATCCAAGAAAAGAAAGAGAGAGAAAAAATGGAACAAAGAATACAACCAAACCTAACAACCAGTAAAATACTAACTTATAGAGTTATGGACTTGACAGAGTCAATCGATCAAACTAAACCTCAATCCCCAAAATTGGACTTCATAGCGTAATATCATAACTTAAGAGTGACCAAACTAAAAGGCCACTTCAAAGTGACAGTATACTTCTTTTTTGAGCCAAGGAGCACAAAATAAGGAAGAAATTCAAGTAAGAATCTACTTGTTTTATAAAAACAAAGGTTCTCTATTTTATTTGGGCATGGATGGAGAATTCACAGATTTGCACTTAATGTAGCTGAAGCTACCATCAAGATGAACAACCTTTCCAACTTATGAAGTGTAAAGGCACAAAGCATTGAACTCAGATCATTTGGTTAAGGGCGGAAGTATATTTATATCATGTTTCCTCATTCCTGAAACATAGGTTCTTTTGAAAAGGAAGTGAAACCTTGATGAATCATTTTTCAACACTATTGCAAAAAGCAACGCAAGTATATCTTATACGTTCTTACCATTATCTAATAGTTTAAAAGCAAATGTTGCGTCACATTCCTAGATCTATTTCTGTGTATCATGCTATTCTTATCCTCTACAACCAACTGGAACCAGGCATCTTATTGAATCCCTTGTCCTTCATCATGTTCCTCACATTCTCAACATTATCCCACTCTCCCTCAGCAGCATAAATGTTTGAAAGGGCTACAAGACCTTCAGGCTTCTTCAGGTCCATCTGTAATATATCCTTAGCCATCTTTTCAGCAAGATCTCTCCTTGCATAGACCTTACAGCCACTGAAGAAAGCACCAACAATTGAATCTGTAACTTCTATTGCCATGTCTTTGACTATATTGTAAGCCTCCTCCAGCCTCCCGACACGACACAAAAGATCAATAACACAAGCATAATGCTCTTTCCTTGCTCTAATGCCATAAGACTCCTCCATGGACCAAAAGATCTTCAAACCCTTCTCAACTAAACCACCATGACTACATGCAGAAAGAAGACAAGTTAAGGTTACTTCATTTGGCAGCACTCCTTCATACTGCATCTTCTCAAAAAGTTTGATTGCATGTTCTATTCTGCCATGCTTCCCATAACAACTTATCATAGCATTCCATGATGCAACATTCTTGAAAGGAACAGAACTGAAAACATTCCAAGCATCTTCTACACTTCCACATCGACTGTACATGTCAATGAGAGCACTAGCAACAAAGACATTAGCAAAAAGCTCTAATCTATATGCTAAGCCATGGATTTCTTTCCCTGTATATGCAGAGTCAATCAACCCACAGACTGGCAGAAGCCCAGTGAGCGTGATTTCATTAGGCTTCACTCCAGCATCCAACATTTCCTGCAATAATGCTAGAGCTTCAGTTGATCTGTGGCTCTGAACATACCCTGAGACCATTGCATTCCAGGTAACCAAATCTGGAGTCAACCCCTCTTCACTCATTTTTGAGAGTAACATAAAAGCTGTGTCACAGTCTCCTCTCCTAGCATATCCAGCGATCATTACATTCCATGTAAAATCATTAGGCTTTATGCCTTCTAACCTCATTTTTTCAAACAAAATAAAGGATTCTTCAATTTTCCCCACGTTAGCATATGAATATATCATTGATGTCCAGGATACAATATCTCTCTCGACCATTACATTAAAAACTAAACGAGCATATTCCGTACTGCCACATTTGCCATACATATCAATCAAGGCATTGGCAACCGATAGCTCTGACTCAAATCCCATTCTATATATCATACTCTGCACTTCCTTTCCTTTGTTCAGATCCATTAGACCAACGCACACTTTTAACACTACAGCAAATGTGTACTTGTTCGGAATAGTTCTTGATTGTTGAAGAAGAGAGAAGTACCCAATGGATTTCTCAGGGTAGCCATGGAATGCTAAAGCTGAAATCATCCAATTAAATGCAAAAATATTCAGGTTTGTTGTTCTTTGGAACACAAGCTCAGCAGAACCTAGATCCCCACAACTTGCGTAGGCACCGATGAGCTTTGAATACAATGACAAAGCATTCATGTCAGTGTGTGATGTTAACATTAATGCATGAATTTGCTTGCACGGTTGCAGCAACTTGTCTTTCAAGCATTTTTGTAGTAACAAGCCAAAACCGCTTACAGACAGGTTGATTGGGGATAAGAGGTACAATTTCATGTCCAAAAGGAAGTCCCAAATGGAAACACTCTCACATGTGTTGATTTTTGATTTTTTTACTGGAATCTGCAATTGTAAGACTGTAAGATAACATAGTCAAATACAATAGAACCCAATTCAAAACCCAAAAGCACAACCTTTAACATCAATCTTGTTCATACAACCACGAACACAAGATGATCAAATCCCCATTCCTAACCACAAAAAGATATAAAAACAATTCAAAAATGAGTTCTTTGTCATCCTGCAAAGATCTGGAGAGAGAGCAAGTCAGTCCTACTAATTCAAGAGTATTGAATCAAAAAATCTAACTCTTGCAGACAAAGCCACAGAAGCCTCAATTTCTACATCTGGTAAACATTACTCCATTTGTAAACTGAAGACTCACTGTAAGACAGACACATATTGCTAATTGACCAGTAATAGTACCCTACATCCCCATCAGAAGCAAAATCAAGAAAGCAATACACCCTTTACACTCTATTAGAAGGATTTGAGTTAAACGAATCACTTTACAGTCACAAATGAGATCTCATTGAACATCAACACAAACATGCAAATCCAAACTAACAAAAGAGAAATTAGATCCAAAAGATTAGAACAGAAATCACCATCAACTCTTATAAAAATCAAAAGACACAGTGGGAGAAACCAAAAACTGATAGATGGGTACTCACCAAATGACTCACTGGAGCAAAAATAATCAGTCAAACCATGAGATGAAACTTCAAGAACACGTCGACCCAGATTTGTTTACCTCGAATATATACCCTCCTAGCCACTAAAATCAGCAAAAACGAAAAGGGTCAAGAACAGATCCAGAATAGCTTGCAACCCAAATACAGAAAGTTAATAAAAATGAAGTCTTGGTCGTCAACTGAGATGACAGTAGAGCTCCTCCATCAGCAGAAAAAGAAACATGGAACAAAGAGAGAGGAGAGCTAAAGAAGAGTGGAAAAGGATATTTGCTCAACGGTTGTGTAGAGGCTGCAAGTGTGAGTAAACTTAGCTACATAAGGAGAGAGTATGGTACTCCCAATCTCTCATCTGCTTACCAGTAAAATGTGTGTATTTGAAACCAACTAATTTACATAATCTATTAATTAGACACTATAATTGGTAAGCATAAACATTATGTTTTATTTTTCGTTTTAGTGTAAATTTAAATTGAAGTTCGACTAAATCTTTACTTATACTTCCGGCATGGGGTAGAATACTTCCTAATAAATACTATCTCATATCCGAAGAAATTCGATTTCGAGATCTCTTGGTTAAAAAAATGTAAGACCTTTCTTTGGATAAACTTTAATGTGTGAAGAAGTATATGTATATATATTAAGAAATATTAAATACTATTCGTATATATTTACAAGTACGACTACTAGTAGTAGTATTGAATACACACGTTTTAAAAAAATTAACGGAATGATTTGAGAGATTTTTGTATTTAGTTCCTAACATTTTTTTTATAGTTAATTAATATCTAAGCTTGTTAATTTATTTACCTATTTTTTTAATGGTCGATCAACTAGACCATTCCACTACACGAAGTTTCAATAAGATATTTGAATTCATTTAAAACAAGAATTTTAAGCACTTGTGTTATTGTGTGTTCCATACATGCATATCCACGTTAGAAAAATTAATGTCACATTATGTGATATATAATTGGTAACATCATTTTTATATTCTTATACGAAAATATACTTTTATGTTTTATTTTATTTTCTTTTTAGAATTTAAGTTTTATATGATTTTGACTAAAAATGATATTTTACAAATATTTACAGCCATTTTTTCGATAATAATTCGCGAAGGAACTCCACTTTTGTTTTTACTTATATAAAACAAATCCATCCAATGAAACATATACAAAAATATATAAAAAATAAAATCTTTAGAAAAATGAATCTTACTAAAGTGGAACACAAAATGATGAAGTTTATCAAAGTTATAGTTTGGAAATTTTGATTTTAGAATAGCGTGCTGGAGTTTCACATATCAAAACTTTAAAAATTAGCATCGATTGATTGAGGATAAATTTTTTCAGATAGACTTTCATGTCAAAAGAGTTGGCTAAATGGTAGTGCTAACAAGTTTAAAAATAGTGATTAATATTTAATACCAAGTATCAAAAATGGCTATTTATCAATATTACACGACGTAATTATTCTTCCTTTATTGAATACTCAAAAATAGTGAAAACGAATACTCAAAAAAATGAAAGACATTAGTCTTCAAAACTTGCTCATTTTTCAAACCATTGATCATATTCTTTAATACTATCATTTTAGTACAAATTAAAGACTCACAAGTCGAGATATCGACAAAACAAGAAGAAAGTTAACCATAAAAATTCTCTTCTTTTATTGAAAAATTCAGTCCATACAGCCTCTAATTTCAATGAAAATATTATCTTTGTGAATTGAAGTATATATACACACTTTAATTCACAGTAAATACTGCTAAGCATAAATTTGGACATTGCTGGATAGTGAGAAAAACAGCATTTCTCCATTTTTGATAGTATGTTGTAATTTGCAGCTGAGGTTGAAGAGCACATAAGAAGCAATTGTTAAACTAGGTTATCGACTTAAAAGCTTAGTTCGATCCTCGTTTAGCACATTCTTCAGCTCGTGTTAGTGCGTCAGTTATAACATCTATTGTCCAATCCTTGACATCTTCCTGCAATCAAATGAAACAACATAGTCATTCCATTGTTGTCATGCAGCTGAACCAGGAAGATTATTGAGGGAAGTAGTTAAGGTATCAGAACAAGAAAGCATAAATGGTACATTACCACTTTATAAGATAACTAAGACACGATGATCTCAGGAACAACTTTCCAAATAAAACATACCAAAAGAATTGCACTATTCTTTCCCATATTACAAGGTACCTATTCTTGCAATATTAAATATTGACCTTCTTAACTGGAAAGAAGGAAAAGGAAGAAACTTTAGGGAATCGAAATGAATGAGGCAAGTTCAATTTAATAAAAAAAACTCAGGACAAAGTTTCCTCATGTCGGTCCACGAGAACAAGAACACAAAATCCACAAAAAGGGAAATTTCTTTTTCTGATAACCGTAGTGTCCGGATCAATTTGGTCACAACTCAATAATTCCACGGGGTACTTACTTCTCCCACCAACACAAGTGACGGGTAACTCTATCCACCAAGGGTTGGACAAATGTGAAGAAACCACCTAGTGTTATTTTTGCCTCTACTAGGATTTAAACTTGAGACCTCATGGTTCTCAACCACTTCGTTGACACTAAGACATGCCCTTGGCACCCAAGTAATGGGATGCAAATACCAACAACTCCAATTTTTGTTTTTTCCTCTTTCAAAGGAAATGGGATGTCAAATACCAAGAAAATCAATTTTGAATAAGTTCAAACTTGACTGTGCTTGATTTCATGTTAAATGCATGATACTACGTGTGGATGATTGTTGAAAATTACCCAATTTTGAAATAATATTTGTCTAAGTAATTATTTTTAGGCTTCTTATTCGTTGAATAGCACAAAGTACATTTTTTACACATGTTTAACAATTTTTTACACAAATTTGTTGATAATCAATCCTTCTTTATGAAAATATGAGATTTTTTTATCAATTATCGTTTCCGTTAATTTCAATTATCACTAATTTTCACTAAAATGTTATTTCATAAAGTTCACTATTTATGGGGCCTCAAATTTTTGGAGGTCTAAAGCAAAAGCTTCATTGATTTTCCTCTTGAGCCATTCTTGTCCCTTAAATGGTGACACATAGAAAAATTCTTCCGTACACCACTGCCTCCACACCCTCCTATCTAAGGTCATGTCTTTGGTAACCTGAAGTCGTGTCATGTTCTGTCTAATCACCTGTCCCCAATACATCTTCGGCCCAACTCTACCTCTCCTCGTACCAACTATAAACTACACGAGGACTTCAGGATTTAGTTAAAATTTTATCTGGATCCCTCGGATTTATCTATGCTAAGACCTTATGATAGCTCTATTACAATTAGCAAGAGACCTTACAAAAGCACTAACATGGTTTCAGATTTTGACCTTGTCATAAATATCAGTGTAAGTCCATATTCACAATAACAGTGACAAAGGGCTTCACCTCTAAATTCACTGGTAGAAGCAGATAACAGGGCAACAGAAAGGAATAATGGGGTTACGACAAACACGGATAAGGTCTAGATGGGTTGGAGTAAAATTGAGAAGCCACTAGGAAATATCGGGAGGGAGCATATACCACGATAAAAGAAGGATTTGGTGCAGGCATGAACCATTGAAAATGTTGCGTCAGTAACGACTATGACTAGTCAAGAGTAAGCTTTTTGCAGAAGGAGATGGAGGAGAAGTACTGATAGGATCCTGAAAGGTAGTGCAAATGATAAATGGAAGGTATACAACTAATAGGAATATTGGGGCGACTATGGGATTAAAACATAAAGTGAAACAAGAATCTTATAATAGAGTGTGTCGTCTAAATATCTGTCCATACTAGTTAGTAGTCATAGTATTGCTTCTATAGTTTCTTGTCCTTTGATTCTGTTACTATTTGTACTTCCATTACTTCTTTTATTGGACTGCTTTGGACGGTTGTTCCTTGAGCCAAGGGTCTATTGGAATCAACCACACTACCTCTTAGGTAGGGGTAAGGTCTGCGCAAACTCTACCTTCCGTTGACTCCAATGAGTGGATTACACTCCAATGAATCACAAGATTTTATTTTATTTTTTTATTTTTTATGAAGTGAGATTTCATTAAGGCATCTAGTAGAAGTAAGGATACAAAAGGTGGGGGATCTGTCAGCTCAGTAAGAACAAAGAACTTAGGGGTCGTTTGGTTTGAATTCAAGTTATAATGGGATTATTTTTTATTGAGTGTTTGGTTTATTGCATTCAAAATAAATAAATTTTAAGAATAATTTATTTGTTTACAAAAATATCCTTCATAAATGTAAAAAGTGATGTAACAAAAGGGTTGAAAGAGACATTTTTGTCATTTACTTATTTTATCCCGGGATTACTATACCACCCAAAGGGAGGGATAATTTATCCGGGTACTAATTTTTAATCCCGGGATAAGTTATTTCGGTCTTGCCAACCAAACAACAAATTAAGTGATACTATAATTTAATCCCAAGACTATTTGATATTATCCTTCCCACCAAACGACCCCTTACAGAGCTAAGGAGCTGACAAAATCCAGGTAATAATCTAAGTTATTTACAGGGGAAATGTTGGCCCAACTAAAAAAGTTAACCAAAGGACTAGCCTTAAGCTTACAAATTGGAATTAAAACTCCATCAAAAATATCTACTAACCCAAAAAATGCAAGCTGGGGTCATGAATCATGATCCAGATTTTCCTAATAGATTTTCTAACTTCCATAGAGCTCCAACTGGTGTAGGCATCTCTGATATTAAAGGGGCATGGACCAGCTTATACCAAAAAGTGCTAGATCTCATAAGATTTCATTTTCTTGAAACAATAACTTAAATGATCGGTTTGCAGCGAATGAAAAGAAGAGAATTGGATTAAATTTGTTGTACATCACCCAAAAAGTCATGGGAAAAGATTAGTTTTGACTGCCAGGAGATCGTCATTGTAGTTGCAGGACTAGTGGACAAACACTCGTGCTGCCAGAATAATTCCTGAAGAAAATAAATGCAGGTAACTGCAGGAATGGTCACCAAAAAGGCTTGTGGTGTTGCTGGAAAGATGTGCAGCTCCACCAAAAAAGCCACGGAAAAATGTGAGGTGTCACTGAAAAGGTTTCCAGAAACACGCTCGATGCTACATAATGATCACCAAGATTAGGCCCGGTGCCATCACAACAATCACTGACATTAGCCATGATATTACGAAACGGGCACGGTAAATAAGAGTAATGCCCATCGGAATGAGGGTTTTAGATTCTACTAAGATCATACAAGATTCTGATAGCATGTGAGGAACTAAGAGGAGAGAAAATATATATTAACTACTTTCCGATAATTAGTACAATACACACTT
Organism: Solanum peruvianum; assembly: GCA_027705065.1. Lineage (NCBI taxonomy): Eukaryota > Viridiplantae > Streptophyta > Magnoliopsida > Solanales > Solanaceae > Solanum > Solanum peruvianum. The sequence continues at coordinate 61,660,240 of JAKWJD010001761.1, forward strand.
ACTTTAGGTGAAAAACAAAAGATCTTGCATCTAACCCATTCAAAAAGTAGAATATCACTAGTATAGAAACTTGACTAGCTATCTAACACCACCTTAATTTTGCACTAAGGTTGGCATGCCTAGTTCTAGGCCAACAGGCAAACAATGTGACCATACCGATAAACCTCTAGACCCTACAACATCATTTGTCATTATTGATGTTCTGCTAAAAAGCATTCCCAGTAGTAGCCTGAATGTCTTACAACTATAGGAAGCTTTCTAACCCACTTTGTTTGTTCTCTAGAATGTTAGCAGGAAACATACCTATCACCAGATAAATGAAAGGTTAAAGAAGTATGCATTTACCATCTTCAGAGGCTCCCCTGTCCTAAGCTTTGCATTTGGACGGGCTAGTTTAGATTCAAACGGAGTTCTTGGTCGCACTTCCTGAACTGATTCCCATTCCTCGCGGGTAAGCATCCTAACTGTTCCTTGACCAGCAGGCGCATTCTTTATTTTTCGCTCAATCATATCTTGCGACTTTGAGTCATCATACTGCATGCAAACACAACTGTAACTTATAAGCTACTCAGCTGATTTATAGATTGTAAAACATACAAGCAAGTTTACTACACCAAAGAATTGAAAATATCTTAGTGTTCACCCCAAGTCCAACACATCCCTACCTGTAGAATAAACTTTTAAAAGTAGCGACTTGATGCAACATACCTTGGCTTGTATGGGGAGACTTCAACGCTCTTCTACAAAGTCAAGATAGATTGTATGGTGCCCCAGTAACAAGAGATGAATGTGTGCAAGACCTATTATTAAATGAGGTGATGTGGAAAGGAGGATTTTGTTCATGGTCAAACAGACAACTTGGATCAGCTAGAATATTTAGTACTGGACAGGACAATGGGGAATGATGAAAGGATACTATAGTATGGCCAAATGGTGCTGGACTACAGATTGCCACACATTTCAGATCACACACCTATGGTCCTGGAGATGAAAATGACTACACTCAGCATTAAAGCTCTATTCAGGTTCTTTATTGTGTAAAGAAGTTGGACTGGTAGGTTCCAAGATAGAAAACTTAGATGTGTTTGGCAAAAGTTGAAGGAGTTGAAACCTCATCTTACCCAGTTGAACAATACAAATTACAAAGAAGATCCATCACCTCAGGAATACATTACAACTCTACGCAGCTGAAACTCTCTTCACAGTTTACCGATGCTATAGCAATGGAAGAAAAGGATCTATTGATCCAACTAGAGAAATGGAGCAATATAAAGGAGAGCTTCCAAAAAAAAAATCCAGATCTATGTGGATTAAATTGGGGGACTCAAATACTTAGTATTTTGCAGCAATAATGAAAGAAAGACAACACAAGAAACAGATTATCGAGCTTACTTCAGCAAATGGAGAAAAATATTTGTGGATCCGGATGAAATTCAAAATGAGATTATAACATTTTACAAGTCTTTAATGGTAGCTGCTCAAGTAAGCACAACTGCAGTCAATGAGAGTATTTTGAAGCAGGGGCCAACATTGAATCAATCTCAACAAATGGCCTTGTGTGTAGAGGTTACTGAGATGGAAGCTTATGATGGACTATGTTATGTTGGTGATGATAAGGCTCCAGGAGTTGATGGCTACAATGCTATGTTCTTCAAAAAACCTTGCCTGTGATTAAACAGGGGCAGCAATTAAGGAGTTCTTTCTTACTGGAAAGTTACACAAAGCAGTGACTAGTATTGCAGTTACACTATTACCCAAAGTTCCCAATCCCTCCAATATGAGGGAGTATAGGCCCATAGCATGTTGTACAGTCCTATACAAACTCATATAAATTTTTTTGGCAAATAGAATCCACCAGGTGATAGCAACTGTGATCTCAGAAACACAACCTGGATTTGTACCCAGGAGAAAAGTGGCAGATAACATATTCTTGCACATGAACTAGTCAAGGCCTATAACAGGAAGAATATCTCACCCAGATGTATGATGAAGGTGGATATCCAAAAAGCATACGATATTATTGATTGGAAATATTTAGAACAAATGATGTCAACATTGGGGTTTCCTCTCAAGTTCATAGGCTGGGTGATGCAATGTGTAACTACTGTCTCCTACTCTTTCTTGATCAATGGGAACTAACAAAACCTTTTGAGGCAGCTCGAGGACTACGGCAAGGGATCCAATGTCCCCCTTTGTGTTTGCTATGTTCATGGAATATCTAATTAGGAACTTGAATGACTAATCCAATCACAAGATATTCAAATACCACCCTATGTGCAGTAGGCTTAAGAATACACCTTTAAGCTTTGCAGATGACCTCCTCATGTTTACAAGAGGTAACCAAATATCAGTTCAACTACTCCACGTCAAGTTCACTGTGTTCACAGCAGCTTTCGGATTGGAAGCTAACTTGTCTAAAAGTGCTATATATTTTGGAGGAGTATTTGGGTACTGTAATGTCTCACATCCAACAAACTCTGGGATACAGTCGTGGGGCCTTACCTTTTCGATACCTTGGTATACCTTTGTCCACTAAGAAACTCAATCTTATTCAGTGCCAGCCATTGATTGATCAAATAGTAGCAAAAATATCTTCCTGGACAGCTAAAAAAGTATCCTATGCAGGGAGAGTTCAGCTTGTTGAGACAGTGATTTTTTGGGATTCAAGCATACTGGACACAACTTTTTGTGATACCAACTAAGGTGATGAAAGCAATCCAAGCCTACTGTAGGAGTTTTAAATGGTCTGGAGTCAACAGCATAACTAAGAAGGCCCTAGTCTCTTAGGAGAAGATGTGTACACCAAAGGTGGCTGGAGGATTAAACTTGGTGAATCTAAAGTATGGAACAAAGCAGCAGTTCTAAAGATGTGTTGGGATATAGAGAAGAAGCAGGATAGACTTTGGATCAAATGCATACAAGGTTATTACATCAAAGGCCAAAATATGGAAGCTCTCAGGGTTCCTGCTCAAGCTTGTTGGATGGTTAGAAAAGTTCTTTGAACAAAGTATCACCTACATGTACTGCATCATGGTATTGATGGCAAGAGAAGCAAGATAAGGCAAGCCTATAATCAAATGCTAGGTGATTACCCAAAAGGTTGATTGGAGAGGTCTCATATGCTGCAACTTCGCAAGACCTAAAGCCATTTTTATCTTATGGCTGCAAATCCAGAACAGACTTCTTACAACAGATAGGTTGCTGAAATGGAGAATGCAAGTAGATCCTAAATGTGTTATGTGTAAGCAGGAAGATGGAGCAAGAGACCACTTATTTTTTGAGTGTGCATTTGCCAACTCCTTATGGAGAAGATTACTTCAATGGACTACTATCAGCCATCCTCCAAGCATTACTTGGAATGCAATGCAACAGTGAATCATCCAGAAGACTAAGGGAAAAAGCCACCAGGCCCAGCTACTACAACTAGTATACACAGAAATTATTCATGCCATCTGGAAGGAGAAGAAAAATAGAGTTTTTGAGAAGACAGAGACTACAATGGAGGATATTGCTTGTAGAATTGCTTGTTTTTGTTGTTTTAGAGCTACTGCCTGAGCCAGGTTTTAATTCTCTAAGTTTGTAAGCAGACTGCAGATTTTGTGATAACCAGTCGAGTAGGACTAGTTTAGCTTTGTGAGTACCTACTTTGGTGGGAAAAAAATCCTAATTACCAAAAAAAAAAACTTTAAAAAGTACCTATGGTGGAGACTTTGGGGTTTGTATATTAAATTACATCAACCTCCTCAATGAATATCAACAAGATTCAACTTTAGTTCCTTTAACATTATTGAATGTAAATTGAAATAAGTGTCATTAATTTAAACCAAGAAAAACGACGGTATTCTACAGTCTATAAGCAGTTCTATATCGAGATACCATTTCTTTGGTACATTACAACACTAAAGTTGTTCTCCTATTAAGATTATGAATATTAATGAACCATCATGTCACTACACCTAAGAAGCATCATTTAAACCTTCTCAAGTATCAATTTCCCAAGCTTCTCTTCTACTTACCATAACAATCCACCAAAATCACAACCAACAAATGAATATATATATTAGGGGTTTGTCCAATTTTAAAATCATTCAAATATCATCCAAATATTAAATAGGACTTTACATAACCTGCAATGGAGCATCATACCATCATGAGGAGCTTTGCGAAAAGTGCAGTCCCAACAACAGTGAGTATCATGGGCATAGTAGCAGTATCAAGGAATGATCTTGAATCAGGAACCTGAACAAATAACTGATTCTTCCGAGGATCTTTTCGTTTCCTCTTTACCTTCAATTCAACAACCTTCCTCTTCAACGTCTCGCTAGGTCCATATTCACGAGACAATGTGTGAACTTGTCTATAGAATTTGTGAATACCCAGCATGATTTACTGAGAAATTGAATCAATTATCAACTGGGTAACGTAGATAGTGCATCTGACAATGGAGTAGAATAGAGAATTTAGACAATATGAAATGAGAGTTTAGGGTTTTCGATTGCCGAAACTGTACAGCAGTAATTAAACAGATTTTCCTTGGTATGAAAAAACTTATATTCTCTACTAGTGGAGGTAGGCCGGGCATTGCTCAGGCAAATGTGAAAAATCTATTTTAGGCATAATATATAAATGTGTTCTTTAACTTAGCTTTCTTTGTCATTATTTTATTATACATGGTATATATATTGGCAGCAACAATCTTGTGCATAAAAAGTATTGATCAGTACAAGGTAGACAGGGTTTGCGAGCTATTGCATAGGAGCGGGGGTTTTACCCAGTGCGCACCCAAAGAATAGTGGCTACGGGTTTCCCTTGTCATAAAAAAAAAATAAAACAAGGTAGACAGTGTTTAGATAATGAAAAGCAACACTATAAAGAATACCTTTTTTTTAACAACCATAACACAACGATAACAGATTAATAATGTTCCCTTCTGAGATAGCTTCTTTTATCTTTAATTGTTCAGTCTTTTCAGCAGTCACGCGAGCTTGATTTTCAAATAGCTTAGAGGTTCTATATTAGAATAACTTACCATATAGTGTGTGTAGGAGATCAAAGGATTCTGTTGTTTGCTGATTGATGTATGTGGTGGGAGTCGTAGTTGAGTATATCTTCTGTAACAAGAATTTTGTATCATCAAAAGTGGCAAAATGGAAAATCACTCGATCAATCTAACTCTTTATGCATGTTATGAATCATTTGTTCGAAGTGAGACATTATATAATATTTTGTCAATTCTACACTGATGATTGCTTTCAGCTGGATGGAACCAGTCTACTTAACATACCATAATTACATTCATAAACTTCATAGGGACAACATAAAATCACGATCACGATTTTAATCATGTTGACGTGAGTTTCTTTTTCTGCAAGTTATTGGAATGTTAAGTCTAAAAAAAATCAGCTCACTTGACTGAAAGGAGAGGGATGAGTAGTCGTTTTTCAATAACGTGAGAGTTGAATCTTATCATCAGCACTATCACTGTTTTCTGAAGGGAAATCAGAAATATTAGGAAATGTCAGGATTCCGGTAAGCAAGTGGAATACTGTAGAAGGCTAAGAGATCATTGTGAATCAAAAGAAGTTCTCCGTAGGCTAAAACAAATAAATACATTAGAATAGACATGGACGGAGGACATGTAGACTTACACTTCCTATAAAAGAAGATAAACGAAGATATGAATTGCCTATATTTAGGCACCACCAACCCATCATTCTTCAAAAATAAGTTAAAACTTCCTGCACCTTCCTTTACAGAGAGAAGAACAATTACAGAGAAAAAATTCAAACTAATCCTCACCAAGAATCTCTTTGTTGCTCCACACAAGGACACCAATTAAAGAGAACACAGTAAGGTGCAATTGGTGCAGCCAGCAAAAGAAGAAGAAAAGAACTACCAAAGTTTTAATATCAGCAATAGTGCAAGATCAGTATAACAAAGTTGTAAAACCCAAAGAAACACTGCCAAGTAAACCTGAATTTGGATCAAATTTACAAAAATGCTCATGCAAATCTGCAACATTATTACACATATACTCAAACTTTCTTTGACCACTGTCTTTTTACAAATTTTAGGCTCATCTCACATGTTCAATTTGACAAAAATATGTTTCTGAAATACGTCTAATTATAGTATTTGGAACACAACCTGAAACAAATATTCCATCCCAGAGTAGATAAAGACAAGGTAAACCACCACAGGAAAAAAATTCACTGAACTTGGGCACAAAAACAACTCCAAATTTTTCTAATCATGGGATTACTTTACCTCTATCTTTGTACCTTTGTGGAGTAGAAAGGTTGTTTCTTCGATAGACCTTCAGGTCAAAAGAAATATTTTTAAAGCAGAACTATTGCAAGAAAAGTGTACAACAAATAGCGAGATACAAAGCTTATGAAACAACCGATAGTGTATACTACACACTTAAGAAAAAAAGACTACACGAGTTCTGAATAAACCGTGTTCTTACTTGCTCTTTTGTTTGCAAACACAATCAGGGAAAAAATTGATCTTAACCTATATCATAGATTCAACTGTAAGTAGTTCACATAGTCAGTTCTGACTGCCAAACTCATTTCTTGTTATTTGAAGACAGAGAGACTAACAATACCACCAAAATTAAAGTATAGGTCAAAATTAATAGAGAGCTAGCAACAGACCATCTTTGCCTTTGATAATCATATGAAAACATTATATTGATGCAATTATCTTAAGAGCTAGTAAATGCACATTGTCTCTTGAAAGATTTCGAATCATACTCAAGATTAAGAAAATGTGAAGAGGGAATATGGAGTCGGACTTTCCAGGGGAGGTCTTAAAACTACTGCCCTAGTTAATAGTACAATTACTTTGTTTCGTGTTCGGCTTTGTCTGCTCTTGAAATTTATATGTATTGTAATCATGTAATCGACATGACTTTGGAATTCAATGGGTAAGGTTTTGGTACACTTTACCTTCGACAAACCCGACATATGAGTATTTTATTGTTGAAATTTAGTTCAACTTACTTACCAAGGTAATTCAATATGTATAAGGAAAATAACAACCGTAACATAGATATACAAAAAAAAGTAAATAAAAATCAAATTGACAATCGAAATAACCTCTAAATCACCAAAGAGAAGCAGTAAATAAGTGTTATTAGCCTTTCCATTTATGGGTTTCAGAGAGAAGCAATAAAAATAGTCAATTTGGTTGTGGAGAAAAGGTACCAATGTTCAAGCTGATGTTTTTGCTCCACTAAAAATTACTACCAACTCGGGTTTGTTGAGTGTAGACAACAGAATATTAAATCAAATCCAAGTTTAGAATTTGAATATTAAACGTTCTACAGTTCATGCTCATTCAAATAATGTCAAAGGAGATGCCATTTTTTCCCATTGTCTAATATCTTAATCATATTCTGGATACCCAAAATCTCAAAAAACACCCAATTCCCACCAGCTCGTCGATTCTAACAGGAATTGACCCCAAAAAAAAAGTTCGAACAAGAAAACATATCAATTAAGGGGTTTTCGAGGTTAAAAAAAAAGACCAGAATAAATAGAAATTAACAAACTCAAGAATGAAACAAGAGAGATGATTCTGAAACCGTTACTTAAATCTGGAAACATCCATTCCAACAATCAAGCGGGAAAATCCAATCCACAAAATATTATTAAAAAATAAGAAATAGAAAAAGCACTAACCAAAGCAAAGTCGAAGCTAAGCTTCCAAATTTTATCCAAATCTTCTACTGCTCAGAGGTTTCAGCAAGAAAGATCAGCCATAACTGGAGAAGAATAAAGGAGACCGAAAGGTACCAGAAAATGGTGAAGAGCTTTTCGATGCTACTGTCTAGGTCCAATACTAATTATTATATTTTCTATTAAAAATTTTAATTAATATTTTTAAATATATTTACCCTCCTTTATCGTATTAATATATAAAAAATTATAAAATATACTATTATTTGTATAATTTTTAAACATCTAATCTTTTTATTAAAATTATGTAATCTAATTTGACTTTAAAAATTGAGAAAAGGGTCAAAAATACCCTCAACTTTGATTGTTTAAATTTACGCTCACCATTAAAATATAGTTAATTTTAGTCCTCCTATTACTAGTTTCACCAAATTTACCCCTTATTAGACGGATTGATTCAATTTTTTTACAAAAAAAATTATTCCTTATTTTAACCCAATAACTCAATCTTATTTAAAATCTCCTATTCTCATTTATCCATTCTCTCAAATTTCCTCCATTGTCTCCCTCAGAAGCTAAGTCGAAGAACAGATTGATGAGTTGAAAGAAATATTTCCTATTTATCCGTGGATAGATCGAAAAGAAACAACAATAAGAATACTCATATACACGATTTGCACAATCATATGAAATTTCTAAAATGTGTTTGCAAACCAGACATAGCATTCATATATGTTGCTACTAATGTTTGTAGTATGTGTACCCTTTCAGATCCTCACCCTCTAACTCATTAATCTTAACCCTTTGGATGTCATAAGCTACAAATCATGTACATGCTACACTTTGCAGTTTCTAGGAAACAACAAAGACAGGTTTGAAGATGAGAAGTCCAAACACCATTGCCTGAATTCAACCACCCAGTACACTAAATAGTCCCTCAAACTTCTGCACTATCCCTGAATATTTCACCATTAAGAATCCCAAAAATACTACGTAGTCAAATGAAAAATAAATCACAGGGGAATATTGAAGTTTTCTCAATTCCAACCCAGTAACAAGAAGAACAAAACACCTGAACATGGTAGCATTATACACAGAAAAATATGAAGATTTTTTTTACTTTACTAGATCATGTAACAGTCCAATACAAAAAAAAATTTGTCTAAGTGATGGAGCTAGAAAGCTAGTTAGCAGGGACTTTGTTACTGCAGGTGATGGAAGGAAGTTTGAGAAACTTCACTTGGGGGAGTATCAGTGGGAGTCTTATGGACAAGTATTTGATCGCACTTGCAACTTTGCCTCTGGTCTTATTAGTTTGGGTCATGATGTGGACACTCGTGCTGCTATCTTCGCAGAATCTCGTGCGGAGTGGCTCATTGCCTTTCAGGTATTCAAGCTATATACTAAAACAGTCCCTTATTCTGTGTTACTAATTATTGTGAGATACAACAGTTAGCATGATGAAATTATTGTATTCAGGGATGTTTCCGGCAGAATATTACCGTTGTTACCATTTATGCTTCTTTGGGTGATGATGCACTTATCTATTCACTCAATGAGGTGAGTCAGTTTTAGTATTTGCTCTTATGTATGCATTTTTTCTTTGCTATTTGAGACATCATATGATGCAATAAATTAATTCACTCTTGACCATTGACAGACTCAAGTATCTACATTAATATGTGATGCCAAGAACCTGAAAAAAGTGGCTTCTGTTAGTTCGAGCCTGAAAACCATCAAGAATGTCATCTATTTCGAGGATGACGAGACGGCAACAGATTCCACAAATATTGACAGCTTGAGGGTGTCGTCTTTCTCAGAAGTTGAAAAGCTGGGTAGAAATAGTCCTATACAGGCAAGATAGCCTGTCAAAGAAGATATTGATGTGATCATGTATACAAAGTGGCAGTACAGGCTTGCGTAAGGTTTGAACCCTACTTTCTATTGATCGATTTCTGTTGATGTACTGGAATCCAATATAAAATATAACCATTGTATTTCTCATATACTATAGCTTCCCAAGTGGCCCACACTTCTTGGTTATCAGAACATTACTTGTTGTATACTTCACTTTGGCGGGTCTAAATCTACATGTAGGAATGTAAACAAACTTTTTTTTTCTGAAGAATTATAGCCTAACGAGGAGAAAAACTTTAAAAAGCTTTAGCTAAAGAGTGAAGAGGCAAAACAAGTGGAAGTTTTAGATATAGAAAAGTCCAATTTCTGGTTAGCAAGTTGCAGCCAGGAAAATGTAACATGATCTTTTTTTTATATAAAGAGGAAACCTGTAGCTGCTACCCTTTGGGAGCGCACAGGATAAAATGCCCGATCCTATGCAATGGCTCGCAAACCACATAGGAGAAATAACTTGCTAGGCAAGCCCGATGCAACAAGCTCGACCTAGAAGGCAAACCCCTTGCTTTTGCTGGCAAGGGGTTTCAACTTGAAACCTCCAACATGAAAGTCCCAAGCCCAAACCACTAAGCCACGAAGGGTTAAAATATAACATAATCCCTCTATTGATTATTACTCTGCTGGAAACTGAATATTGTGATCCTTTGCCATTTGGTTCAGTTTTTTCTCAAGTTTCATTTCCTCAATTATTCCTTATTTTTTATTTGTTTGATTCTTTTTTCCCTCCCTCCTAACTTATAGATGATAAAGGGCCTTATGGCTCTTATTATATTTAGAGTGAGCTATGAATGTTGATGGTCAGTTATATGAATATTATTTTATTCATATAATATAAAATAAAACAAGAAAAAAAGATATTAAATTCGTACTAGCACCAGATACTTGAGAGAGAGAAGCTTATCTTCTAGATGAGGAACCTAAAATGACGAATTCAAACTGCGCTTATATTAATTCCTATAACAGACAATAGAGGTGTGTGCCAAAATGACATAATGAAGGGCCATGTGCACCAACTTATTTGCTCAAAATAAATTCAATTATTTTTAAAAATAATTAATAAATATAAAAAAATAATTTAAAAAATAATAAAATAAAAAATAACTTAAAAGTCATTTTAAATTTGACTTTTTATTTTTAACTTAAAAGTTATTCCTTTTTTAAGTCAGTCCAAGTAGTACGGATTTAATTAAATTCAATAAGAAGAAAATAGTATATTAACCAACAATTTAATTTTTATCATTTCAATTGTCTAAAGACATAAATCTATAATTATAGCTTTGCCTCTGATTTTATAGGTATTTTGTCTTAAAATGTTTGTTGCATTTCTTTTATATGTCATCAGATTAATGATATTAATAAGGAGGATTTTTAATTATGTTTTCTTATTTATATTATAAGATAGAATATTTAATATTTATGAGTTATAATTAATTTGTTTGTAATTAAAGAAAATTATCATTATTAAAAATGAAATGAAAGATAGTAATTAATTTTGTTTTGAATTTTTAAAATGACAAATATTATTAATAGGAATAAGTATTTTGAGATATAAATATCAGTTAAATTGACACAATTTCCAAGTTTACTTCATTAAATTTGAGGTTCTCTCACGTTACTTTCTCACTTTAATCAAAGGTATCTCCTTTATTTTTATAATTATTTATTAATAATTAATAGTAATAAATTGACATTAATTTCTAATTTTACTCTATTAAATTTAAAGCCTCTCTCACATTATTCAAAGGTTCTCTTTTATTTTTTAAAAAATATGATTTATATTAATAGTTTATGAAAGAATTATTCTTCTAAATTAAAAGCCGCACTATGTTTTCTTGTCAAAGATTTGCTTTACGAAAGCAAAAACTTTTGCGCTAATTGCCCTCTAACTTCCTCATTAAATGAACATTACACCACATACTTTCCCTAATTACACTTCCCTTTTTCGGCCACCAATTGAATTGTAATTTATTTTATTTTGACACAAATTTAAAATTAAAATTTTATATTAAATTAATTATTTTTTATCTCGATATATGTGAAGATGATTGATTAAGTATATACAATTTCAAAATGATTAAAAACTTGTGCTAATCTAAAATAAATCATAATTATGATTATGTGGTTATATTACATTTAGAAAATTTAAAGTTAAATTGTTACAAATTGATAGGTAAAAAAACTATAATCTTTTTGGATTATCTAAAAATAAGTAAGGCAATGAATCGGGAAGAATATAGGGCGCGACGAATTTAAAACTATGTGGAGCAAAACGTTTTTGAATTTTGGTGAGCAACAAGCGGGATGAAAAGAATGACTAAAGTCAGTCATTGGAGAATAACTATTGACAGATTCACATTCTATTACGGGAATATGCACATATTTGGTACATATCTTTTGGGAATATTGGGAATATTTGATTGGAATATAATCTTTGGGTAAATATCTTGTAATTAGGCATAATTGATGTAATTGGTTGTTGTTTCCTTGATTCTAGGGAATTAGGCTGTATGTAAACATATATATGCTTTGCATTGTCAATGACAGAATTAAGCAATGGCCATTAATTTCTTCATGGTATCAGAGCAGGTTGATTTTTTCTCCAAAAAAAAAAAAAATAAAAAAAAAATTATAATAACTTTGAAACTTATCTGCCATGGCCGGTGATGATGGTGTACCACCACCACCACCTTCAAAAATTGAAATTCACAATCCCTTTTACCTCGGTGCACATGATAGGCCGGGGGATTTTATAACACCTATTAGACTCAAGCTTGATAATTTTGATTCTTGGTCACATGCTGTTAAAGTTGCTCTCTCCTCTCGTCGTAAGTTTGGTTTTCTTGATGGTACGATCGTGGATGCTGTATCTCCTGCAACAAAGGAGGATTGGATCGTAGTCCATTGTATGCTCGTATCATGGCTCATGAATACGATCGATCCCGAGGTAAAATCTATGCTTTCCAATTATGATAATGCAAAACGGTTGTGGGATGATTTGCACGAACGATTTTGTGTTGTGAATGGACCTCGGATTCATCAACTGAAATCTCAAATTAATAAATGTGAGCAAACTAAAACCATGTCTGTTGCAATTTATTATGGGAAATTAAAGGTTTTGTGGGATGACCTTGCAAATTTACAACCTTTAATTAATTGTAATTGTGGTAAATGTTCTTGTAATGTGGGCAAGCAACATGAAAAACGACGAGAAGATGATATGTTGCAACAATTTCTGCTTGGTTTGTATTCGGAGTATTATGCGCAGATTAGGTCTAATATACTTGCTCAAGATCCTTTGCCATCATTGAACAAAGCCTATCAACAAGTGTCTCAAGAGGAGCTTGTTCGTGGCCTTGCTCGTGTTCAAGACGACCCCTCATCTGCTGTAGGGTTCGCTGTTCGTGCGACAACAGGTCAAGGTCGTGGTTCAAATGATAAGCATGTCACGAATAAGCCTGTGTGTAGCCATTGCAAGAAGCCAGGCCATCTTGTTGCTGATTGTTATGCTCTCCAAGTATGTACTCATTGCAAGAAGCGAGGACACAATGTTAGTCGATGTTATGAGCTTAATGGGTACCCTGAAGGTTATACTCCGGGAGATCGAGGAAACAACCCACCACGACCAGTCACGGCCGTGGGGTGGCGCGTGCCAATGCCACAGCCGGCAGCAGCCCCTCTCCACCTCTTCCGCCATCAAATTCATCCAAGTCTACTACTCCTTCGTCTTCACATGGTCAAGTTTTTTCAGATGAACAATGGAAAGCAATTGTGGGATTTTTTGGTAATTCTAATATACCGGAAAATCGCCTGAGTGGTAAGTTTGATAATACTTCTTGGATCATTGATACAGGAGCGACTCATCATGTAACTGGAGAAAAATCTTGGTTGTTTGACATTAAACAATTACATTGTCCTGTTGGTTTACCAAATGGGGACACTGTTATTGCATCAATGGAGGGATCAGTTTATTTGTCAGATACGATCACTCTAAATCATGTTCTTTATGTTCCTAACTTAAGCTGTAATTTACTTTCGGTTTCGCAACTTAATGATAATTTGCAATCAATTGTCACATTTAATTCTGATATGTGTTTGATACAGGACCAAATGAAGGCTCTGATTGGAACGGGAGTTAGGCGGGATGGACTATACTACTTCAGCAAACCAGAGGTGGTGTCTGCAGTTGAAGCTACATCTGATGTGGAATTGTGGCATAGGCGAATGGGACATCCTTCTGAGAAAGTAGTTAAGTTACTTCCTCCTGTTAGTCGGTCTAAGACTAGTTTGAATAAAGGATGCGAAGTATGTTTTCGTGCTAAGCATCACAGAGACAGATTTCCTTTGAGTAATAATAATTGTTCTAGAATATTTGAGAAAGTTCATTGTGATTTGTGGGGTCCTTATAGACATGAGTCCTCGTGTGGTGCTCGTTATTTTTTTGACTATTGTTGATGACTTTTCAAGGGCTGTATGGATTTATTTGATGGTTGATAAAACGGAAGTTTTTTCTATGTTTATGACTTTTGTCGCTATGGTTGATAGACAATTTGGTCAAAGTATTAAAATTGTACAAAGTGATAATGGTACTGAATTTAAATGCTTATTCAATTTTTTCCGAGATACTGGTGTTATTTTCCAATCCTCTTGTGTGGGTACACCTCAACAAAATGGGAGGGTAGAAAGGAAACATAAACACATTTTGAGTGTGGGGAGAGCGTTGCGTTTTCAAGCCAACTTGCCTATTTATTTTTGGGGAGAGTGTGTCCTTGCAGCAGCCCATTTAATAAACCGCACTCCAACTCCTATCCTGCAAAATAAAACACCCTTTGAAATTCTGTTCAATAAATTACCCAATTTTGATGTTATCCGCACCTTTGGATGTCTTTGCTTTGCTCATAATCAGAAAACAAAAGGGGACAAGTTTGCTAGTAAAAGTAGGAAATGTGTGTTTGTGGGGTATCCATTCGGGCAAAAAGGTTGGAGAGTGTATGATTTGGATGCAAAAGAATTTTTTGTTTCTAGAGATGTCAAATTTATTGAAGATGTGTTCCCGTTTAGTTCTCCCGATGATGTTAATATTGAGTCCAATGCGGATTATGTGGGTGAAATTCATGAAGATTTTGCGGACTTGGGTGTCTGTGATGAAGATTGTGGTGTGGAAATGCATAGTTGTGATCAAGGGGGGGAAGGAACGAGTCGTAACCATGGGAACCATAGGAACCAACCCGCAGCGTCTGCCCAGCAGCCCCAGCCCACGCAAACTGTCACGCAGCCTGATGCTGGCAGCAATGAACAGCAGCTTGAAGACCTACAACAGTCCACTGAAAATATGGGTCGTGGTTTCCGTACTAAGTATCCCTCGGTTAAGCTTCGTGACCATGTCACTCACACTGTTTTTGCTAGTAGTCCATCCCTCCCGGCTTCAGTTTCTGATCATCCTTCAGGTACTCCGTATCCTCTTGCACATTATATACATTGTGATAATTTTTCTGTAAATTACCGTAAGTTTGTTGCAGCTGTAGTTAGTAACAATGATCCTAAATCATTTAAGGAGGCAATGAGATATGAGGGTTGGAGACAGTCAATGAAAGAAGAAATACGAGCACTTGAAAACAATGGCACTTGGACCTTGGAGCTGCTTCCACCTGGTAAGAAAGCACTTGGCAGTCAGTGGGTTTACAGGACAAAGTTCTTGTCCAACGGTGAGATTGAAAGACTGAAATCTCGATTGGTTGTACTTGGAAATCATCAGCAGGCAGGTATTGATTATACTGAGACATTTGCTCCAGTTGCTAAAATGACTACTGTTCGTATTTTTTTTTAGCAATAGCAGCATCTAAGAATTGGGAACTTCACCAAATGGATGTTCACAATGCCTTCTTGCACGGTGATCTTGATGAAGAAGTCTACATGAAGTTGCCTCCCGGATTTGAGTGTTCCGATCCTAATATGGTTTGCAGATTAAGAAAGTCTTTGTATGGCTTGAAGCAGGCTCCCAGATGTTGGTTTGCAAAGTTAGTCACAGCTTTGAAAGAGTATGGCTTTCTTCAATCTTATTCAGATTATTCTTTATTTACATACACTAAGACAGGTATACAGATTAATGTCTTAGTCTATGTTGATGATATTGTGATCTCTGGGAATGATTCCGCTGCTTTGTGTACTTTCAAGTCTTATCTTAGTGATTGTTTCAAAATGAAGGACTTGGGTCCTTTGAAATATTTTCTGGGAATAGAGGTTGCTAGAAGTTCTGCAGGTCTGTTCTTGTGCCAAAGAAAATATACTCTGGATATTATTTCTGAAGCAGGATTGTTAGGAGCTAAGCCAAGCGGATTTCCTATAGAGCAAAATCATAAGCTTGGCTTAGCCAGTGGTGATTTACTTGAAGATCCAGAATCGTATCGCAGGCTTGTTGGTCGATTGATATATCTTGCAGTTACTCGTCCAGATTTGGCTTATTCTGTTCATATCTTGTCTCAGTTCATGCAGGAACCCAGAACTGAGCATTGGGAAGCGGCCTTGAGGGTCGTTCGATATTTGAAAGGGACACCGGGTCAAGGCATTCTTTTGAGTGCAGATTGTGATTTAACTCTGCAGGGGTGGTGTGATTCAGATTGGGCAGCATGTCCACTTACTCGTCGTTCTCTTACAGGTTGGCTCATGTTTCTTGGTAAATCTCCTGTATCTTGGAAGACAAAGAAACAGCATACTGTTTCTAGGTCCTCGGCTGAGGCTGAATATAGGTCTATGGCGGCCATCACTTGTGAGTTAAAATGGTTGAAAGGTTTATTGTTGAGTTTGGGAGTACATCATCCAAAGGCAATTAAGTTGTTCTGTGACAGTCAATCCGCTTTGCATATTGCGAAGAATCCTGTTTTTCATGAACGAACGAAGCACATAGAAGTTGACTGTCATTTTGTTCGGGATGCAATCAATGAGGGCTTAATTTCTCCATCTCATGTTCCTACATCTTCTCAATTGGCAGACATTTTTACTAAGGCTCTTGGTAAAATGCAGTTTGATAATTTACTCTCCAAGTTGGGCATTCATGATCCTCATGCTCCAACTTGAGGGGGGTATTACGGGAATATGCACATATTTGGTACATATCTTTTGGGAATATTGGGAATATTTGATTGGAATATAATCTTTGGGTAAATATCTTGTAATTAGGCATAATTGATGTAATTGGTTGTTGTTTCCTTGATTCTAGGGAATTAGGCTGTATGTAAACATATATATGCTTTGCATTGTCAATGACAGAATTAAGCAATGGCCATTAATTTCTTCACATTCTAATAAAAAATTGTGGTTTTTTCTAAAAAAACAAACTCATAATAAACACTTGTCATCATAATTATTTTAAAAAAGAATGTTCCCACCTACTACAATATTTTTTATTTGACTTTATCAAATGTTTATATTTTCCAACATGATTCATGCATTTTGTCACTAATAAATACTCTTTAGGTTTGAAAAAAAGTGATATAATTTGACGTAAAGAGAGAGTCTAAAAAAATTAAATAGTACATCCAAAATGGTTGAACAATATTTATTGTTGTGGGGTTGAATTTGTAAGTAGAGAAAACTTATGGGGGCCTTATACAGCAAATACTGGAAACAGTTTCTTCAAGTTGCAATCTACAGTATATATAAAATTCAATGTCTACGAAATGCTGAATTTTTTGTATCTTGTTCTGTAAAGTTACTCGTAAACTTTCCCAGCACCATTACAGAGCGGGAAAGTGAACATTCTTCATCGATAACCTTCCCTTAAGGTAAAGGTAATCTCTGCGTCAATTTCAATTTCAGTATCTTCAACGATGAATTGATAGCTTTGATCTAGATCGCACGTATGTATGTGTATTCCGTTTTCCAATAATATACTGATTTTGAGCTCTGCAATTTGGTGATTATGATCGTTCTAGTGTATTGATTTCTGCGTCTGCAACTTTTGAACTGCTTACTTTCACAAGTAGTTATAATTCGTTTCATGTGCCTTTTTTTTGTATATGTGTGATTGGATTTAAGTTTTATACACGGACTGTGTAAAGATTTTTTTTACAGTATTAGACGATTTCTTTGTATTTGTATTGATGTATTTGTATTTGTTTTTGTTTTCTAATATGCTGATTTTGAGCTTTGCAATTTAGTGATTATGCTCATTTTAGTGAATTGATGTCTGCACCTGGAGCTTTTGAGATGTTTAATTTCACAAGTAATGATCTGTTTCTTGTTACTTTTTTGTTTGAGTGGATTTAAGTTGTATACATGGATGGTCTAGAGATTATCATGTCGGCTAGTCATGCTTATGGAGTACAGTATTAGACAATTTTTCTTTGTATTGGACTGTTACATGATCTAGTAAAGTAAAAAAAAGAATCTTCATATTTTTCTGTGTATCATGCTACCATGTTCAGGTGTTTTGTTCTTCATGTTACTGGGTTAGAATTGAGAAAACTTCAATATTCCCCTGTGATTTATTTTTCGTTTGACTACGTAGTATTTTTGGGATTCTTAATGGTGAAATATTCAGGGATAGTGCAGAAGTTTGAGGGACTATTCAGTGTACTGGGTGGTTGAATTCAGGCAGGCAATGGTGTTTGGACTTCTCATCTTCAAACCTGTCTTTTTTGTTTCCTAGAAACTGAAAAGTGTAGCATGTACATGATTTGTAGCTAATGACATCCAGAGGGCTCAGATTAATGAGTTAGAGGGTGAGGATTCTGTGTAGTGACACTAAGTTTTGGGCCAATATTTTAGGAGTTCCCTGAATTTGTGAATCTACATTTTTGCATTTCTAGTACTCCTGCTGATTATATAATATGTGACTTTTTTTCTAGCATCTACGTGTTCAAGTCTTTGGCCATTCCTTTGATGTATACTTTAGGGCAAAGGATGTCATATAAATTCCATTTCTGAGCTTAGGTCCAGGGGCAGGCCATTTTGCTCTTTTGTTGGCTGGATGCCGTGTTTACATGTCCTATGATGTACCGTTGTATTCAGATTAAAGTCAGTGTTACTGATCTATGTATAATACGTTAGGTATCTGCTTGTTCTTTTTAATAGGTCATTGCAGAAACATAAAATTGTGTGATATATAAGATGGAAGATTCCGAGGGAAGTAATCCATATATGAGTATACTGAAGAGACTGGCCAGCTATGATTATATTTCCAAAAATTATGGGTCATCTGGGATTGCTGGTGCATTTTTTATTGCCATTATTATACCAACATTCCTCTCCATATTACTTATGGGGAAGAAGAAGGCAAAACAGAGAGGTGTTCCGGTTCAAGTTGGCGGTGAGCCAGGTCTTGCAATGCGCAATGCTAAATCAGCCAGATTAGTTGAAGTTCCCTGGGAAGGGGCTACAACTGTAGCAGCTCTATTTGAACAGTCTTGTAAAAAACATTCCTCTTATCGCTGTCTTGGAGCTAGAAAGCTAGTTAGCAGGGACTTTGTTACTGCAAGTGATGGAAGGAAGTTTGAGAAACTTCACTTGGGGGAGTATCAGTGGGAGTCTTATGGACAAGTATTTGATCGCACTTGCAACTTTGCCTCTGGTCTTATTAGTTTGGGTCATGATGTGGACACTCGTGCTGCTATCTTCGCAGAATCTCGTGCGGAGTGGCTCATTGCCTTTCAGGTATCAAGCTATATACAAAAACAGTCCCTTATTCTGTGTTACTAATTATTGAGAGATACAATAGTTAGCATGATGAAATTATTGTATTCAGGGATGTTTCCGGCAGAATATTACCGTTGTTACCATTTATGCTTCTTTGGGTGATGATGCACTTATCTATTCACTCAATGAGGTGAGTCAGTTTTAGTATTTGCTCTTATGTATGCATTTTTTCTTTGCTATTTGAGACATCATATGATGCAATAAATTAATTCACTCTTGACCATTGACAGACTCAAGTATCTACATTAATATGTGATGCCAAGCAACTGAAAAAAGTGGCTTCTGTTAGTTCGAGCCTGAAAACCATCAAGAATGTCATCTATTTCGAGGATGACGAGACGGCAACAGATTCCACAAATATTGACAGCTGGAGGGTGTCGTCTTTCTCAGAAGTTGAAAAGCTGGGTAGAAATAGTCCTATTCAAGCAAGATTGCCTGTCAAAGAAGATATTGCTGTGATCATGTATACAAGTGGCAGTACAGGCTTGCCTAAGGTTTGAACCCTACTTTCTATTGATCGATTTCTCTTGATGTACTGGAATCCAATATAAAAATATAACCATTGTATTTCTCGTATACTATAGCTTCCCAAGTGGCCCACACTTCTTGGTTATTAAGGGTTATGCTACCTGAAGCTGATGCCACTTCGAATTGTCGAATGCATTAAGCTTTGGTTATCAGAGCATTGATAATTTATAAATTGAAAAAAGTTATCCAGCATGAGATGTCATTCCAAGATATACAAAGAAAGAAAAATGAGCATTTCAGCTTTGGCATAGTGCCACTTAAACACACAGCGTATCCTTCACTGATGCTTGTTCTTTTGGTTTAAACCAACTGAATAATTGTGTATTTATTCCTATATATCTATTGGGATAAGAATACTGCTCTAACTCTTCATTAATTTCTTTTGTCTATGTTCTATAGGGTGTTATGATAACTCATGGCAACATTGTAGCCACTGCAGCTGCTGTGATGACTGTGATTCCAAAACTTGGAACCAGTGATGTCTATTTGGCTTACCTTCCTTTAGCTCACGTTTTTGAGTTGGCTGCTGAGGTAACAACTTAGGAGAGTAACTTTTATTTGTTTCATTCGTATTTTACCTAGCAAATGATTATTCTAGTTCTAAGTGATTGTGGTTTTGCAGACTGTAATGCTGACTGCAGGTGCTTGTATTGGTTATGGCTCAGCCCTCACATTGACGGACACATCTAACAAAGTCATGAAGGGGACCAAGGGAGATGCTACAGTTTTAAAACCTACTTTAATGGCTGCAGTTCCAGCCATTCTAGATCGTGTTCGGGATGGTGTTATGAAGAAGGTTCCACAGACATTTCAGTTTTAAGATCCCAATGGGAAGAGCATACTTAGTTTGAGAACAAGACTCCAAAAGATTCAATGGGACTAACTGTTGTTTATATCTTTCATGACGCTAGGTTGAGGAGAAGGCAGGTTCTGCCAAGAAACTTTTCCACATCGCCTTTAACCGTCGATTGGCTGCTATGGAAGGTAGCTGGTTTGGAGCTTGGGGTCTAGAGAAACAATTGTGGGATATCATTATATTCAAAAAGGTGAGGGCTGTGCTTGGAGGAGATATCCGTTTCATGCTTTGCGGTGGTGCTCCTCTATCAGGGGATACTCAAAGATTTATCAACATTTGTATGGGGTAATTCTTCTCACTCCTGTTGATGGTCTTTATCCAATCTGTTTATTCCTATTGAAGATAAATTTGGTTTCTTTTTTTTCTCAATATCTGCTCCTAGTATGGCCTGCTTGTGGTTAAGCTTCAAATTTGACAAATACAATATTTGATGTAAATATTTTTGTGACAACTTGCTGTAGAGCTCCAATTGGTCAAGGGTATGGTTTGACAGAGACATTTGCTGGAGCTGCTTTTTCTGAGTGGGATGATCCTTCTGTCGGGCGTGTTGGTCCACCTCTTCCTTGTTGCTATATAAAGGTATGGTCACTTTGTGGTAACAAAAGGTAACATTTGAGAAATGGATAGCCTGGTTTGGATAAAGTGTTCATATCAACTGCGATAATTTATTTATGAAACTATATTAGCTAGTTGTTCTGAATAGATATAAACTTGGGAAGTCTTTACAAAAGTTGAATATTTCACATCAACTTTGTCCGTCAGTTTCTACCTTTCCATTCTCTTTATATTTTCGACAATACTATGATTTCCCAAGGTTTTTGTAGAAGCTGTACTTTTGATCTTGCTAATATCATCTTCTGTTGTATGCCATGAGAATGTGAGGATAATTTCATAAATCTTTGTCAAGGTTTTGGGCAATGTTCACGTCCTTCAATTCAAAATCAAGAAGTTATCTGTGGTCTGTGGAAAAGAGAAAAATTAAACGCGTAACTGCAAATAATCCATGCAGTAAAGTTAATGGATCAGAGATGTGCAGGAAGATATTTCTGTTTATTAATCATCTTCTGTTGTATGCCATGAGAATGTGAGGATAATTTCATCAATCTTTGTCAAGGTTTTGGGCAACGTACATATCCATTTATTCTAAATTTAGAAGTTATCTATGGTCTGTGGGAAGGATAAACAATAAACACGGGACTACAGATAATCCATGCAGTGAAGTTAATGGATCAAAGATGTGCAGGAAAATATTCTGTTTATCAACCTCCTTTTTAAATTCTCTTCTTTCACAACTTATGGTTTCTCTGAGGAACATCAAATCCCAACAAGGAAAAGGCAAGACAATAGAGGAAAATCAGAGAAACTAAATAGGACATTTCAGTTGCAGCCTCTCATACACCAAATTATTCATGTTTCTATAAATCTCTCCACCAGGGCAGTATGCACCACCACACATCTTTCACTTTAGTGGTCCCAATTGTCAACTCTGCAAAGAGCCGTCCTTTCAACCACCGACTCCAAAATCCTTTTCCCCAGTCCCTTTATCGGAATTTTTGAAATGAATTAATTTCATTGCCTTCAGATCATTTTCCTCGGCTACCTTCAGTGCCTTCAACATACTGCCATCTTTCCTGACGTACGACTAACTCATATGATACTGAAAAAGTTATCTATTTACTACTTGTTGTCCTGTCCTAATGTATATGACAGTCTTCTTATTTTGAAATGTCCAAAACCACTGATCGGATTTCACTAATAAATGTTATTGATACTACTTTCACAAACTTCATGATTAAATTAGATTTAAAATCCATCAACCTAACTTCTCAACCATTACTTTGATATTTTTGGTTACTGTTCTACAAAGGCGCGGACCCCAACTTATTTGGGATTCAGGCATATTCTTATACAAAAATCAAATAATATCTTGACTTGTTAGACTGTTTAAAGGCATATACTTCAATGCCTATTTGATCCGGTGTTGAATTTTTGTCCTTTCACCGTCTTTGAATTTGTCAGATGGCTTACAGTTTATGAGATCAGTTATTATTTTCATGAGTTCCTCTGGAGTTTTTCCTTTAAATAATTGTCAAATTTCAAATGTAGACAGACTGCATATTTTCTTATCTGGAGACTTCACCTAGGTTCAATTAAACAGTACAACAAGAGGAAATGATAGTGGCTGGTCCTGTTTCCTTCTTTTCTTCTCTGACACTGGTTAACTTGCTAAATCCTGAGTTTCATGGTTTTGTGGTAGTGAATACGGGTTCTTACTCAAAGCCTTGTGTCAAACCATGCAGCTTATTACTTGGGAAGAAGGAGGTTACAGAATAGTTGATAAGCCTATGCCTCGGGGAGAAGTAGTTGTTGGTGGATGCAGCATAACTGCTGGTTACTTCAACAATGAGGAAAAAACTAATGAGGTTTATAAGGTAGTGCTGTCTTATGAGCTTTAGCTCTTGCAAAACGAGGAATTTTGTATATTGACAATAATTTATTCTGCTATTATCTCTGATAGGTTGATGAGACAGGCATGCGCTGGTTCTACACTGGTGACATTGGAAGGTTTCATCCTGATGGGTGCATTGAAATTATTGATAGAAAGAAGGATATTGTTAAGCTTCAGCACGGGGAGTATATCTCACTTGGAAAGGTATCACAATTTCTTTCTTACATGGAATCTGATGTTTTACCTAGCAGTATAACTAATCCTAGTAGATTGACCATTTGCTAGTATAACCAATTAAGAAAAAGTATGAACTACTCCTTGTAGATTCACCTCGATTTAGAAATTTGGTCACTTTTGTTTTGGTCATGAAGCCCTTACAAAGTGGTGATAAACTTTTTTTATATCATATTACAGGGGCTTTTCTTTTTCTGTTATTTTGGGCTCTTATATGATTTTTTATTTTCTTCCTGTTTTATCCTATCTATTTTTCATACTTAGGCTTGACTTTGGGAAATAACTTGGTAAATTGATGCTCAATGCACAGGTTGAGGCAGCACTTCTATCAAGCAATTACGTGGAGAGCATCATGGTGTACGCAGACCCCTTCCATAATTATTGTGTAGCTTTAGTTGTCCCTTCACGCCCGGTGCTTGAGAAATGGGCCCAAGAAAATGGCATCCAGCACAAAGATTTTTCCGAACTGTGTGACAAAGTAGAATCAGTCAATGAGATCAAGCAATCACTTTCAAAGGTTTGTTTCTTTTCAGCAAGTGTTATCAATTTATAATCATGTCCATGTATTAATTTGGCAAAACTAGTGGCCTTGCTTTTATTCTAAAGGTTGTGGTACAAAGGATAAATGAATGCTACCGTGACTGTGGGTAAAGGAAGATGATGATAGAATTGAGCAAAGTTAAAAATAGTAAAAGATAAACATGAAAACATTTCCTCCTCCAAGTTTTGGTGTAATATCGAAGGCCTTTCCCAATCCCTCCATGACAAAAGGGGGTGAATAGTAATGTAAATCAATTGCTTAATTTAACAGGAAACACAAAAGACCAAAAATTTTGACGTCGGATGCTTTGTGCACAGGGCAGCCCTTTTTACAAATGAGCGTGAATGCTAAAAAGAATAGCAGAACTGGAAGAAAATCCAAGAAAATAAGCAAAAGTCAATAGCAAGAACATAAAAAAGCGAAAAAAATGAATAGAATTTTTAACTGAAAGAAAAATACCAACCGACCTTTAACTCCTCTCAATTACATACTATCTTGCAGTAATCAACCCCAAAGTCATAGAGCCTGTCACAGTTGTCCACCTTGCCTTCCCCTCTATGATAAATTGCCTTCTGGTGGACTGTTTCATATCCTTCCCCAGCCCAAGGCTCTTCGTTGCTACTTGACTTTCATTTTGTTCTTCTGGGTAGGCGAGTAATGACCTTGACTGTCTTGCTGCAGCTGTTTGGATGCCTCTTCTCATCATCTTAAAACCTCTATTCCATTTAGCTGCACGACTTCCTCTCATACACAAACAACGCTGCACTTATTGGCAGCACTGTGGTCGACTCCATATGCAGTGGCATTAACTTCTAGAAGTTGCTTTTATCCACCACAATCTCGTGACATGATCACTTCACACACCAATTTAACCTGGCTAACAGCCATTAACACCACATTTGCTTTTATTAATCTTGAATTTTGTTGAAAGGTTTATTTTGGCTTAATACATTGTCAGCCCCTTAAAGTAAAGTTGCATGATAATCCGTTTAGACAGTTGAACTAGTTATGCTCCAATTAAACACCTCAACTCCTAATAAAATGTCCCAATTAGACACTTCCGGTTCAGAATTTGAAAAAACTTTTATATGTGCTGTCATTTGTCTATTAGGTAGTCAAGTTAACCACACAATATATGTCATCTCCTTTAATTATACGCATCAACCTCCAGTAGGAAATGTCTGGGGTTTTACGGATTATTGAGGTAAATGACACACAAACATAATTTCAAAATTTAAAACAAAATTATCAAATTGAAACACTTGACTAGGAAATGAGGTGTTCAATTAGAACTTGTATTAGTTTGAGTGTCCAAGTGGAATATTCGGGCAAATTCAAAGAACTTGGTTATGCATTAACCCTTTAAATTTTTGTTCTTTTCCTTTTAGCTGAGTTTTCTTTTAGTCTCTGTTTGTTTGCTTTTATTTCTCTGCATAGATTAGTTATCCATCCTATCAACTTTCTTCATGATTTTGTTTCCCTTTGACTTTCTGGAGTATTTGGATAGTGTTAGAATTTTAGAATAAAACTCTAGTGCTTGTAAAATGCTTATACCTTAGATGGTCTGCTGCTGGACAAATCAGTTAGAAGGTGGTTTAATTTTTCTGTGTTCTTTTTCCATTTTTCCAATTTAGTGCTGGAAAAGGGCAGGAGGCTCAATATAAAGTTGATGACCTCGTTTCCCCAGTCATATCCCCTCATCCACCCTTCTACTATCTTACCCTTGTTTGGTTGAGATGAAGTTTTAACTCGTTGATAGAACAATTATCCTTCTTGTTCCTAGAGAATATTCAAGGTTGTACACTATTTAAGAAGTTAAGGTCCCTCATTGGAGCCTCCTCTGCTGATCAATTTATGAAATCATATTTTTCTCCCGACAACTAGTGTACCTCTGTTCTCGTGTAAATATCCAAGTCCATGCCAACATTATTTTCCTAGAATGTTGAAAAGTTTTGGTAATATACACGACTGATTTTCAGGTAGCAAAAGCTGCTAGATTGGACAAGTTTGAGCTTCCTGCCAAGATCAAGTTAATACCAGAGTCTTGGACTCCTGAGTCTGGATTGGTAACTGCTGCTCTGAAATTGAAACGGGAACCTCTGAAGGCTCGATATAAGAATGAGTTAGAAAAGTTATATCAGTGAATCATACTTCCTTGCCGAGTAACACTTCATTTAGCAGCTTTGTGTGCCTCTTGCCAGTTAATCATCTCAAGTTGTCCTGTTGAAGTCCAATTACACGTCTCCTTTTGCTGTTGCGTCAATGTTAAAGCAGTTGTATGTATCTTTCCATATGGTTGTCCTGGTTAAGCAGCGAGGTATAATAGATTTTGTTCTCGCCTCGCCAGCTTCAGTTATTCATCTTATTGAGCTTCACATATGGAGGTATATACAGTCACTGTCTTTGTTTGTTAATCATTTCTCAGACAGGTAAATAAAGTTATTTGATTGCTTTTTCTCTCTATTAATTTCTTAATGTAGCACCATCTAAAATCATTTTGATGAGTAACTTCTTAATTACTCTTTTTCCCTCTCTAATATATCCAAGTTAAGTGTATTGGTTAAACAAATAGATCACAAAATGTGCGTCTAGACTAGCTTTTCCTTGTTCATATCCCAACAATACTGTCCCTGGAACAATGTATATTACGTGGGGATATTCTGAAAATGAGGAAGCTAAAGTACCAATAATAATTACTAATACACAAATCACCAAGTATACATAAAGATATATGAAAGAATCTTTAGTTATTACACTTGCCCATTACGAGGGTTGTGAAAATTGTCAACTATAGATGAAATTATAGTATACTTGAAATTGGAAATTATATGCATCGTGTGAAAATTAATATAAAGCAATAGCAGTAAAATAGAATTAAGAAGAACAGATGAGCAACAAGTTAGTAATTTCCAGCATAAATGGTCTTCATTTCGACTGTTGAACTATGCTCTACAGAGCAGGTGATAACCTGAAAAACAGTTTGTTGTTGTTTGTGCTCTTTACTGTACATTACAGACAGCAGAGCTTTCACCAGTCTGTTATATTTGCTCAATGTACCATGCTAGTAGAATCCTTGTGTAAGAAATGTGTATCATTTTTCCTCAGTCGAAGTTGGGCTTGATAAGGCTGGTACTGTTGGAATAGATGGGCGTAGGAGAAGGTATAGTGCTGGACCCAAAAAAGGGATCACCGACAGCGGAAGAAGCCAAGATCCTTTGTCATACCTTGTGAGATATAACTGTGTTATTCATCAATTCTCTTTGCATATAGGGTGGGAATTACATTTCTATGAGCACGAGCTTACCACTTTCGAGCAGTCATATCATTGTAAATCCAGAAGGGTGCAAATGCCGATAGTAAACTGAAATCAATCGACGTCGCATGGACCTGCAGATAAATCAAGTATATGTCAGGTTTATGTAGGTCTAATACAAGGTATGCACAATTGACACAAACAGTTGTAGATTCTAATAAATGCTTTCGCCATAGTAGGGGTTAGTTATATTCTCGAATCAACTTTTAGCCAGATGAGGATTAACATAGGGTCTACACTAGTTATAAAAGGGCCACGAGTAGCTTAAAGGAGCAATCGACACACCAATGCATTAATGGCTCCCCTACGACTAACCAGTGTTAACTGCCTGCAACGGTATCCTTCCCCATTCCAATTATCTTTGCTTTTATTCCAATGAAAAACTTGAACAAGAATCACCAACCTAATAGACAGAGAACAAGGGAAAGCCTCACTAAAAGATCCATCCACTTTCTAATAAGACTCCAAATTCAACTTCCTTTGTTAAATAGTGGGAGATTTATATTTCTTAGAACTATAATCAATCTTTCCAACCACTCCTCATCCCCACAGAAAAGAAAAATCGTGTGAAAAAATAGTAACTTTAGGGGTGTGTTTGGTATGAAGGAAAATGTTTTCCTGGAAAATAAGTAGATCTTTTACTTATTTTCTCATGTTTGGTTGCTGAGTAGAAAATATTTTTCGAAAATGATTTTTAGTGTTTGATTTATGAATGAAAAATGTCTTTGAGAGACGTCTTTTATTTTTACTAAAGTTGAAAATAATTTATGAAATCGAAAATATTTTTTAAAAATAATTTTTATTTGGGGTAGGGGTGGGGGAGGGGGTAGGAGAGAAAAAATAAAAATTTGAACTTTAGTATTTTTAAAAAACAAAATTATTTTTTTTGGGGGTTGGGAGTGGGTGGGGGGCTGGCCGGGGGAGGGGGGGGAGGAGTTCAAAAATAAAAATTTGAAATATTTTTAAAAAACAAAATTATTTTTTTGGGGAGGGGGTGGCCGGTTGTGGGTGGGTGGGGGTCAGGGATCGGGTAAAAAAATAAAATTTTAAAATTGATTTTTTTTTTTAAATTGTTGTTTTTCTAAAAAAAAATGTAATTTAAAATTAGAGGAGATTTTTGGAAAATATTTTCCTTAATTTTTGAAGGGATGTCATTTTCCTTAATTTTGAGGAAAATGAGTTGATTTGAATAACATTTTCCAAAACTTTTGTCCCAACCAAACATGAGAAAATTGGAAAACATTTTCCAGAAAATGTTTTCTTCATTCCAACACACTCTAGATTTTGAATCAACAAGCAGAACTCTAGTATAAGTTGAACTTTTTACTGAACTGATTTCTTTCACATCTGGTGAAATGTTGAAGCAATTCTCGTAGAGTGTGATAACCGCCTTCTGGACCAGTTAACTGATTGTTCTTTTGAATGTCACAAGCTTTACCAGTTTATGCAGGAAACTGAGGGTACCACTATAATCTGATCATTACTCCAAAGATCAACAATACCAAATCGATACAATTACTAAATCTATAGTAACATGATAAAGAATGTTGCATCATATGTACGTACACATTGAAGGAGAAACTTACGAATCTGCTTTCTCTGAAGTATTGGTAAAATTCCTTCCAGACATCTCCACTCGATAAACCTGCATAAAATATTATCCCTAGCCCTGCAGCCATTGTGATCTGAAGTATCATTAGTTAGGAGAGATAAAAATACGTCAACCATCAATTTTAAAACACTTCAGATCCATTTTCTGAAGTTCGTAACCTTCTGCTCTTGAGTATAAAGCATACAATACAGTACCATTTAGGCTGCCAGATTTCACTTGCCTTTTTGTGCTTACTTCCTATGTGATTTGGTTGTAAGAAGATTCTTAACATTCTTATATATAACAAAATTTAAGTCCCATATTCTTTGGCATGAGACACATCGAGGGTTGGATATTCTTACTCTATTTCAGACATATCCCTCCATCCCAGTTATAAGGACATAGAGAAGTTACGTAGTTGTCAAATGAAAGAATTCCTTACCCCTGCTGTTAGCTTAGATTCGAGCAAATTCAAAGGTAACCTTTGAAGCTCAGTTTCTTCAACAGGTGGAGGTGGTGGTTTCCAGAGAGCAAAATAAGGAATGAGAACATATGCACCACCAAAGCATGAAAGTAGAAGAAAAGGCCAAACAGGAATGCTGCCTTTTGAACTGCAGAAACAAAGGTTCAATATTAGATAACTGAATCTTTTGTCAGTTCAAACAAGAAAATTTGGACAATTTTGAACGAGGTATTATTCTAGAATGTTTGAATTGCACATAAGCACTTGATCATTCCAAGCAACTTAATGTCAATTTATAAATAGAGCCAAACTAGAAAAATTAAGAACTATACAACTGTTGTAGATCTTTAGTCTCCTCGGAGGAGAATGTGAAGTGACTTGTCATATTCTGTGGCTTAAGCCAGAAAAATGACTTGAAGCAAGGGTGGCCAAGAAGTTACCTTCTAGCGGTAGGAAGGAGCAGCATACTGTAAACTAATGGCCATAAACCCATGATATACCAAAGTCCCACTAGCACTTCATTCATACGGAATCCATCATCTCCTTTCAAATTAAGGAGCTTTTTTAAGAAATACACGTCTGTCAACTGCAATCACAAGGACTAAGAATAAACACAATACAAAGTGGAGAGTTTCAAAGAGAGAAGCAAATAAGCATCATGTTCTTAAAGGCGTACTTATTGACAAGCGTTTTTGTCATAATTTGTTATTTCAATCACTTGTTAGCACACTCAAGAACTATTTGCTTGCAATTGCCTCTTAAATGCTTTGAACCACAATCCATTAACAACACATTCATTCAGTATAATCCCAAAAATGAGGTCTGGGGAGGATGGTGTGTTCATAGCTTTATCCCTACCTTGTGAAAGTACAGATGATAGTTCCAATAGACCCTCGGCTCAAGTAAAACATAGAAAAAACAACTATGTAAGCTAAGATAGTAGCAGAACAATACTGAAAATGGAACTAAAGAAACCATAAAAAGAGAATATTCAGAAGCAAAATATGATATGGTACCGGGGTCTGGTTAGGAGCAAGGAAGAAAACATAGTACATGAGTCCAGACCACAAGCCAAACAGTACAAACGACGTCGTCCAATCCCATTGGTCTCCATTTCCTCCATTATTACTTCCACCACCAAGCTCATTCTCCTCTGTAGAACCATCTAAATCTTTTTCCATAGATGGGTCTTGTTGATTTTGAAGATTTAACGAACTATGACATACATAAAGAAGACTACCCTTTACCCCAAATCCTAAGATTGAGTTTTTTAAAAATTGAGTCTTGGGTGGATTTTTCTTGATTTTGTCACAGTTTGCTAATGAAATTCTAGTAGCAACTTTCTGATTTCTGAGAAATAGTAAAGTAGAGAAATTTGAAGAGATGAGGCTGGAATTAGCTAACATGTTGAGAGTACAAGAAAAATGTAGCAAAATCCAGCAATAAAGTGGACAATATCTCATTCCAGAAACGACGTCGTTTAGCAGGTATATAATTTGTATAAAATTTGTTTGTATTTGTATATGAAAATGATTTCCTTTGATTTTTTCAGTTTTGTCATCATATACATTTAATCTTTTTGTGTATAACTTTTTAAAGTTTGTAAAAACGTATAGTTTTTGAATTTTGTATTGTATAATTTATATAATGTAATTTGTATATAATTGTTTAACGTTTATATTTGTATCAATTCGTTATTTCGAATTTTGTTATATTTGTATAAATATAGACTTTATATTACTTAATTATACAAAAACACGTGAAATATACAAACGTAACTGTGAATTATATGAATTATTGTCCTTTGTCACTCGCCATAATATACAAATACATATATATAATATACAATTATCTATCAGATATACATATACAATTCAGATTTATCTCACTCTCTGTCCTCTCTCGCTTGCTTCACTCCTCTCTCTGTCATTCTCTCTCGCCACTTTCCTCTTTATAATATGTATCTATGAGTTGTTATTAACAAACTATAGCTGTAGAGTATAATTATTTGAATATTGAATGCTAAAATTTGAAGTATTAATTTGTTATAATTTAATAAGAAATTCAAATAAATTCTTTAACAGTCAAAATATATAGATAAGGCAAAGAAAAAGCTCCACTCAACTCTTCTACTTATCTATCAATGGCGGAAGTTACTAAAATTCTCCAATCAGTTCTTCTTCCTCCTTTCTCCCATAAACTAGATGGAACCACTAATTCCCATTTTAGATTGTATAGAAGAAACAGACGCAACATCAGTATCCGTTGTTCTTCAATTTCTACAACTGAAACTAACAAATCCACAAAGACTCAGAACATTCCATGGGGTTGCGAAGCTGATTCTATAGAAAATGCGTCCAATTTGCAGAAATGGTTGACGGAATCAGGGCTTCCTACTCAAAAATTGGACTTACAAAGAGTGAATGTTGGAGAAAGAGGACTTGTTGCTAACAACAATATTAGGAAAGGGGAAAGGCTGCTTTTTGTTCCTCCTTCACTTGTCATCACTGCTGATTCGGTAATTTTTATCATCACTTGTCATCGCTGCCGATTCAGCAATTTTGTCAATTTGTTAGGGTCAGTATAGAATAAAGTGTAGTAGTATTGTACTGATTAGTTTGCTGGGATTGAATATGCTCGCATAGTTGTACTATTTGAAATAACTGTATAATTCATATCCCAAATTGTAAGTTCAGGGAGAAATTTAAGGAGGGAATTTCACTAATGTTTTGGTGCTGCTTATCACATCCTAATTACGGTCTAGAAGCCTGAGTAACCAACTGAGGTGAAAGCCTTGAGCATGTAAAGTGAAATGCGACAATCTAACAATTGAAATGATCCTCTTCATTGACTAGTTTCAGTGAACAACAAAAGGAGCATGTTTACAGGCTTAAAATGTAATTTGCTCCGACAGAGGTAATACGAAAGGATGAGGAACAAACATGCACATGAAATTAAATTTTATTACCTGCCTGCTATAGAAGCTATATAGGTGAAGGCCAATTAGTCTAGAAACAGTATGTTGATATGCTTCAACCTGACTTCTTGACATCTTAATGTATCTCATGCTAGGTATCTAAGTTGGACTGTTAGGAAGTGGAAATATAGTTTAAACCTTGATTTCCACGGTCATCATTTGCTAATACGCTAATGTTTCCACTGATTATTGCCTCAATTGTGGAACTCTGAATTATATAGTTTATAGCCCCTATCTTGTAGGAGATGGTTGTGTGGTATGTTGCGTAGTATAAAAACCTTGAGAACATGTTCACATCCCAGCTACAACATATATCGACTTATGCATGTGCACAAGATACCGACATCACACATACATGCATGCATGTGTACACGTGCCAGCGCACAGACTGTAGCCCTCTCCACCTAGAAGGAGTTCAATAACTAGATGGGATCAATCATTTACTCCAATTTTCTGTCTTCCAAAAGGTTATACTAGCCACATATCCAAATCACATCGCTTAACAGATAAAGTTGAATTTCTTTCTACAACAGATACTTCTTATGACATAGCACTAAATTATTTTACCTTGTTTGTATGCTTAGACATATACTAGTTATTAGTGTAGCTCAGAGACAAAATGGTGACAAATGGAACTGAACTGTTACTTATATAGTTATATAACTAGAGGTAATGGAAGAAATAGTTATATTAAAATCTTTTAGAGTTGCTGGTTTATATACTAAGGCTGTACATGTGCAACTGTAGGTTCTATAGTAACATAAATAACTGCAAGATGAGGTGTTTTGTTTCTCCTTTTTTAGTTGTGGTTGGTTCAATAAAGAGGAAAAAGGAACAAATGAAAACAGTGTTGCATGTGTTTAAAAATGGTTAATGTTTAGATACTTAAAGTTACATGTCCAACATTGTCAGTTTTTGAGAGAAGACGAGCCCTTCTGGTTGGATCAATAATCAGCTTCCTAATCAGTCGAATCAGATGCGGGGGGCATATCTTGATTCTTAGTTTTGTTATCTAATACAGATTTTGGTCTTGATTCAAACAAAATGTAAAAAATACGGATTTTGGTACCAACAGAAGATTTTTTCTTTGTCTTGATATGTGCTGGAGATGCCAGAAATGGAGCAATTCAGATGCTGGTGATGTTTTAAAACAATATAATGTACCAGATTGGCCTTTTATTGCTACATATTTAATAAGTGAGGCAAGCCTCATGAAGTCTTCAAGATGGAGCAACTACATATCTGCGTTGCCTAGGCAGCCTTACTCTCTCTTATACTGGTAAGCCTTTTCCACTGATTTTGGTGTCCTCCTGATCTTGTCAAGACTTGAGAGTTCTTCTTTTACAACGTAAATAGTACATGCTCAATAAGTCCCCCTACAGCTTCTCCATGTCTTTTCAGGACTCAATCCGAGCTAGATAGGTACTTGGAAGCATCACAAATAAGACAACGGGCGGTTGAAAGGATAAATAACGTCATTGGAACGTAAGGCTTCTTTAGTCAATTTCTCAGATGTTATAATTTGAGCTAGTTTTAAGCCTACTTCTTTTTGGGAAAAAATACTTTTGGTCACTCTATTATTAGCTTCGGTTCTTGCGACACTGATGGCGGAGACAAGATCTTTTCACTAAGGAGTTCAAAATATTAAGAATAAACACAGGAAGAAGCCAAAGGAGATTTAACATCTACTATATATGCATTAATTTTTTATTTTTTTCTAACAATGTATAAAATAATTTTAACAATGTCCGCTGAAGGGAGTTCATCCCCTACTTGGCTTCCACCCCTGTGTGACAGACACCTGATTAGGCACACAGTACCCTGATTATGTGAATGTCTCATTGGTCTCTCCACTAACACATTCCCGCAAAATCACATGGACTTGACTATTTAGTATCTAGCCGTTGCATGCTTCAGTAAGGGTGGGCTGTTTTAATGACGAGGAAGATAATCAATTGAGATCAGAAGAATGAACAACATGCCAAATAAACAACAATCTTCATGACACAGAAAAAATACCAAAAATACCACACATTTAGCATATGATGCTACACATTGTATAATAGTATATTTGTTCATTGGATTTGAAAGAATCTGTTGCTATGGGACCAAAAGTGAACATCCAAAATAATTGAATGTTAAACATGATTAGTCGGATATCACAAGGATTACAGCTGAACTTGTCAAAAGCTGAAGAAAAGTAAGGTTGTATAGTTCATTTAGTTTCATCGAGAGAAGTTGTGTTCATTTACTTTTCAATGTTGTCTTGCTAACTATTATTTGTTTCATGATCTTTGATGCAGGTACAATGACTTAAGGCTCCGAATATTTTCCAAGCATCCTGATTTATTTCCTGAAGAGGTACATAAATATAATGGCCAGCTAATATTTGAGTCCGGATAGAATTTATCTGTTTGTCATATTTTTTTGTTTCTTGGGGGTAAACAATTGTCTATGTAAAGTGATAAGTTTTCACATTTCCTGGAGTTTATTTTATATAATCTACTTTTGGCTTCAAATTGGATGACTGCATAGTCGTGTGGTTATGTTGATTTGATTCTGTATTAAGAACCATATTCTTGGACCAAGTGGAGCAACCAAATGGTCAAGCTTCTTTTCAACTGACTGCTTGTTTCACAATAAACCATCTGCATACTTCCACCCTGAAATAAGAGGTTCATAAATGAATTCTGCACAATATAGATCGTCAGACTGCCTCTTATATTCACCAAGATCAGCACTTTCTAGAACTGATTGGACGTGTTGTGGAAAGAACGTACGTCCTGCAAGTACTTTGGTTGTCTGGAGAAGTTGAGAGATGCATTATTGTTTTACAATTAACTAGAGAGTGGAGACTTTACACTGCCTATTGTTATTTTTTGTTTTATTCAGTGTCATAATATTTATTAAAACAATCTGCTGCATGTTAATGCAGATATTCAACATAGAGACTTTCAACTGGTCATTTGGAATTCTCTTCTCACGTTTGGTGAGTTACATACATGGCTGTCACAAAATTTGCTTGTTCTGTGATTTGTGCTGTCATTCATGTTTAGGCATCACTCTTGTGCTCGATGCAGAAGATCTACTTCATGAGAAACTATGTGGTGTTACCTAAATTTCTCTGTGTTAACCACAGGTCAGGTTACCCTCTATGGATGGAAGAGTTGCGTTGGTTCCTTGGGCAGATATGTTGAATCATAATTGTGAGGTTGTGAATAACACTTCTCTGAAAATGTTTGTACTTGACATATTTGACACAACTGTTTCTGATTTCTTCAGATATTTTAATTGTTCAAGGTGAAAACATTTCTTGACTATGATAAATCATCGCAAGGAATCGTCTTTACAACAGACAGGGCATATCTGCCAGGTGAGCAGGTACACATTATTCTGTTTTTTCGAAAATGATTAGCTAAACTAACGTATTCCCAAAATTACTATTCCCCATCCTTAAAAGTCAATAGTGAACTCAAATTAGAAAATTACTGCCCTGTGTCTTAGAGAGGACCATAGACTAACAATATTCTGATTAACCTAGCTGAACAGAAATCTTTTTAGCACACCCTTTGTCACGCCCCGAGACTACCCCTTAGATGCAACACGGTGCTTAGAGCCAACAAGTGACCCCAAGCTTACCTCATGGCATGAAACTAAGAACAGAATAAATCCACGATAGAGGATAACTGAATGCGGAAGCTAACTGAAATAGTCTAACAACTCAATAGACAAAATATTTGCGTACATCTGAAATCCTCTACTACTGTGAGTTGCTAGGACAAGCCCATAGCTAACTCCAAATATTTGAAACTTAAAGTAATAACTGAATGAAAATGCAAGTGTTGTCCTTGGAGAGATGAGGACTCATTGATACGGCTGATTAGAGATAGTACTAACCGTGAGCTGGATACTGAGCGTCAGAACCTATATTATCAAACAATATAGGCAGAAGGTATGTGGTCGGGGACTGATCATGAAGAACAACTGATTTACAAAGAAAAACCACGAAGATTATAGAAAGTTCTAACTTGTAGGAATTATAAACTTGAGAAATTGGGGTTCTCTTGGGACTCAATGGGTGAAGGGATACCCATTGATGAAATTCCACATATCTAGACTTGAAACTTTGGCTTGATTCCTTCAATGGGGACTTGAAGCTTGGAACCCTGGTTCTTACTTTGGGAGAAAACTTGAGAGAGAAGAAACTTTGATTTGGGAGAGTTAGGAGAGAATGGGAGGCTAGGGTCACTAGGAATCACTTAATCCCACTTAGAATAGGTCAAAACAACATAGTATAGAAATCAAAAGAGTGGAAAAAGACCGAATTAACCATGATTTAAAACTGACGGAGGCCATCTATGGATGCCTTCCATGGTCCGTATATCACTCCACGGTCCGTGGCAGTGCTCGTAAATGGAAAGGAAATTCTAAGTTATGAGGGTCAACTCCACGGACTCTTCTCCGGTCTGCAGAACTCTATACGGGGCCTTACAACTACTCGTAAAGATAGGGAATTATGGGGTTTTGACGTCTTGTATACAGACCAATCTACAACCCGTGATAACTTCTATGGTCCTCAGAATGGTCCGTGAACCTTCCTTAGAAATTTTCCAAGCTTGAGCTCTAGTATATGGATCCCATCACAGTCTATGAATGGGTCTGTACTGAGTATGTAAGATAATGCATGATAACTGAACATGAAGAATTTGTAAAACATGCTGACACATGACCAACATGATAATTGATTTTTGACTGAAACATAACATAAACACTAGCTCTGCTGATGCATCTCAAGACAAGCTTGCTCAATCTCATTACTGATAAAACATCTCATACAAATAATATG
The DNA here is from genome assembly GCA_027705065.1 of Solanum peruvianum. Lineage (NCBI taxonomy): Eukaryota > Viridiplantae > Streptophyta > Magnoliopsida > Solanales > Solanaceae > Solanum > Solanum peruvianum. The sequence goes on from JAKWJD010001761.1 coordinate 61,697,327, forward strand.
TTAAAGAATGACAAAGTCCCACATCGGTGGTTAATGAGATGGGTGGGCTCCTTACAAGGCTTGGGCAATCCTCCTCCCCTTGAGCTAGCTTTTGGGGTGTGAGTTAGGCCTAAGACCTAATTTACAGAATACAAAAGCAATAAATTACTATTACAACAAACAGATGACAAATTAATAAGCAAGATAAACAGTAAAATGTAACTGAGTCTCCACACCATCTGTTTGTTGATTTGCAGCTGAAGAAGTCTTGACAGTAGCAATCACTAGCAAATCCTTTAGCATTTACATACTTCCCAGTACCACCCATAATAGTAAGATGTGATTGAAAAACTCTTAACTCTGTGAACCCCAAAGAAGCTCAAATATCACTATAACTTCCACTATGAAACATTACTGTAAATGCCATAGTTCTGGCTAGTTCCATCTTCTGAACTAGAAATGTAAAATCCTTGAGCTTTTCCAACTACGCCTGAGTTGAGTTTATGACCTTCTGTTAATTCGTTGTCGAATACTGTAATTGTACCGAACATGAGTTTTGAAAGTTACTGCTGATCCTAATTGAGCCATGTTTAGGGCAGGGTATCCGTTACATCCACCGATGATGTTGTTGTTGTTACGCCCTTATTTATTTTTACCCCGCCAGTATGTAACATAAAATTTTATATTTGTATAACGTAATTGATGAAAGCTCCTCATAGAACCACTTGATGTTTAGGATAATCATGCTAGAGAATGCCTTGCTTACATAACATTAAGCTTTGATTGTACAGGTTTTTATATCATATGGAAGGAAATCTAATGGAGAACTTTTGCTTTCATATGGATTTGTTCCTAAAGAAGGGACCAATCCAAGCGACTCAGTTGAGGTGTCATTGGCACTTAAGAAATCTGACAAATGTTACAAAGAGAAGGTGGAAGCTCTAAAGAAGCATGGATTATCAGCGTGAGTACTTTGGTTATATGGGGTGGTCCACATGACAGTGAAATAGATACTTGTGGATATATTATTTCTCTAATTTGAGTCATTTCTGAAAAAAAATGTAGAAACCTTCTCGCTATGGTTTTGTTGTCATAAGTAAAAAAGAAAAAAGTAATGATGTTCATAGATTTTGATGTCTTTGTTGTTTATGTTTAAAAAACACTAACTTGCAAATTCTCGTTGACCTTGAACAGATCGGAATGTTTTCCAGTACAAGTTACTGGTTGGCCACTGGAGTTGATGGCTTTTGCTTATCTAGTGGTCAGTCCACCTAGCATGAGCAGACAGTTTGAAGAGGTGCGATAAATCTCAACTTTGCAAGTTAGGAAACTTGAAATACATTCTTTAATTGGGAAAGAAAGTCTAAAACCAAGTCTATTACAGATGGCTGCTGCTGCATCAAACAAGGCAACATCAAAGAAAGATATCAAGTATCCAGAAATAGAAGAAGATGCATTGCAATTTATTCTCGATAGTTGTGAATCTAGCATATCAAAGTATTCCAAATTCCTTCAGGTAGTAAATTACTTCTCTCAGTACTACTGTCCTATAATCACACCAACCTGGATACCGGCATCTGCTGTTGCTTCCTTTAGCCATCATGTGGTCCTAGAAAAAAAGAAACAAAAGAGCTCTTTAAAGGGATTGAAAATGATTTTGTATATTTGAGGAGGTTTTTGTTTCTAGTTAGCTTTTGGTGTAGCTAAGGCAATCCTGTTGTATAGAATATGATGTGTCATCTGTAGAGGACCATATTCTTGTGTGTATCCTCAACTTTTTTGTTTATGGCTTGTATACAGGAATGTTTCCACTAATCACTGTGACATGGGTTGTAGAGATGATATAGAGGTGTACCTTTTTTGTCTGCATCTGTATAAATTTGTTCCCTTGCATATACCTAAGCTAATATACTATCAGACTTTTTTTTTAATTACCATGGTGTCTGGGACTACTTTCATACACCTCGACTAATTCCATGGATACCTATCAGTTATTACATTTCACCAACAACAGTTATCATAACTTTGTCCACCAAGGCTTACGAGTTACGACAAATGGGAAGAAATCACCTAGTACTTTTTGTCTATGCCGGGATATGAACCTGAGACCTCGTGGTTCACAATTCACTTCAGCCAGGTGCTTTAACTATCAAATCTTCTTGTGACAGGCAAGTGGAGAAATGGATCTCGATGTAACAAATCCAAAGCAACTAAACAGAAGAGTGTTTCTGAAACAGCTAGCAGTTGACCTGTGTACAAGTGAGCGAAGGATACTCTATCGTAGCCAATATGTAAGTACAGACTCTGTTTCACATTCCAAATATCCAATAACTCTCCATAACATGTAGTTGATTGCACTGTCAGTCTCTGCTTCATTTGCGACAGCTTAATGATCTCATGACGCCATCTTTTAATGAAACATAGTAGGATAGACATATGTTTGTGTTTTGCATAAATCCTAACTTGCTGTAATTCAATTTATTGTTTATGCTATCATATAACCTTTATAAACCCAAGAAAGCAGTGAACCAAGGGAGATGAAAGTCTTGCAAAGTGATTAATCAATCTTTTTAATTCTGAGCTTTTGTGACATGATACCAGATATTGAGGAGAAGATTGAGGGACATAAGGAGTGGAGAATTGAGGGCTCTGAATTTATTTGATGGACTTAAGAACCTTTTCAAATGACTTAAAGAATGACTCTTCCTGGATTTTGAAATTGTTTTCCAAGAAAGTTTACCACTTTCTCAATGATCAATTCTACAACACAAGTTGGAGTTTCCTGAAAATGTCTGCTCTCAGTGTATAATTTGCTATTCTACCTTCCAGCTTTATTAGTTTCAAGATTATTTGTAATCTCCAAACTTATTGCTTACTGTTATGACCGGTTTGATGTTGCCATGTGTCTTTCTTTTTAGCACCAATAAGTGGATTTTTTACTCTCTTTTTTTTCTGTTTGTTTGGTACATAAGAAAAAAATATTATTCTTAAAAGTATGTGTTATAATCTTGACAAATAATATGAGAAGTTGGGTGGGGATGGGTGAAGATGAGGTATGTTGAAGGGTAAGACGACATAATAAATGTGCAATGCCGCTTATAGAACTTGTTGAATCCGAGAATACCAAGGATAAATTGCTAGCACAGCTTGAGAAGGTTTTAATGTGTTTAGAAATTTATTACTCTCACCGTCTCATTTTATATATCATCCATTTTTATAAATAGTGATCCATAATATTTGTCATTTTCTAAAATCGCTGTATAAAATTATCATATTGTTCCTTTTTTACCCTTGTAAATTACTAAGTAAATGATCCATGTTCATTGGTTAAATTAATTAATTAAAATAAATTTATTCATATCCATTTATTGAGAACTTGAGTTTCAAAAAAATTAAATAAGGATAAAAGAGTAAAGTTATATTATTTTTTAATGCAAGTGCAAAATAAAAAAGTGATATAAAATGGACGGAAGGAGTATATTTTATGAAACCTCAAACTGTAGCGTAGCCAGGAATTTCATTAAGGGCGTTCAAACTTTTAATAATATTTTTTTTCTACATAAGACACTATACAAACGTCTAAAAATTCATCATCGATTTGATTTCTCAAGTCATTTTTAATATACTTCATTGCCGAGAAAACTCTTTTAATGGTTATAGCAACTAACAAAAGCAAAATAAATTTCACTAAGCGAAGTATAAGTGGATAACATAAATTTTTCTTTGATTCTGTCAATTTTCTTGAAAGTTCAACAAGTCCACCTAAATCAGAGAATCTTTTATTAGTCGCGCGTACATCGATAATGTAATTGGCAAGCTGATATTAAAAATGTATTAAAATTTAAGCAAATAATTCAATTTTAATTGAAAAAAATAATAATAAGGGGAAAGGATTCAAACTTGGGTTCTCGAAAAATTTCATGACACAATTGACCATCAAGCTACTAAATGTTTATATTAAAATTATGTATATCTATTTACTTAATTAATTCAAGAAGTCAAAATAATTACTGCAAATAGTAGGATTGCCCCATCTAGTGCCTACTCTGCTGCTCCTTAGTTATTTCAGAGGATCCAAATTTTATATATATATATATACCAATATTAAATTAAAATTTTATATGTATATACAACGTAAGTTTTCGATAAAGGGTGTCCAATTGGACAGAGCTTACGTGGCTCCGCTCCTGCCACAAAGGAATAAACAAATAAATGTTAGAAATATGAAGAGCTGCTGAATTAAAGAGTTGGCATCGAATGTAGAATAACTACTGCAAATGAAGTTGTATTCCCAATTCAATGTAGCTGAAACTATTCAATTAACAGAAGACATTTTTAGGGGTAGAATGACCATTTAAATTTCACATTTATTTTTGTATAATAGATGAATTTGATCTATAATGCAGTATAATTAATTGTTACTCCTTAAATTCTACCTATTTTGATTAGAGTTAGGAAGACATAATTCTTGTAAATTGGTTAATAGAAAGCACTTATTACGAATGGTAATATTTAATAGAACGTATGGTTACAAATTTTGTACAAAATATTGTATTTGTAGAATTTTAGTAAAAGGGTAAAATAGTCAATTTAATATAATTAATAGGATCCTATAAGTTACGCGGTTAAGCAAACATATACTATTTAATTACTCATCGTAGCTATAGCTTGCTATAATTACCACTCACGACTAACATTATACATTAATTATGTGGGCTTACTTCGGGTTTGAAACTTACATAAATATACTATAATAAAAAAAAAAAATTACCATTTATAGTAATAACATTTTCTTTTCACTTGATGACTTTTAATTAATTTATAACACAAGTTTAATACATATTACAAAGAATAATGTATTATTCACATATAATATAATACAAGTTTTAATGATGGATAATACATTTTTCACACATTTTAATACACTTATAGTACAATGTGTCAATTTTTTTACCAAATAAATATAATATATGTCAAAAAGATAATTATAATTCATATATATATATATATATATGGCATACTTAATTCACTTCTAATACATAGTGCAGATTTAACATAATATTGTTATAAATGGTAATAAATAAAAAGTATCGCTAAAATCAATAATTATTTTTAATATCAAAATGTACTAATTCATGTATTTTTTCCTAATTAGTCACATTTGTATATATATAATTCGTCACAATATACATATGTATAATGTACAACTATTTAATCAATAGTCATATACAATTCACCTTTCTCCCATTCTCCGACCTCTCTCGCTCGCCTCTCCCACTCTCCGACCTCTCTCGCTCGCCTCTCTCCTCTCTCTCCCAATCTAACTTGCATTTTATACAAATACATATGTATAATATATATCTAACCAATATACATATAAAATTCACCTCTCTCCACTCTCTGCCCTCTCTCGCTCGCCTCTCTCTCTCAATCTCGCTTGCCATATTTAAAAATGCATACGTACAATATATAATTATCTAACCAATATTCATATACAATTCACCTCTCTCCACTCTCTGTCCTCTCTCGCTCACCTCTCCTATTCTCGCTCACCTCTCTCTCTCAATCTCGCTTGTTATATATACAAATACATATGTATAATATACAATTATCTAACCAATATACATATACAATTCACCTCTCTCCCACTTTTGCCCTTCTCTTCGCCTCTCTCTCCAATCTCGCTCGCCTCTCTCCTCCCTATAACATGTATCTACGAATTGTAATTGTCAAACTATAACTACGAAAAATAATTAGACTATTTTTTAGTGGTCATATGTGAAAGTTTTCCTATTTGATTTGATGTAGAGCCTAATTTGGAACTACCCACTTTTAATAATAAAAATAAAATAAATATAACATAACATAATATAATATATAAATACAAATATGATGCGATATACATTATTGTGTAAATCACTTTAAGTAAAATGACCATTAAGATACATACGCATAAATTTGGTCATCATAGAACAATTTTGCAACATATTAAATTTTCCAAATTTTTCGTAATTTGGTAATCATGACTAAATAAAATTGATGATTGATGTGTATTCCTTCCTTTAATATTAAGAAAATATCATAAACCCAATAAATAATTATAAAAAAAATTGTATAATTTTATTTTGATTGTTTTTATTTATAATAAAATAATTTACAGTCGCACAAAAATTTAAGAATTATTCTCTTTATTCTAAATTAACTTGAATCTTTGGAGCATTTTTCATTCTGCATATTAAAAGTGGAATTCCTCAACAAACATCGTTTCTAGCATATTTAAATGAAAAAAAACATATTCAACTAATAATATTTTCAGTATCAAATTATATGAAAAATAAAATAAAATTCATATTAAAAGTTCTTGCATAATGCTAAACTCAATTACTGAATAAGTTCACGATATATAACCTGGACTTTGCCTAGCTACCACGGAAAGAATAGTCAGAAGAGCTGGAAAAAAAAAGCCATCTTACTCTCGGACCTTCCTATTTCTTATCTAAGCCCACCTAACTTGGGATAAGCGATTACCAAAAGTTTGAAGCTTACTAACATGAGCAACACTTCCGAATAGAAGCTGACAGCAAGCATTCTCCTCCGAGCTTAAGTAGGCTGCAGGAAAGCAGGTAAGACAATGACGAACTCGGTCTTACGGTCGGGAGAACTATCTAACTAAGAAAAAATAGTGTTCTTTCTAAGAGTAGGCGTGGAGAACTTTTTGCGGGAAAACTTGCAAGTACAGTTTAGTAGTATTTTTGATGTATGGAGAATAATAATTACGAAAGAATACTTAATTTTTGTAGGATTTGTTAATTTTCTGATAAGTTAAAGTAGAAGAATGAAAAATGAAATTGTTCATTTTTCAATACTTGAAAGATATTTTCTAAGGATATATATTAAGTTCTGAATGTAGATTAAAAATAATTTTAACAAAAAATTCTTAAATTATTTGTCATTTTCTCTTTAATGAAATATAATATTTTATCAAAAATAAATTATACTATTAAACACCGTATCAAACAATGTAGAATTTTAGAGCAATACTTCGCTCAACCTCGTTTACGTCGTTTCTGGAAGCTTACTGAAACGCGCCACGTCTTCCTGCAAGCATTCTCACATGAAAAACGAATTTGGCAGAACCATTACTTCACAAAATTTCTAATACTCCTTTTCCATCGGAGATCGGAAAAGTTTTTTTTTCCGGCAATGGTGAATTCTCGCAAACGGAAAAGGTACAATCTGGAGTACAGAGCGAGCGATGATGACTCATGGTATAGTGTACGACTCGTAATGAAAGGCCAAACAATGACTGTGAAGTATGAGGGGTATACGCAGGAATATGACGAGGTTTTTCATGCTGGAGATTTCAAGTCGAAGGAGGAGGTTGATGAGCTGGTTAAGAGGTTTAGGTCTGTGTCGCCTCAGATGCAGGATAGCGAGTGTGGTAGTCTCAAGGAAGGGATGATTGTCTGTGTTGGATGTAACGCTTTCGGCGGGGAGGACATGCTGTTCTACGACGCTGTTATTGAAGCGGTGAGTTGTGTATCGCCGGAATTGCTTGTTTCTGTTTTACGTTTGTATATAAGTTTGAACTGTTGTGAGAATGCTATGGTGATGAAAATTCACTTCTTCAACCAAACATTTTCCGTGAAAGTTTTGCTTATTTGTTCAAAATGGGTGATATCTCTTTGTCTGGCCATAGATTTTGAAGTTGTAACATGAAAGTTTGAGTTTCTGAAGTTGTGATTTATGTAACTTGAAGTTGTGTTTCTACATGCATTTTATCTGGAGAAAATTTGAACTTCTGTGAGGGGTAAGTTGAGTATTAACTTTGATTGTGTACTCTCAGTTATACATCTTCTGGTAAAGTATATTTTCTCCTCCCCACTCATGGACATAGGTCTAAATTCTAATTGACCAAATCATGTAAATATGGTGTCTCTGTCACTTTTTGTTACTGTCACTAACAACTTATTCTGTTAAATTGAGCAATGTTCCGGTGTTGATCTAACACTGGAGAAATAGAAAACCAAGCTAAGCAGCGACTACAATTTCCCACTTTCTCTTTGGTTGTATTTCATTAGCAGGACTTGACAAGGGATCATATTCTTGAGGCATATGTTTTTTGTTCTTTTATATTTTGGTTCAATTGTGTGTTAATCTCCTTTTTATCAATAAATGATGGCTTAAATTTTCTTTGCTTACTTGACCTGAAAAATAATTGAGAAAACAGAAAGATGAACTATATGTGTTACTTGCCAAATGACAGCAGAAACTACTGAATTGCTTCAAATTTGACCCTTCCTCTCTTTGGTAGATACACAATGTGGACCATTCATTTTGCAATGGAGAGGAAAAGTGTTTATGCACATTTGTTATATCCTGGCTTCATGGTCCAAAGAAAGGATATTTAACCGAGACCGGAATTGAAGGCATGTGTATTCTAAAAGGTGTTGCTCAAGTTGGTCCGAAAATAGCTTCCTTCTTGAAATTGGTGAACCGGAATCTTGGAAAATCATCTTGCATGTTGATTGCTGCTTCGAGGTATGAGGTTTCTGCGTCTGAAGGATCATCTTGTGTAAATGGGGGCAGTAATTTGTCTATGATTTCGTCATCTGAGGCAAGTTTTCATTGTATAATGTTCATAAATTGGGGTTAGGATGCACGAACCTTAAACATATCTGTTTCCTTGTTTCCATAGGGAATAAATAATGTCAAGAGTATTGTTGCTGTGACAACAGGAGGTTTGCTCTGAAACTCCATCACTTGTTATGATGCAAAACTTTCAGCTTTTCTGAACTTCTTCCCTGTGAACTGCAGCAACAAACAGTAAATATAGCAGGCTTTTGGAAGATGACAAAGATCTTGGAGGGCAATGCCCAAGTTCCCATTATATGTTTATTGAAAACTTTGAGAGAAACTTATTACCATCATCGTTTAGGGATTTTATATATGAACATACTTCTGTTCCATCACAAGTATATATTTTACCATGTCCGTTCATGCCATATGCGAGAGGTATTATTGTGGTAGATTCTGAAGATAAGCGTCAGAAGATACTCCAGTTTTTGGATAATCCAGCCCACCTTATTGTGTCCTCAACTGGAAGGTATGACTCATGCATTCAGTTTCTTAATCAAGAATGTTATTTCTTAAGCTGGTGCGTAACTTTTATTATCTCTTTCTCATTGTAGTATCTTCATTGGCATGTATAGTTTGTCATCTGATGCTAAAGGCATAAAACTCTAGAGTCTTCACTATACCGTTGTTCTATACTATTTCTATTTGAACAAGGACTGTGAATTGTGATAGATTATAATATTTCTCTACCTATACTGCTATGTAGTTGGTCTTAGAGACTAGATTTTAATTTCATTTCTTGCCTCTAGACAGATCATGAGCTCGAAGCAAATTTTTTTCAACAAATGATCGTGTTTAGGTAGATGAAACTTGACAAGGACATACAGTATGTTTAGTGTAGATGAAACTTGACAAGGACATACAGATATTTTTTGTCTGATCTGCTCAGGAGAGCTTCCTTGATAATATAGTCTTGCCATCTGGATATTCTGGGTGTGGTACCTTCTGTTAGCAGGCAATGATGTAGAATTCTCTCAAGCTGTCAATATGTCATCGTATGACTTCTTTTTTCTTAAATATTCTTTTTGTTTTGCGAAAACAACTGTATTATGGCATGTTATCTTCCGCTGCCTTGTGATTTGAACTTCACGCCATTGTTATATCAACTATCTGCACCCCTTGTTATAGGCCTACTTGTATGTAAAACGTAAACCTTTCTCTATATCTTGATTGATTTTGGTTTAAGTGATGATTGGCTAATATAAGGTGTATTAAAATAGTCACCTCAATAATGGCTGATATATTATACATACCTCTCCTTTGCCCTGGAGGGAGAGGGGATCCGATCACCCAAAACCTAAAAGAATAGATGTATTCTAGGTGGCCGGGTCGAAGACAATCTTTATGTATTTGAAGTCTTGAACTCTAAAAGACATGTACACCATATTTTGAAATAGTTGGAACTGTTCTTGGAACATGCTTTTAGAATCAATGCATGGTTTCATTTGCTTCCATCTCTGGTACCTCTTAACAACAGTAGTTTATTAAGGATTGCTTGAATATTATGCATTCATGATAACCATGTCCATACTTATCTGTAGATAAAGTTGAAATTTTAGTTATCTTAGATACTGCAGTATTAGTTTCTTAGATAAAATACATTAGCATAGAAGCAGAGTACATAGGTATGAACACAACTTCCTTTTGCTTCAAATCCTGTTTAATGCTGCTTCCTTGTGCCATGGGTCTGGAATTCCTGGTACTTCATGTATTTCAAGATCCCGAAACCTTTCAAAGTTGTTCTAGAATGTGATAGACTCAATGTGCTGCCAATGAAGAGGGAATCTAATGTACATGATAGACAACGTGACTATAATCCATGTCTCCATATGGATGAACTATTGGTCCTGGTAATATTTTCCCATTTCACCGTACTGATTCTATGAAGCAGTTGAGAAATTTATGTACTCTTTGATTTTCTTTATTCTCAGTCTCTAAAATTGATTTACTCCAATTCCACAATATCTACGTGGTAATGAAGCATTATACCATGTTTGGGTGCCACTTTGGTTTCTAATACTGTTTTTACTAGTGATTTAGGATTTCAAGATCTTCAAGTATCCTCTCTCCAAATTTGTGCCAGACCTGTAGAACCTAGAACCTGCTGCTTTTAATGCAAACCATCAAGATTTTCTTTCTTCTGCATACATCTTCGTCTAGATTCTAAATTAGCAAGAGAATCATGTGTTTTTTATTTGTCTTCCACAGGCCATTGGTTATAACTGAAAGAAATTTAAGGCACGGCATGATTAAGATGTGGTCAGGAAGCTACGAACCTCAGGTAAGATCTTATAATTGTATAGTTACATTTGAATCTGTTGTAAGGCCTCAAGGTGACCCGCCTTTCCTGGATGTGGCAGCATTTTACAAATGAAAAAACATTAGGAAATATAGGTCATCATTGTGAGGAAATTGTGCTAATTTAGACACGTTATAGGTTCAACATCGGACCAAATGCTTTGTCTCAGTATTAGTTGGATCAAATGAAGTAGAGAAACGTCACACTGGCACCTGTTGAATAAATTGCCAAATCCTGAATCAAATTCATGCATGAACAAGTTTAACTTATTGGTCAAGTCCCTGGGTTATTTATATGGAATATCATTTTTGTTGAATTTTGATCTTGCCCAAGTCCATATGCATTTGAATTCTGGTGGTTTCTCCAATTTGCAGTTTGTCAACATTGAGCTTCCTAACTCCACCTGAGGTGGCCTGTCTTTATGTAGGATATGTGTCTAGTAATGGACAAAGATCTGATGGTGGTCCATTCAGGATCAGAAGCTTATGAAAGAGCAAAGAAGTTAAAAGATTTATTTCTAGAGTTCACGAGTCATCAACGGCTGCTCTATAAGAAGTTCTCTGTGGAAGAGATGATGCTTTTGCAGACACAACAACAGTTCAACCAGATCATACATGTGTAAAAATTGGTATATAATGGTATATTGCTCGTGCATATTTCGGTCATTGCAACATGTACATTCTCTGAAGAGAAGCTGTCATATAACATTAGAAGGTTGGAAAAGAAGCTATGTTTATCTATATAACCTTAGAAGTTTTAGCCTTTTTATATTTAAGGAAGTTCACTTTCAACTCTCCTAAAAAGCTGAATCTGGTAAAAGTCATGTTCACTGAGCTTCTTGTAATAAAGTAGAAATGCTACACATGAATTTTGTATACTTTTGTGAAGAAGAATTCGGCAAAGCCTTCCCAAATATGTTGGGTAAATTTGATATTCTCAAGCTGTCTATCTTTGATGTAAGTTTTGGCAACATATGTCAGCACAATTAACCCCTAGTCGTTCTTGATCCTCATTGTTGTGTTCGTTTGAATCATAAATAATGAAACCTAAAATCTCACTCCCTCACTTTCTCCTTCTGATAGATTAGCTTGTGCATCTTTTCTTTGGCACTCAACCCCTAGTCGTTCTTGATCCTCATTGTTGTGTTCGTTTGAATCATAAACACTGACTAAGTTCATAAGCGCAAAGAAAACTAGCTTTATACTAATTCTCGTTAAAGCGACTTACATTTGTAACTTTATTTGAACTTAAATCTTGGGATCTCTAGTTGATTCATTATGAAGACTTGTTCTCGGTCATAATCCTATTCCCTTTAGTGATTTATCAATCATTTCTTTAGTTGGACATTTTATTAATGGATTTTAGTGATTTTATCAACAATTTCTTTAGTTGGACATTTTATTAATGGATCCATCATATATCTTCTGACTTTGCATAGTCATGTGTAATAATTTCAATAGAAAGTAATTACTAATATTATCGTATGAAGCGAGACTTTCTGTTATACGTAACTTTTTTAGTCGTTCCTATTTAACGAATTAAAGTATCAAAGTAATTGTGTTCCTAGCCATTCTGATAGGATATCACATTACCTAATTCATCATAAAAATAATAATTCTATGTCAAACTATCTATATACAAGATTATGATTTATAATAATGATAATCAATGTTATCAATGAAACATTTGCATAATTTGAAATCAACAAGTGACTATGTTTGATAATTTTACAATTTGGGAATATAAGTCATGTTTTCAATCTTTTAATAACAAGAGAAGTTAAATTATATTTTAACGACCAAATACATTTTAAAACTTCATCTAAATTTGATTTTCCAGAACATTTGAAAATCTACTTTCTTTAGAAAAATAAAAAATATAACTCAAATAAGCAATTTAAAAAAAAATTAAATAAATAAAAGAAGGTTTTGCTAAACCAACACAAATGTTAATAAAATAAATTTAGGCAAAAACTAATTCCAAAAGCCAAAAAAAATAAAATAATTTCCAGTATCAGTATCACACAAATAAATTTGAACAAAAATCAAATCTCAATAGATTGATGTTTTTGAGAGAAGTGGAATTCATGGTGAATCTTCAATTATTGTTTGAATATTGAGATTTGAGATATAACTGATGCTGAAATGTGGAGTTTAATAGCTTTGTACTGAAGAAAACAAAGAGTACACAGATTTATATGTAAACCAAGTAAAGCAAATCAGAGTAGTGTTGTTCAAATGGGCTGGGGAAGAGCGACATACGAGGGAGTAATCGTAGTGGGATCATTATGCTTACTGGGTTGGGCAGGGCTATGGTTTTTGAATCGCAGATTGTACAAAGAGTATGAAGAGAAGAGAGTACTGGTTCAGATCATATTCAGTGTTGTTTTCGCTTTATCCTGCAATCTATTTGAGCTTGTTCTTTTCGAGATCATTCCAATTCTTTCCAAAGAGTATGTTTTTACTTCTTTTTTTTTTTGCAGTATTGTTGGATTTTATGCTTTGTATAGAGTTTATTTTTTTAGTTGAGAACTGGGTTTTGATGATTTTTTTTTTTAGTATCTGATGGTAATAGAGCATTTATTGGATGAAAAATTAGGATCTTTGTGTTGTTCTGTTTGGTTGATTGGAAGTGGGTGAGCTGACAATGCGTGATTATGGGTTAGAATGGGTTCAGCTTAAATGGGGATTATGTTGTTTCTAGTTTGAGATTGTCTTTGCAGGGGATAGAGGGAAATTCTTCGTTGGATCTATGATGTAGGAATAGATGAACTGATGGATGATCTTGGGATGGAGGAATTACATCCCGATAGATCAATCAATGAGCTAGGCATCAATCCCAAACTAGTTGAGTTGGTTATATGAAACCACTATATTTGTTCTGTTCAATTGGGACTAGCTTCCTGTCAGTACTGGTAAATAATTTGTAATTTTAGGCAAATTACGGGTATTAAAACTATCATTTCTATAAATCTCACAGTGAGAGCATTGCCATGCAAGTCTCCACCATATTGGAATGATGGATTTAAATCAATTGCTGTTTTCATCAATATATTTCCATATGCAAATAGTGCATGGAACTTATTTGTTAATACTCAACGTAGTCAAACCATATGAACCACTAGCATTTTTGACTCCAGTTTGGTGTTTAGTGATGAAATCTTTAGACTTACTAAAGAAGACCTACTGATCAACTCTCCTGTAACTAAGTGGTATGGTTCAAGGCAAATCCTTGTGTACAACTCTACTTTATGGTAAACTTTTCTGTATATCCTTTGTATTTGATATTGATTCGTTTATTTCAAGTACTAACTAAAGAACTTTTATTGATTTTCTATCATATGCTTTCTCCAGATTAATGAATATTATGTGAAAATCCGTCTTCCTCTCCCATAGACTTTTATAAATTTTCCTACTAAAATGTAGTCTTTGTTGTAAAATTTTGAAACATATACCCCAATTGTTTCTCTGTCACCTTTTGATGTCACTAAATTAATGAATGTTGTATCATGCTTTCTCAATTTTTCATCATATGGAATATAGGTTTAACATCATGATTGTTCATAGAAGTTTGAATATGTCCTTTTTCTTACATATCTGAACTATTGTACTCTTTCTCTACTCATTTCATACGTTTCTACTCATCAATAGACACAGGATATGGTTAGTTATGTTATTCCTATCCTACCTTTCTGAGGTACTTTTAAACATCTATAAGGATGCCATCTGCATTACATGGTTTTCTAGTCATCACATTACTTTTGTATACTTCACTTTGGCGGGTCTAAATCTACATGTAGGAATGTAAACAAACTTTCTTTTTCTGAAGAATTACAGCCTAACGAGGAGAAAAACTTTAAAAAGCTTTAGCTAAAGAGTGAAGAGGCAGAACAAGTGGAAGTTTTAGATATAGAAAAGTCCAATTTCTGGTTAGCAAGTTGCAGCCAGGAAAATGTAACATGATCTTTTTTTTTTTTATAAAAAGGAAACCTGTAGCTGCTACCCTTTGGGAGCGCACAGGATAAAATCCCCGCTCCTATGCAATGGCTCGCAAACCACATAGGAGATAACCTGCTAGGCAAGCCCGATGCAACAAGCTCGACCTAGAAGGCAAACCCCTTGCTTTTGCTGGCAAGGGGTTTCAACTTGGGACCTCCAACATGGAAGTCCCAAGCCCAAACCACTGGGCCACCCTGAAGGGTTAAAATATAACATAATCTCTCTATTGATTATTACTCTGCTGGAAACTGAATATGTGATCCTTTGCCATTTGGTTCAGTTCTTTTCTCAAGTTTCATTGTCTCAATTATTCCTTACTTTTTATTTGTTTGATTCTTTTTTCCCTCCCTCCTAACTTATAGATGATAAAGGGCCTTATGGCTCTTATTATATTTAGAGTGAGCTATGAATGTTGATGGTCAGTTGTGTTGGAAGGTGGGAAATGAAGTTTCAAAATATATTCTTAAGCTATATGATAGAACATTCAACTCGAAAAAAGTCCTATAGTAAACTATTATTTCTGAAAATCATGTCTTTCACCCCTCTCACTCTGTTTGTTTTCAACTCAAGATCTTTATTGTTTTACATGTAAGAGTAGCAAATGTTTTTCTAAAGCTTGCATCATCACATTGGCATTTTTTTTGCGACACATAACATTTTTGTGCAAACACTATGTCCTCAATACTAGTTCCATGTATGACCTATTAGAAAACAGTTCCATGTATGAATGTAGTAGATTACATCATACGCCCTTCATTTCATTAAATGATCACCTGTTTTGACCGACTTGTATTTTAAGAATAAAATGTTTAACCACATTACTGTATTCACTTTGGTCATAGAATGTTTGAAGTAATAGTTTTGTCAAGAAAAATGGAATAATTAGTTGAAAACACGTCATGCCATTTTACTATTTATATGAAGTAGTATTTCTTATATTAGTATGAATTGTTCGAGAGAGAGAAGTTTTATATGAATTAGTCAGTAGGTTATTTTTGGAGGGAACACTATCTTCAGTCAGTTTTACTAGCTTTGCGCTATCTTTTAGGTCTTTATAAGTTGTTTAATTGATTAACCATTCTGTGTAAACTGTAGGGCAAGATGGATGAATTGGAAGGTGGATTTATTTTGTTTGATTTTGTTACTAGTCTTCATGCTGCCCTACTATCATTGCTACCTGATGCTTTGCAACAGTGGTAAGTTGCTTTAATTATGATCATGCTCAATTAAAACTTCAGTTTTCACCTTTATGCGCCTTTATTGAATCTGGTTTTTCCTCTTTTGTTCTGTTCTTTTTAACCTATCTATACTTCTATTTTTATTTTTTTGTTCCTGCTGTTGATGAGAATCAGACGAAGCTGCTTTTTGTGCTGCCATTTTAGTCCCAAGATGCTTCTAGGCACAAAATGTGATCTTTTCTTTCCCTTTGGAATGAAGAAGGGCTAAGCCTATTACTAGGATAGTATGTAGTTGCTCCCATGCTGATCTAATATACAATTTAGATGGATGTGCTTTGTGGAAATATCAGGATAGTATTTACAAGAATCACTACATGGGTTTTATTTGCCCCATTTCCCCGTCTAAGCATAATTCTTACTTGCAACCTTGGCTATACTTTCTCATGCACATGGAAGTTTCATGGTGGTTACTTTAAAAAAGATTAAGTAGATAGTGTCCTTCTGTATGCTTGCTAGTTGCTTCATCACCTTAGATGCACTTTGTTGAAAGTACTAATTTGTAGCATGCTTTTGAAGTAGAAGGAAAATTTTTTACCATGTGGATTAATTGATAAGCTATGAATTCAGAAAGCTGCTTATTTTGGAATGTGTGAAGACTTGATCTGGTTATGGGTTACTAAGGCTAGCTTAGAATTTTAGCATTTTATGCACTTCAATAGAATTAACTCCGTGGTGTAGGGTAATTCTCACCTTATAAGTTAGCTTCTACCGTTGAGTTAGGCCCAAAGTTCATTTTCTTAATATGCTACATTTCCATTTTTTTGGATATCCAATTTTGGGCCACCATTCTGTTTTTGTGTTGTCCGCACTTGTCCAACCTTGAGTGTGCAGGAGGGAGGGGGATTTAAGTGAGTGTCCTACATTGATTGAGAGAATGAGTTGTTGTTTACTGTTGTTGTATATTGTTGTACTGATGGCACATCATTGTCCTTTTATGCAACTTCATTGTAAATCAATTGACTACTCCTAAATCTCCAGTAAGAGCCCAAATAATAATAATATAATAACCATGTATAATTAGGACAAAGTTTTGAATGGAACCATAGAGCAGTTTGATTATAGTACTCCAATGCTATACCAGCATTCTCTCTCTCATGAACACAAGTTGCATACTTTTTAACCATTAAAACGATTTGCTTACACTTAATGAATCTTAGATTGTACCATCTCAATCACCTCTCTTCAAAGATGTTCTGAATCTTGATTCTGTATTTCAGGCGTGAGGAAGGAACGGGCTGCAGTGGGTGCTATCTTATTCTTGTTGGCTTTTCTCTACGGTTTTTGGCGCTTGGGCATTCACTTTCCCATGCCTTCACCTGACAGAGGTTTGTGTATTTCTTTTGTTGCAGGTGGATCTTGTTTTCCACCCTCTTTGTTGATTTTTTGAATATTGAAATAATGTTCTTTAGGCCATGCCTTTATGAATAAGACATCGTAATGACATGACTATAAGGGACCAGAAGTTTTCCTTAGTATTCTTACTCTAATTTCAAATATTTGTGTGAAGAAAGAAAGCTACTCTCCCCCTCCATCTTTTAATTATAGTTTCTCTCTTGAACATCTTTGTTACGGAACAGGAAAAAACTCAAGATCTTTTCAGCTCTATCTTAGCCGGGATAGTGATTGCCTGCTAACTTAAAGCATTTCTATCTGATGGATGAAGTAGTAATGATTTGTAAAAATTAATTAAGATAATTAAAAATGATATAGTATGAAAATGAATAATTGGTTAAAGTTATTATTAGAGTCCCATACTTGTTCAAGGTATCAGTGGTAGCCTTCAGCTATGTTTTTGGACAATTTCCACCTCATTCTGGGTTTGAATTAGGTCGAATTTCCATTTAAAGCATAATATTCGAATGAGATCGAACCCTATTCTTGGTTTATGCAATTTGTGCTCTCATGTTATGATTTCCATGCTATGATTGTCTACTAATAGGCATACGAGGGGATGTCAGAGTTTAACAGTGATGGCGTATAGTGACACATTAGACTATGTGGGAGGTCCACTTAGGTTACTTAAAGTGGATGAGTAAATAATTTAGCCCAAGTATTTTTGTAATTTTTCCTCAGAGACTCTTGTCATCTTTGTATTTCCAGTCTCATGCCATGTAGTGATGTTTCTACTTTCTTTTTTCAGGATTTTTCACCATAACTCAGCTGGTTAGCAGGATTGGTGTGATTGGTGTGACTGTCATGGCTATCCTTTCTGGTTTTGGAGCAGTCAATTTGCCATACAGTTATCTATCTCTATTCATTAGGTAAGATGAGTGCATAAGATTCACCTTACGTTGGTGCATGTGAGTGTTATCTCAGTTTGTTTCTAGTATATCTTCTTGGAGATGGCACGAACTAGATCTGATTGTGAATTCTACTATACATTCCTTTGTTAAACCTCCTTAGTTCAATGGAGTTGGTGTTATTTCTAACAAAGATAGCTTTGGTTAATAACCTTTTGCTTTTGTCTACAACCTAGTTTTTACCCAATTTGAAGTTAATGCACCTAGTATTTAGTCAGATATATGTTGAACTGAAGCATATAGCAAAAAGAACAATATTATATTTATAAGTGATCATTTTTGGTCTTTTGGTATCCTGACTCTTTCTATATTGAAGGGAAATAGAGGAATCAGAGATCAAAGGACTGGAGAGGCAGCTGATGCAGTCAATTGAAACTTGTATTGCGAAGAAAAAGAGAATTATTCTTTGTCAGAGAGAAATGGAGAGGATCCAAGATTCAGAAGAGGTTAATTGGTCAACTTAAGTTTTTTGCTTTTGGATGCTTTCATTATGTGTACACACACCAAAAGGCACGGAAAGAAACACAGATTATTGTTTGTAGGTGGCCTGTACTTTTCTTCTTTTTCATACCAGTGCAAAGTCATTGATGATAGATCAGTTCTAAATGGGCTCTTGGGGTATGTTATTAAGACCCTTTATTATGCCTTTATTTCCCTTATCCTATACTCGTTTGAAGTTATGTGGTTCCTGAAAATTATCTAAAGTTGGGTATAGTACTACTGCATATTCATTAAGTGGTTCAACCCATTTGACCTAGGGAATTGCCATTAATAACTTTGAAATCACACTTCGAAATAGTGGGCAGTTAGCTACAGTGGTGGGTGTTGTAAGAGTTTGTAAGTATTTCATGCATGAAGCACTTTCCTGAGTATCTCTTTGATGCCCTTTTCTAGATCAATAGCAAAATTTTGTAAATATATTGATGAAAAATTCTTTAACTTTGCTTTAGAAACCATAACTTAATTTCTTGCTGGAGTTGTATTGCGACTTCCTGTTTTAAAGAAAGGTTTAGCTGATGTTTGCGCGAGTCAATAGCTCAATTTTTGCATCAGCTGCTATTGTCAAGCGATAATAAAAGAATGAAAAGGCAAGGTGTCCTTTTGTGGTTCTGAACATTTGCAGTTACTTTATATATTTTATTTTAAAGTGTGTTCTCTATTATGGTTCTGCTGCAGAAAACAAAATCCAGTTCCTTCTTTAAGCGCATTGTGGGAACAGTTGTACGATCCGTTCAGGATGACCAAAAGGAACAAGGTTAGTGCATGGTAGAACGTCTCACGCGGAAAATTTATTGATTCAAGTGCATAGAAGCCTCTGTTTACAAGATTTTTCTTTTCTTTATTTCTCCTACATGTGCTGATTGTAGTTAATTTCTGTACATGATATTTGCATTACTTCTAACAATTCTCTGACACACTTCTCTTTGGTGTTAAATTCACTTCATGCATGAAGATATTAGAAACATGGAAAACGAAGTTCAGGCCTTAGAGGAGCTATCGAAGCAGTTGTTCTTGGAAATTTATGAGCTTCGCCAAGCTAAGGTTCATATTGAACTTTGTTTTATGTTGCACTATTTTTTACCCGTCCATCTTGCTAATAAATGCCTAGTATGACCAATGTAATTTTTTTAAGAGAGTGAAGTCTGAACAAAATTATCATTCTGGTTTAGTAGGAGGCTAAAGCTACAGTTTGGAGTGTGAAAAATTGTAGTAGTTATGCTGTGTATAATAACATCTATATTTGAAATGATGAGAAGTAGAATCAAGTTATCTTCTCAAAAGGAAAAAAAAGTAGTATATAAAGTTATATTAAGTATTAATTTGAATTGACCAACAAACAAGTTTACTTTTTTTGATCCATACCAATAAAGACTAATATTAGTTTGAATTGTTGGAAAGAGTGTAGAAACATTCCCTTTAAACGAAATAGGTCTGGGCAATTTGTTTTCTTTGGCTGTTGTTTGAGATTTCCTAGTTGAAGGGTTTGGGCTGTCTGCTGTATTTGCTAGTCTCCCACTCAACAGGGTAGTCCCTCTATGTGTGTGTATGTGTGTGTTCAGCTTCCCTGAATTCAAGTCTTTATGTTGCCATTGTATAGTTTTTTCATTGTTTTTACCTTTAAGATAGCAGAATAATATTCCTTTATTATATAGTTTTTCCATTGTTTTCGTTGTCTTGGATTTCCTGCTCTTGAGCCGAGGGTCTTTTGGAAACAGCCTCTCTACCTCCACGAGGTAGTGGTAAGGTTTGCGTACACTCTGCTCCCCCCAGACCCCACTTGTGGGATTTCACTGGGTATGTTGCTGCTGTCTGCAAGCTCGTATAATGTTGTGGTCCATCATCTAGTTCAGCTTGTAGTGTAATTACTTCTTTGAATTTATTTAGTTCAATTGGTTTGAAACTACTTTCTTTGTGTTTATTTGTCAATCACACCAGGAAGCTGCTGCTTATTCTCGAACATGGAAGGGTCATTTGCAGAATCTTTTGGGCTATGTGTGTTCTGTCTATTGTGTGTATAAAATGATAAAGGTATGAAAAAGACCTTAAATTTGGTAAATTTGAGCATCTCTCTCATGGTGTCTACTATTTTCCTCTTCATATGACATGCCAACATCAGTGTTAGCAGGAAAATTGCTTGATGTTTAATATTGATCGACACTAGTGCAGAAACTTTTATGGTCTTTCATGTCTATATCATAATTTATACTTTGACATGGACACTACAAAGTTTGTTCATGTTGAGGATTTACTGCACTGTACATAGGTCTTCTTTTTTGTTACTTCCACCCCTTCCAAGTTCTGCCTTCTAATATAATAGTATTTGAGCCAGATAGCTAATTGACCATTTAATATTTGCAGTCTCTTCAGAGCGTTGTTTTCAAGGAGGTACGCTTCTATATTAGAATTCCATATGCTTAATGGTTCACTTTTCTTTGCATAATTTATAGCTGAATCCTGCATACCAGGCATATATTGGATAAAGTTTGACACAAGCATACTGTTTTTGACAGGCTGGTTCTGTAGATCCTGTAACAAGGACAATCAGCATATTTCTACAGTTCTTTGACATAGGAATTGATGTCAACTTATTATCACAGGTTCATCTACTCTCTGCATTATTTCATCTACTCACGGTATTCATGGTTGTTAAAAAGTCCACATTGGTAGAGGGATGAGAAATTGGTCTCCTTATATGGACTTGGACAAACCTCCCGTCATGAGCTAGCTTTTCGGGTTGAGTTAGATCCCGGTGTCATATCTTTACATGGTATCAGAGCCGGCCCATCCCAAGTTGTTGTTCACCGATGTTGGGCCCCCATTTAGAAGTGTTCACACTCCAGTTGAGGTTTGGATGTGCAGGGGAGTGTTAAGAAGTCACATCGGTAGAGGGATGGGAAATTGGTCTGCTTATATGGACTTGGACAAACCTTCCCTCATGAGCTAGTGTTTGGGGTTGAGTTAGGCCCAGGTGCCATATCTTTACAATGGTTATGGCGCTTCTTAAATGGTTAGCCGATCATTTGAATGAAGCTATTGCTTCCCGTAATACATTTTGGTGATGAACGTTCAACAATGAGTTTTGATTGAGAAGCTAGCTGCTAGAACACTTGCATGAAATTTGGAAGTAATTGGTGCTTCTTAAATGGTTAGCCTATCATTTGAATGAAGCTATTGCTTCCGGTAATACATTTTGGTGATGAACCTCAGCAATGAGTTTCAATTGAAAAGCTAGAGCCTAGAATACTTGCATGATATTGGAAGTAAGTGGGTAGAAAATGGAAGTGCTTGTAGAAGGTGGTTTGTATTTATATGTAGAAAAACCACTGAAGGAAACTAGATCTACATTGTTGTGTTTGAAAAAGTGAAAGCTGAGAAGCTAATATAACACACTAGCAAATTTCCCCTTTTTTGGTGTTATAATGGATAAGCACATTAAAAGTTTCTAAGAATTAAAACAAAGTATGGAATCTAAAATAGACCTCATCGATAAGAGGATAATCTTTAATATTATGCTGTTGTTATTAACATCAAGTCGAGGTAAATTAATTATTTCACATAACAGAAAACAATGTTAGGTTGTATAGTGGGTGACTGTTCTATGAGTGACATTGTAAGCTTTAGGAGCTGATACTGAGGCTATATCTTATTGGTTTGTTGTTTCTGCTAGTATTTCATCTCTCATTTTTTGGACATGAGTTATCTGATCATTTTTCTGTTGTGCAGTACATATCTCTAATGTTCATTGGGGTGTTGATTGTGGTGTCTGTAAGGGGCTTCTTGACTAACTTGATGAAGGTAAATTTATGCTTCATGGCCCCATCTTCAAGTTTGATGTATGTCAGAATTTATGGTTTATGTATCTAGGTAACATCTGTTCAACTTGTTGACTGTGTTACAATTTTATTCTTTAAGGTAACATAGATATGTGAAATCAATGTAGGTGATAAAGTTTGATGATTAAACTCGCCAAATTTGTTGCACATGTACCCTCACAGATAGAAGCAAGGAAACTAGTTGACATTCTTTAACTGTTTGAAAAATGAGCATCCAACTTCTTATTTACTCGATTATCCTGCTGCTAACTTGAAGCATTTTGGTTATGTCCAGTTCTTTTTCGCAGTTTCCAGAGTTGGAAGTGGATCATCAAGTAATGTTGTGCTTTTTCTCTCTGAAATCATGGGAATGTACTTCCTTTCCTCCATTCTTTTGATCAGAAAAAGTCTGGCAACTGAATATCGGTATGGTTACAACTAATGAGCTCGCTCTCTATTCTCAATATTTGTCACTAGATCACTTGCTTTGTAATGTTTTGCTCTGTAAACTATTCACGGGCTATTCCACTTAACGAGTTGTTGGCAAGAAAACTTGCCATTTTGCGAACATGGGAAAATGCTATTAAGCTAGCTAGTAACTTAGTTGATTTTGATACATGATCTGATATCGAGAAAAACATTCTACACTCTAACCCGATTAATGTTGACAGGATAATCATCACGGATGTATTAGGCGGAGACATACAATTTGATTTCTATCACAGGTGGTTTGATGCAATATTTGTAGCCAGTGCTTTCTTATCGCTGCTTTTGCTCTCTGCACACTATACAGCTCGAAAGGCCGATAATAAGCACCCAATTGATTAAACCATATTCATGAGTGAAGATGCTAAGTTTTATGTTTAGGCCAGAATCAATTACACTATATTCTTTGTAATGATGTACCATTGATATAGCAGCAGTTCTGTATGATCTGGTTTTCATCTAATTGATGTCTTCGTAAATATGAAGCAGCTTTATTAATTTTATTACAAAATTCTAGCAGATTGCACACTGCAGTGCCCATTTGGGATAGTGCTCCCAATAGAATTTTCTCCATACTCGGGGAGACGTTTGGTTAAGAGTGGAGCAATCCTATCGTTGATAAATTTAGCCACAGCTAGCTCGTGGGGAATTAATGAAAGAAAAAGATAATTTTTTTTTAATTTTAAAAATTATGTAAATATATTACATGTCATTATTATTTAAATCACCAAATAGATATAAGTTTGAAAGAGAAAGGATAAATGACTTTTCTGGTCTTAAAGAGTATCACATAACCTTTCTTTTCTCTCGAATTATTTAGAAAGATAGATAGATTATCTGTCATAATCATTTAGTCACCTAAATAATAATTTAGAAAAAAGAAAGAAATGACTTTCCTAATCATATATACGTCACCTCTATTTCTTTCGTAATTATAAAGATAAATAGATAGATTACTTGTCATTATCATTATAGTCGCCTAAGCATTAATTTTATTTTTTTAAAAAAAAAAATTACTTTCCTAGTCATAATAGATAGTGTAACATCACCTCTCTTATGTCCAAAATTACAAATCAGGTTGGTGCCATTATTATTTTATTTTTTTTATTTCACTTAAATTTACATGAGTGATATACTTCCCTTTATATTCATTGGTGAGTTGCTTAGGTATCCTCTTATAATTTGGTTGAGTAAACTACTCCTATTTCTGTTTATCTCATTTTCAATGTTAGCTTAGTAAAATCACAAGGACGAAATCAGAAATTTTATTAGGAATGCTCAGGATTCAATTTGTATTATAAAGAGATAACGAGTTTTCTCTATATTACAAATATCATATTTTGACAAAGTATATTTAACTGATTAATCCTTACTCGCGCGACGTGCTTAATTGCTTATATAATGGCATCCTTTGGAGAAAACATTAAACAAAAGTTTTTCTTTTATACCTTTGTTGCAAACACTGAACTGACTGTGATTAATTATAATATTGTATGGCTAAATTATGGGGCAAATCTTCATTTGGCATTAATGACCAAACTTGCACCAATATTAAATAGTAGTGAAGTTTGGCTATTTGCCAAAGAAGATTGGCCCAGTAATGCATCCACACAGAGCCTGAAGTCTCTCTTCAACAATTGATTTGATACATATATTTTAGGGCAAAGGATAGAAATTACATACTTTTAAGGTAAAATTATCATTTGCCCCTTATAAGTTTATAATTACAAAAATCCATCAAATGATACAATAATATAAACGATGATACATTAATTGTTAAGTAAGATACATTACATTTTATACATGATACACTAATCTGATGTACATTTTATACATGATACATCAATTTGATGCGCCGAGATACATTAACTTGTTGCGCTGATACATTAATCTGATGTGTGAAAATGAGAGATTTTAGAAATTTATAAAATTAATAGGGCATAATAGTAAAAAAAAAACTTAAACGTGGAATTTCTGTCATTTATCCTATATTTTTATACATTAAATGAAACTTCTTTTACAACAAAGAGGAAAAACTAGTATGATGAATACTTTAATTGGAGTATATATTTCAATGCATATGCTCTGTGTAAGGAATAATCATAGCACCTTCTTTCACACTTAAAAAAGACATATACCTTCTCGACGTTCTAATTTATATGACATATATACAATTATTTCTTTTATACATATACCAGCGTAATATCACAAAAGAGAAAAAGAGCTCGATCTCTTAAAGCTTTTGAACTTGATTCCATGTAACTATCGCCCTATCAACTTTGTTTGTATATTCAATAATCTCCTCTCGAAACTAATTAAGTTTATATATATATATATATATATATATATATATATATGTATATATATATATATATCTTAATTATATGTAGTTTTTTCGTATCTTATTTTTAGCTAACTAGATTGAGATTAATTTGCACACTCAATACAAATTTTTTTTTGGATAAAGTGATTGAAACCATTTGGCCTCTCATGAGAAGGTAAAGCCCTTTTAAAACAATACATGGCCTTTTTTTCTTCAGCATATCCAAATGAATTATTCCAATCAAGTCACTATATATATATATAAATGGTAGTGAAAAAATATGAAGTATCATCAAGGAAATGTTAAGATCAATTGAAAATTACAAAAGCAAGAAGAGCTATGCTTTTTTGCACAATATTTTTTCTTGCCATAAGTTGAATAAAAGTTATCGACTTTTTTTTACGATAGATAACTAGAAAAGAATGACTTATTTTTGAATTTCGAGGAAATTTCAGGTATTGGAGATTAATTGGAGTACAAGAATCGCAGGTTATTCTCCTTTGGCAAGAACAACTATGTCATGCATAAATCTTTCCTTGCCAAGGGAGAATTGCCCTACGTTTCTTCATTTTCCATGTTGCTGAACAAATCAATAGAAGATTCTCATCGAGAACATGTTATAATTGTAGTAAGTCCTTAGAAGTCTCACGATGGTGTTGAAAATATAAGTAAATAATAAAAATATGATTATCTCATCCAAAAAATTGGAATTATTAAAAGAGCTCTCAGTTTGTCAATTCTTACTACATCTGGATTTAGTAAGTTTTCCACGTTGAGTCAAATTAAGCTGCAGGCTTCAGTCCCAGTGGTGTCCACTTTCAGCCAAGTTCTTGTTAAGATGGGTCTGATATATGTTAATTTTTTTTATTTTGATTTATATGGCATAGATAAAATCTAAAAAGTCAATTAATTTTTATATATAACATTTATATATTTTAAGTTGTCAATTATTATAATTAATACTATTTTTACATTCTGAAATAGCATATGTTATTCCGCTGTTTCAATTTATGTGAACTAATAATAGTCAGTCACAATTTTTTTTAAAAATAGTTAATTACTAGGATTTATTATGTTACTTCCATACTTTCATGTGGTAACTATAGAATTTTGAAAGTTAATCAAATTTTTTAATTCAAAATATATTAATATTTTATAGTATTGTTTTGGAATCCTCAAACCACAAAGGGTTGAAGCTTGAACCAAGACCTCCCACACACCAGGTGAAGCCTTCACCACATAAGCAAGACAAAATTGTGACAAGACAGTATATGATATGCCATATTTGAAATTTCAAAATTATTATAATCTTATCATATCAAACTAATTAATGCGGTAGTTTAAATTTGATTTCAATATACTTAAAATATAGTAAATCGTGATATTATTATCATATCAAATTAAGTCAATATTTTAAAATTACATATTGTTTTTCTTAGTCATAGAGAGTTTCACGTCACTTGTCATTATCTTTACAATTATATAACAAAATTATTTGTCATTATCATTTAAGTCTCTTACTAATTATAATTTTAAAAGAAAGAGGATAAATAACTTTCCCAGCTATAGAGATTAGAGAGTATATCATATCATCTCTCTTTTCTCCAAATTATGCCAAGAAAATAGATAAATTACATGTCATTATCATTTAAAGCCACCTAAATCATAATTTAAACCAAAAAAAATATGATAAACTACTTTTGTGATCATACAAACATCAACTCCTTTCTTTCATAATCATAAGTATTTAAGTCATCTAACTCTTACTTTAAAAAGAAAAATAAATAAATGACTTTATAGTTTAATACACATAAAAAATTAAGAAAGTCACGTAATTTTGAAAATTAGCTTATAAATGCAATAATATGCATTAAAAATGATGTGACTATACATAAAACTCTCCCAACTCATTACGGAGGTCTTCATAAAGTATTTTCAGAATTTTTTTTTGTGGGCATCCATGACTACCAATTTAATGGCATGTTAGTTCAAAGGGCAAATGTTCGGTATCAATTTTTTTTTCATTTTTCTTGTGTTATAGTCAATGAATTTTGAGGGATATAAGCGCCTAGCAGTTGTTTTGCCAAAAAAAAAATTGCGTCTTTCCACAACGACCTATTTAGTAGCGTGTGTTAGTTAGTAGGGCAAACGTCGATACTTTTTCAAGTCTAAACGAGGCTTGGAACGAAAAATAGGAATTTTTCTATTTTTATGTGTTAAAGCCCATGAATTTTGGGTGATATGCGTGTTTGGCGGCTTTTTGATCAAATTTTTTTGTGATAACCTATTTAATGGTGTGTATTGGTTCAGAGGGGCAAACATCGGTATTTTTCAGTTCAAATAAGGCCCAAAACTAGAAATAGCAATTTTTTAATTTTTCATATGTTATAGAATTCCCTACGAATGGTTCTGTAAAGATTTCACAAAAATACATCTAAAAATCATATCATCAAAATATTCATGAAAAGAAAATCGCTTAATTTTTATAAAATGAATCGTGTAGTGATATATCATATGAAACTCCTTTATAGCAAAAGGAAAAGGTAGTATGCCTTATTTGGAGTATATTTCAATGCTTATTCTCTGTGTAAGGACACCAAAGGAATAATTTTGCAAAATTTTAGCACCTTCTTTCACACTTAAAATATATGTCTTTTCGACGTTTTAATTTATGTGACATTCGTCCAATCATAAAAGGGGAGATTCCATGGACATTTTTCTGGCATATGCTTTCTTGTTGTCGTAGGATATCCGACATACATCTCAAAAACTTGAGCTCTTCGATGCTAGAGATTGAATTGACGATTATAAGTTAAGTCGATAAAAATATAATTCGTCCAACTCATGTGAGGTGATTGAGCTAGCATATGTTCATTGAGGCTAGTTTGGGCATAACCCAAATTTATTCATATAAAGTTAAAGAAAATTTGGGTAGCATAATGTAACCCAAATTCACTTAAAGAAAACTTGTTAAAATTGGTTGAATAACAATTAACCTAATAGACAATTATATTTGAACTTAACATATGTCATCTTGGCCACTCAATTCCATGGGTTTCATTTAAGTACTTGAGCCATAGCCTTTCAATTGGGTTGGGTTGGGTCGGTCCATGTCCGGCCAAACAAAATTTTGGATTCAAACATCGATTGGGGGGGGGGGGGTATGGGGGAGGTAGACAAAAGTGTCTTGCTAAGATGTACAAATAAGTTCAGGTGTATCTCATGCGAATTGATGTTCAAATGTCATTACAAACGTCATATATTTTGTCTTTTTCACTTTCATACCTTCTAGGCTTCTGGCTAACAAAACGAGATCTCATAAGTGGAGTCGAGGGAGGATAGGGTGTACGCAGACCATCCATACCTTTACCTCATAAAGGTAAAGAGGTTGTCTTTCGGAGGACCCTTGGCTCAAGTATTGTCAATCAAGAACCAACACTAACAAAATCCATCCCTAACCTTGGCAAGAAAATGGGGAAGGTACAACATAATAGAAACAATGATGCAGTCAAGATAAGAAAAAAAATAAACAAATATATATCATAAATATCTTTTGGTAGCAAAAGCCAGCATTTTATGAGTAAATAATCCGAAATACAACAGCAAAAATTACTTGTCACATCTTGACTACAGCTCCAGTGTTCTAGTACACTTGTCGCGTCTGGTTCCAAACTAACATCATTTCCCAGTTCAGGTTGTAGAAGCTAAGAGAAGTTCATGATTCAGCAGCAGTAGACTGCATACAGCAGAACCATTTTTTCTGAAACGCAGTGCAACCAGAAAAGTCATAGTCTGGAAGTTAGGTATAAATAAAGACGTAATAGTACAGAAAAACAGACGACGAAACAACATATTTTCTTTGTTCTTGGGCATTATGTGGGATCCTTTGGGTTCACCCACAAGTACAATTGGAATAGGAACTTGTTTACTCACTAATGAGAAATTCCTCAACAAGTCCTCAAGTTATATGTTATTTACTTGTAATTTGTAAAACTGAGCATATGCATTGATCATAGATAGAGAACTAAGATGATATATGCATAACATTAGGATTCAGGTTGTGGTAAAAAGACAGACGATAGTTTACAGTTGGTTAGTAGTAACTTCCAACAAGAATCCGGGCCAGCTTGCCCATACCTCAACTAATTGCACGGCATATCTACCACCTCCCACCTCCCACCAATAACGGGTACGAAGTAACTTTGTCCACCAAGGCTAGGACACATGCGAAGAAATCACCTAGTATCTTTTTGTGTCAAATTAGGGTTTGTGACCCCGAAACCTCATGGTTCTCAACCTACTTCATTCACCACCAGACACACCCTTGGGTGCAAGAGTATATGAAATATCCTTGTAAACAGTACATGAAATATTATGACGAAATGTTTCTCACTCCGCCACATAGAACTGTTTGACTGGGCACAAAATTTAAGAAAGAAGGATTAACTTTTGAAACATGTGGTCTAAACAAGCAATAGATACTTGTGTGACTATAAATCATCTCATTGAGAGAGGGGGTTTAAAGTTGAATAGTTTCCACTTATAGAAAGAAGTCATTCCTTAGGAATCTGAAGAAGTAGACACACGAACTAGTTGAAGGGGGGTCAATATCTACTATACATACATCAAAATTACTTTAACCCGGTGTTAATAGTATAATTTTCTGCTGCATGGGTTTCCGAACCCCCTGACCACAAGGTGGGGCTCCAAGGAAAGCAGATCATTGTCCTATAAATTACGAGAGATGGAGTATCTATTATTGTTTTGGGAAATGATATTAGATGCTTCACTACAGATGTTCTTGATTCTAGAAGTTACTTATGGGAGATGAGGTTAGAACATCAGTTCAAACAACATTTTAGAACAATACAAATTAGTACATTTACGAGCTTCATGTACCTTTTTCCTCAAACTATCAAATCTAAGACAGAAATGACAATCTGCATAATACAAGTAGTAACAGAACTAACAGCCATTATGTGGGCCACGACTTACTGATTGAGGTTTTCCAAGCGTTGCTTTATTTTTGTATGCAGAGTCACCCTTTGGTGGTGAGTCTACCTTGCCACCTGTCTTCTTCTCATTTCGAGCTTTATTAAAGATCACTGTGAATCCTTCAGCAGACGATGGGTCATTGACATCCCACTCGCCGAACTTAGGAAGCGGCTGGCCTTTTTCCTGCAGAGATTAAAAATAACTATCACATATTGCAGAAAAAACTCCCTCCCACAAAAATAAATTCAGTGGGCTTAATTCTGATTGTTTGAGATATTCAACTGTAAGGCAAATTTAGAAGGCTGCAAATCATCACACTTGTGCAGGAAAGAAACAAATGCATATTAAACATTGGAAAATGGAAAAACACATTAATTTAGGATCATGAAATGGTATTTTACTGTTAAAAGGATATTGCTTGTACTAAAAATGCTTCAGTATTACAAAGTAAGTCGAGTAGTAAAAAGATGCAAGAACATAAGGTGCTCAAGTGCACAAAAGACTACCGGAAAGGAGATACAAAAGGGCACACAAAGATCTGTTTAACACAAATCTTCCAATTCCCCCACCTCAAAAAAAAAGAACTAGGAATCTGAACCAGAACATGAGTTTCAGTACACCTGGGTCTACCATTACAAAAGAATTGGGTGTGCTGCATAATTTTCTCATGGTTTTTGTTAACTATTCAATATAGACAAATGCATTTAGGTGAGGAAAACTAGGAATGGACCAAAATCAGTTTTGACAGCAGATGGCACCTCAGCTTGCTAAAGTAATTACTGTATAAATAGGCTTATATCAAAACGATACAAGTGAATTCGTAGAAGCAAACAGGTGAAAGTTACCATTCACATGCGAATTAATGCAAAAAGTAGTAGCATATTGTTTTATACTCTATACTTAAAAAAACTAAGAACTCAAAATCACACTTCTACTAAAAACAGAGAGAATTGCAATGTTATTAATAAATACAAATATTATGAAAAGGATAATGTGTGTGAACAAATCATTGAAAAGTCTCACTGAATGTGACAAAAGAAATGGCACTTGAGAAGTCCAAAATATCTATGCTCTTTTATAATTTGATTTGCAAGTGCAAAATCATTATCTGATGCAACTTCTGTGAACTCCTAAAAGTCCACATAAATGTGCATTCCCTCCAATGCTCTTAATTTCTAGTTTCTACAATGCGTTCAAAAGAAAGAATCTCTCAGGCCACTCATGT
This sequence comes from Solanum peruvianum, assembly GCA_027705065.1. Taxonomy (NCBI): domain Eukaryota; kingdom Viridiplantae; phylum Streptophyta; class Magnoliopsida; order Solanales; family Solanaceae; genus Solanum; species Solanum peruvianum. Next base: position 61,729,120 of record JAKWJD010001761.1, read on the forward strand.
ACTCCAAGACCACTCATGTACATTGGGTACATGCTAGAATATGTCGCTCCAAATTTTTCGAACAACAACATACCCAATGTAATCCCACAAGTGCGGTCTGTGGAGAATACGATGTACAAAGACCGCACCATACCTTTGCTGGGTAGAGAGGTTGTTTCCAAGAGACCCTAGACTCAAAAGGAATATAATGAAAGAAGGATTGCTAGGAAACTATAACAACCAAATAGGAAGATAACAGTAAGGCTGAACATGTACACATCTCATCCCTAAGACCATACCATTTGAGTTTCCAGTCTATTATCAGTTTCAAGCATTTAACTTTTAAAAAACCAAATATAAAGGACAAGAGGCTTCAAGACACCCAAAAACACACAGACAAAAAAAAATAACACCTATAATCCATAAGATAGTACCCTTTGGCTTCCACTCCATTATTAGTTTTCAAGAGTTAACTTTTAGAAAACAAAACTTTAATACACACACAATAACAGAAGGGGTTTTCTTTAACTGTCTATATACTAAACCCCAAAACAAATAAGGGTACACCTCTAATCCCTAAGATAATACCATTTGAATTTCTACTCCATTATTGGTTTCAAGAATTTAACTTTCAGAACAACAAAAATTTGATCTTTTCACATGAGGTTCCAAGGAATAACCCTATCACCCCCACACCCCACAAACAAAAAAAATCACCTTGGAAATGACTCCTTTCTTTCATCAACATAAATAACAGACATAAAATACATAGAAATCCTTAAGAAAATTATACCAAAAAAAAGAAGAAAAAATCACCCAAAATCAAAATAATCAAGAACTACTATATTTCTTTTTTCCTTTTATCTATCCCATCACCCCAACCTTTTCTTTTTTGCAGGGGAACAAAAAACAAGCTCAAAATTGAGTCTTTAAAAAAGGGTATTTTTCTCTAAAACAAAACAAACCAAAGAAGATTATTTAAAAGAGAGAAACAAAATAAGAATCTTACCGCCATGAATTCTTTTAGACAGAAACAGAGAGAAAAATCTTTCGAAAAACAAAATTGTTTATGACCCTTTTCTTGATTTTTTGTGAATCTTTTTTTTGTGTATAAATAAAAAAAAAAGGAAAGAGAAATTCTCTCCTTTTTCTTCTTTCTGTCTCTGCAAAATGGAAACGGAAATGGTAGAGAGAGAGGGAAGAAGAATATGAAAAAAGGGAAACAGACTCGAAAAGGTAGATAGATAGACGTACAGCTGGCTTCACTGTGGGCCCATTGTTTTCAGTGTGGGCCCACTTTCAGGTTATGTTTTTTTTTTTTTAGTTTCCTCTATCATAATCAAATTTAAATTACTTAAGAAATTGACATAATAACTAAATATGTCATTTAACTTGACTTCAAATTATATTTATGTTATTTAATTCTGAATATAGCATAAATAAGCACTTAAACTTGTATAAAGTTAAACAAATAGACACACATGTCCTAGATGTCTTTTTTGTCTTACGTAGTGTACCACGTGTATCGTGTCATGTAGGACTCATGTGTTTATTTATATAAAAGCTGGATAGTTAAAATGTCTATTTGTGCATTATGAAATTAGGAGGTCAAAGTTAAAATTTGAAACCAAATTTAGGGTCCAATATATGTATTATGCCTAGAAAATTTGACACAAATGTTTCTCATTCTAACTACTTTTACTCATGTTTATTCTGTTGTGGATTAAATTTTAATTAAAAAGAATAAATACATCCTCGAACTATTATGATATATGGATATTTTTCATCAAATTTTTGAGATATTGGTGTTTATGTCGTCTAAAAGTTAGAGCATATATATTTTCACTCTAACGAAAGACTAAATAGAAACATGTGACATAATCTTATTCGTTGATTCGATATTTAATAAATGTCGAATCGATGGATAAGATTATGACATGTATTTATTCGTTAGTATAAATGGTATATATCGTTTTTGGACCGCAGGGACACCAATGTTCCAAAAATATGATGAAGGGTATTTGTATCATTTACGACAGTTCGGAGTATCTACTAACTCATATTGCATTTGATGTATTTATTTATAGAAAAAATGATAAATATACCCCAAATTATCGTAAATGGTATGCAAATACCCTCCGTCAAACTTTTGGTACATTTGCCTCTGTCGTAAAAAAATTAGAGCATATATACTCTTTATACTAACATACATACATGTTTCATAATTTTATCTACCGATTCGACATTTATCGACAGATAAGATTGCTCCACGTGTCCCTGTTTAGTCTTCTGTTAGAGTAGGGACATATATGTTCAAGTTTTTGGACGAAAAGAACACCAATTTCCAAAAATATGATGAAAGATATTTATACACGATTTACGATAGTTCAAAATATATTTATCATTTTTCTTTTTATTTATTGGTTTGTGACTCAAACATTAATTGATTTATTAGTAGGGGAGTTGCTCGAACGATAAAGCAAACTTCACTTATCTTAATTTGACATAATTTCCACTTAATTAATTGACAACAAGTATTGTCTAAATTTGAATATATATATACACGTTTCAAAATTAAATTATGAGACAATGAAGACCATTAATATGAATGGCATTGTGGCAAAAAGTATAGCTAGAGTCTTCACTCACTTAAAATCTTGTGTAACATATAAATAAAAAATTTTAAAAAGAAATGTGTCTAAAAAATGATCGTGGATTTCTCTAAGATTTTCAAAACAAAAAAAAAGGATAGTTTAATATATGAAATATATGTATTTATACAGAGTTCATGAAAGAATTTCACTTCAGAAGATCGTATAATATAGGTAGTTTACTCTTTAACACATGCATTACTAGTTAATTTTGTAGTTTGAATTCATCACTTATGAATATATAAAAATAATTTTATCGTTACTTTAAAACTCGGTTGATGACGTACAAAAACTAAAAATTTGTGTTGGAAACCCCAGAAAGATTGCATAGCTGGAAAACAATAGTTTAGGCCAAGCTAGTGATTATAGCGTGGCTCAAAATATATATAGTACAAGTTGATCATAGGCCATAATAGTTTTATGGAATTAATTGATCTCTTTACAACTGGATCCTCTTGTTTTTTGTTTACCACTTTCTTGGAGTAATTTAACACTTTGATTTATAACTTCAAAAAAAAACAATGACATAGAAATTTGTTATTTAAATCTGTAATTCTGTGTCATACACTATATATATATGATGATGATGATGATGCTTGTGTTTTTCTATGGACATCTCAAACTTAGCTGGCTAAAATTATGGTTTTTATACCTATGTTTCTATACACTAGCCGCTATTTTCATCGATGATTCCAAAATAGTGTACAAAGGGTCTTTACAATATTGTTTATTTGAACATTGAAATAAGTTCTTTAAGGCCTGGTCGAAGGGGCAGTAGACTTGAGATGGTTTATTTGAAAAAAAAATTAATTGATGAAAAATTACGTTATTCGTATATGATTAAAATTAAATTTTATGTATATATAGTAGTTTTTAGAGGTTTGTTCATATTTGAGTTTCTTTGAAAACTTCTGACTCAAATAAGTTAAATCAGCTCTATATGAATAGAAGTGCACAACATGTTCAAATTCAAAATCTTAGCTTTGTCTCTGCTTTAATTAAAGAAAAATCTCCTGTGCGTTTTTATGAACTTTTAAATTCTAACTTTTCACGTGCCATATTTCCTAAAATACTTGTCATTGACCAAGGAGAACTCTAGATTGTCTTAGGAAACAAATGGGGACTAGATTGGATTTGTCCATTTGAAGTGGATTTAGTACACAAGGCTATATCTTTGAAGTTTTTTTTTTTTTTTTTGGAACATTCAGGAAAACCTGTGGCCGCTACCTTTCTAATGTGCACTGGTAAGTATCGCGAAGTTACTAACTCAATCTCCTATGCCCTCTAGACACATGAAACAACTGAAGTGCTTGTAGAAATTCCAACGAAAATGTTTGAAATCAGGGAGGGGAGGGAGATCTGTCTTTTACTTCGTGAAGAACCTTTCATTTATTTTTGAAGAATACAACGCGTCTTAAATTAACATGACAAAGGAAAGAAGAAAAAGAAAACGAAGAAGTAGAAGTTACAGAGTCATCTCTCTGATTGAAGACGCCCTGCTAGATCTAATCCGTTGCAAGCACTGTCTATCATAAATAGTCTGAAACACTAACCTGCAAAACAAAAACAAATATATACACTAAGGTAACCAGAAATGATCTAATAAGTCCATCTAATACGTCCAAGTAAAGAAATGTACAGTGTTCCATTACAGTTGATGAATCATATGAGCTTATACAACACTAGGATGAAAGGTACAGTCCGAAACGAGATATCATCTTTTGAGGTCATCTCATTGAACAAACCTCACATACTATTCCAATATTTACCATTTTTGTCCAGTTAAATGATCTATCAAGAGCATCTCTGAATTCTATACATGCAATATCACATTGGTAGATAAAATTCTCAAATGAGTTTCCAATCTTCACTTACCAATAACAAAAAAAGGATTACACAAGCTCTAGGACAAGGGCAGAGGCACCTCCTCCTCCATTGCAAACACCAGCAGCTCCATATTTGCCATTTTTCTGTCTCAACACCTGCAAACATTGTATTGAGAAAATAGATTTGAAGCAAACGTCAACGGACAATAGATTTCTCAATATTCATGTCAGAAGAAAAGAGGACATTAAAAGAAACAATCATTTGAACTTAAAACACCAAAATGTTGCAATAGTGACACGTACCCCGAGAAGTGTAACTAATATACGAGCTCCACTGCATCCAAGAGGATGCCCCAAAGATACAGCCCCACCGTGTACATTAACTTTTTCCTGAGTGAACAAACAAAAGGTTACTATCATTCTGTGCTTGTTCCACACTATATAAAGTACACCACCAGACCAAGTAAGTTACGACTTAATGTGATCTTGTCCTTGTTCCATATAAAAGCATATTATCCAAAAACAGTTTTCTTAGCTAATACATCCCGACTGAGAGTATCGAAGGTAAAGATATTAACAAATTTTGTATCTCAAGATTTAATAAGCATATAGAATAGATGCAGCACTCACTGGATTAAGACCAAGCAGCTTTTGATTTGCAAGAGATACCACCTGCAAGTAAGGTCTGTTAAGGAGGATGCTCATACAAATGAAACAGGCTAGTTTAAAAGAAGTAGGTAAGAGTGCATACAGCAAAGGCTTCATTAATTTCATAGAAATCAATTTGAGAAGCCTCTAAGCTAGCACTTTTGATAGCTTTGGGAATTGCTAGAGCAGGTGCAGTTGTGAATAATTCAGGTTCCTGCAAGATTGAATTTAGATGAGAACATCAAGAGCGTAAGTTTAACCACCAGATAAGGAAAGTAAAAAGGTAATAACCATTGGTACTCCAAAATCTTACACAAGGAGTGCCTAAACTCTATTCTCAAATTCATAGATATGAAGTACCTGAGCAGCATCCGCGTAGCCTGAGATCTTTCCAATAACATTTAATCCTAGTTTTATAGCCTTCTCTCCACTTACTAAGACCAATGCAGCAGCACCATCACTGAAAATGAAAGATTTCTCTTGTCAACAAATTTTATTGGAAAAGATAAACGAAGAATCTCTTGAAGTTATCATATTATGATTTCCAGTTTCAAATTTTCAATAGGGTTCAACAGCCAGTACTTATCATGTTTCACTGAACTATTCACATTTAAGGTGAAAGATGTTCTTATAGTAGATGACCTAACTAACTAAGCTCCCACTATGGACGCAAAGTGTAAGAAATTACTTTTTACAAATGAACCAGAAACGTAAAGATATAATTGTAAGTTTGTAACTGTATTCAACAAATCTTTTTCAGCCATTGTTTGGGATGCAGTAATTAAAGAGAGAGAAAGTTGGTGCAAGTAAATTTCAGAGTAGTTAACCAAGATTCTAGAAGTAGGAGATGCATTTATTGGTTAGGTCAACAAAAAGTTATTGTTAAACATGTGAGAACAAGAAAAACAGAACATGGTAGAAAATTAAATCCACGAACCTTATGCTAGAAGCGTTACCAGCAGTAACAGTACCATCTTTATCCTTAAAACTTGGTCGGAGTTTTCTCAATTTTGCACCATCAAACTGGCAAGAAAAACACAGAAATTATGAGTGATGAAAGCAGGAGACTGTAGGCAGTATAAATGCATGTGCCTATATCATAACATCTTTTAAGTACCAAAGAAGTAAATTCATATATCTAATCCTTTTAGTACTTGGAAGGCACAAATATGAAGGTCAAAATAACTAGTCAGAATATTCGCTTCATCCCCTTCAATAAGAAACTACAGTGATTTAGAAGTTGCATTTAGCTTCATTTTCTAGCTATTCCACTTTACTTCCCTTATGGGAGTAGGTCTGAGAGTGGCAAAATTAATTCTCCAAGAGCGCTTCACGAGAAGAAGTAGAGGAGCCCATACATGTATGGTATTAGTTTTGCTTTGACTAATAAAATGTCATATTAATGTACTCACCTTTCCTAGACCGTCATCCTTGTCAACAATAATGGATGGCTTTCCTCTTCCTCCAGGCACCTCAACCTGAACATTGTCAGAATTCATTAGAACTGTAAAATAAACGAACTGCAAAGAAGTTGCTTTATTTGAGTATGAAGAAATATCTAGAGACCAAGTGCTAATAACTTTTACCGGTACGATCTCCCATGCGAAAGCACCTGCTTCCTGAGCAGCAATTCCACGTTCAAAACTTTGAACTGCATAATCATCCTGCATATATAAGAGAGATATAAGTGCTTGACTTCTTCAGGCTTCAGAAATAAAAGACTTCAGCAAATCTACTTAGCGGATAGCTGAAAACCAAGAGAAAACAGAATGATGATCCACTTTAGTTGTGTGTGTGGCAAACAAGTGGAACAGGCAATAGAAAATCAAAATGGTTCAACATTGCATAGAAATAATGACACAGCATTAGAAAGAGCAGACCACATGTACCACAATAGTTATTGTTTCTCATAGAATCTTCAACAAATGGTATCAATAATAAAACATCAAAAGAACCAAAAAAAAAAAGATAAGGAGGAATTGATATGTAAGTATAAATTAGAAAAACCAAGAGTAGAAAAATCTTTGGTATATGGAATTGAAGTCAGAGCCAAACTTGCAGCACGATGCAAATTATAGAAAAACAAATATGTATATAAAGACAAACCTGCTCCTCTCTTGTAATTTTATGATTTGAAGCACATGTTTCTGCACAAACTCCCATACCACAATCCTTATAAACATCAGTCAAACCATCTTTAAGCATTCCATCAACCAGACTATCATGTCCAAGACGAGATCCCTTCCTGTGATTATGACATTGATCAATGAAGTGATAAAACAGAATTGAAGAACGATATTAACTAATAAGAACTTTTGTAATGGAAAAAAATAGAAGTGACCAGCGTAACAAGTCTACCGTATTACGAACAATACATTAACCATATAAAACTCAGTGGGGAGAGATCTATAAATTTATGTCTGACTGGGAACAGATCATAAAACTCAATGGGGAGAGATCTAAAAATGTATGGCTGATGAGGAACAGATCATATATGGGTCAAGGTGCAAGCATGAATAATAAGAAGTGATGAGAGCTGGTTAACAGGAATATGAGCTGGCTTTGTAATTGTTGATTAAGCATGTGAAGAACTTAAGATATCGGGACAACACATGTACGCTGTTGAAGCACAAAAAGATAGGTTCGAAGTTGTAGACATAATTATAAAATGTGCCTTGGGAAAGTTGTAAGAAAACAGCACCACTCTTCCTAAAGTGTGTGACTCGAAAACATATCATTTTGTATCACTATGTGCTTCTTAAAAGAAATTGTATTATCACAGTGGTTCAACTTTTGAAGAACGCAAACCTTGCTTCTGCAATGTATTTGGGAACATTGGACATGCTTTCCATTCCACCAGCCACAACCACCTCATTGATGCCCAACTGAATACTTTGAGCTGCAAGCATAGTTGCTGCAAAGCCATATAAAATTATATATTGTGAAAAAAACAAATACCTCTTTCACTCTCATAACAGTTATTAAAGGGGACAGAGGTCTCCAGGAAATAAATACAACAGGAAGGTGCATACCTTTCAATCCAGATGCACAAACTTTGTTCACAGTGGTGCAAACCACCGTATTGGGTAGTCCTGCACCCAATGCGGCTTGCCTAGCAGGAGCCTGTCCCAGGTTTGCACTGAGGACATTCCCAAAGAAGACTTCTTCTACTAGTGATGGATCAACATTTGCTTTCTTAAGAGCACCTAAAGTTCAACCAACAAAGGGATTAACTAAAACTCAAAGAAATTATTATTGCCAGTCAATTGGGTTTCTATGATGAAATAACTATGAAAATAGCTAGAGTCCTACCCTCAATGGCTACTGATCCAAGTTTTGTGGCTGGCAACGAGGAAAGAGACCCAAGGAAGCCCCCCATTGGAGTACGGGCAACACCAACAATGCAAACATCTGTTCACATTAAAGCACAAATACTGAGCAATTATCAAACACCAACAATGCAAACATATGTTCACATTAAGCACAAATAATGAGAAATTATCAGAAAACACAGTTTGGAAAATCTTTTTCACAACATAGCAAACCAAAATCTAGAAAAAACAAAATACAACTATGATGCACCAATTTACCTGATAAAAGAACATCAAAAGAAAGAGAGACGCCGAACTCGATGAAATACTGTTTTGAAAATGTAGACAATATCAATCAATCATCTGAGCCTCAGTAGGCTGTCTGAGTCTTTTGTAGCGGGAATATCAGCAGAAAATTTATGGTTTTGAAAAGTAGAAAAATGTGCTACCAGTTTGTGGACTCTCCATTTTACATAAAATAACAGTAAGAAGAGCATTCCACTCTAAAGGTTTCAACTAGAGATTATTAAAAAAAAGAAGGTATGTTTTAAGTAACTGAAACTACAAGTTAACCTTGCAATGTGCATTTGAAGCTTTTGCATTTCGTGAACAAATATCCAACTGACCATACAAAATCAAGACTTGCCAAATGAAATCCACATATATTAGCAAAAACCCAGGTCAGATTCAACAGTGTCTCATGGTAAGACTGACTTATAGAAATGCTCACACTTTCAGTTTGTTAGGAATGTGGAAAATACGAGACAGATAAAACAGATTATTTTTCCTCTTTATGTAAAGGAGACAATATCCTCCAAATAGAAAGCAACTGCTTATTTCCTAATGACTATCTATAGAGAAACTACTTTTTAATGATTCTTTTTTATGATTGAAAATTTTAATGAAAAAATCAAATACAAAAATGGACAAAACACTAAGTTCTTGTGTAAGCATAGAAGGTTGTTCATCCATGTGAATAGCCATGGGACAAAAGAACATCCCTGGCAACTAATAAATGGTCACCATGAAAATCAAATTTGCATAGATCATAGTGCTGGCTCATACACAAAGCATCAACAATCAACTGGCTATCTTTACATCAAATAAAGATTCTAGGCTAGGTACTAAGAGAGCATAAGTTGTTACCTCTAGGCTTGATGGTATCTGCTGCTGCTGGAGCCATTGTGAATATGTATGAAAATGGATGTCTGTTTCACCCAAAACTAATCAGGTCTCTTTCTATCAACAAAAGGAATCACAATACCATCAATAGAAAAAAAATTGTATGACCCAAATATCACCTAAATTTCATATTATATATCAAATCATAGCAAAGAAAAAAGCATGAGAAATGAAAAACATAGCCTCAACTACAACACATCTACTATACTATCTTTCCCAAAGATATTTTCATACATTAATCAGCACCATCAAGTCATAGATTAGCTAGTGCACTATAAGCCAAAAAATGTGAAATTCGTCTTAAAATAATTTTTTTTTTCTAATTTCTTGATACCAAGGGTGTGTGATCGGTCAGAAAGAAAACATTTTTCAATTTTCCCTTTGGAAGATAATAAATGAGGAAAATGACTTCTCTAACGAAACGAAAGTAGAAAAACAAAGTTCCACAAGTAACATTTCACCTTGATTGGGTCCTCCCCAACCTCTACACAACTCATCTTCTTCCCCACCATCCCACAACTCTATCCTAAAACCACCTCACATGTTTGTCTAAGTTAAATAAATAAAACTATTTCAAGAAATGTATTTTTTATCACAAGCAGCTATTTTCCTAAAAAAACATTTTTAATGGAAAATTCCTTCGTACGGAACACGCCCTATAAGTGAGACTTGAAAATAGGCTCATCAAGCAAATGAATATTGAAACAAAAAGGGTGACAGTATGCGATCTAGAAAATGATGAAATGATTCACTAAATACTGTAAATCCATAGAACTTATATACGCCTCACCTGATTCGCTCGCAGATCTAAACTAGAAAAAAAAAGAATTTCAAATTTCTAGCATGAAACTTGCATGGAATTTAGCATAAATTTGGTAAGTAAAATACAAGATCAAATAAAAATGAGATGAAAACACAGAAATGCTGATTGATAGAGACTGATTATGAATTGAAATACCTCAGAAGTTGAAGGAGATTTCGATGATTTCAATGGAGCAGAGCACAAAGAAAGTGAGTGAAAGCTGAATGTGCATTTTACAGGGAAGAAGAAGAGGACTATATATAGATGACCCGGTGACCGGGCGGTCTGTTCTGTTTCTAGACCGGCTTTATTGTTAGGTGTCCATATCTAACATTAGAGGCCGATTAAATTTCAACTTTGCATCGAAATATTTATATTGGGTATAATATTCTAACAAAGACGATTATTCATTTCACTTTGCTTTTAAAAAATATTTACTACTCTAATTAATTTTAAGATAACATTTTAATAATTCATATTATGGGATTATTTGGTTGGTGGGATAACAATGATAATTTATTTTATATTTGATAATAATTTTTAATTAATTTTTATTAAAGTAAAACCTTTAATATGTTTAAATTTTGAGAAAAGATTTATTTATGATTTTAATAGAAAGTTAGTTTAGTTATATCGTTTTAGTATAATTCTAATTTTGTAAAACTATTTCTTTCACGTGTAGTTAATTATAGTTCGATCATGTTACTAATCAAAATATCTTTAAAATAATAAATATTATAATCAAATTTTGAAAGATGCTCGTATATGTTTATTTATTTTAAGAAACTTGATTTTTATACGTTATTTTAGTTAAGAAATTACTGAGTTTGAAGGTGTAAACAAGAAATGAAGGATTGTGATTTTTCTGAAAAATAGTAATTTTGCTGAAGATTTGTATGACCTTTATTACAACTTGTGTCTTTTCTACGTATTTTTTAAAGGATTGTGACAATTGTGAAATGTTGTCTTTTTTTTTTTATCAAAGAGTTTTGACATTCATCTTTTGTTGACTATAGATAAAGAGATTTTTTCTCATTTTTTTGATATGAAGTTTTCACTTATCATGCATACATTTTTTACAAAACAAAATTGATCGTATCTGTATATGTGATTTGTAATTCTCATTTTAAGCTCCTTGAAATTATCAAAATTTAAAATATCGCTACTTCTTTAATAGTTAATCTATTTTATTATGAGATGAATTAATCTATAATATCGGATATTAAAAAAAGTTAAATTTTATTAAGAATACAGCAAAATTTTATTTTATTTTCTTTTCATTTTTTATTGTTTTTACTTTGGTAATATGAATAATAACGACCGAGACTCTGGAGAATTGGTTGGTGGGCCTGGGTTAGTGACAGGAGGCGGCAGAGGCGAACACATGTAAAATAAGTATTACAGGTGAAGTGTCAGTTATAAAATTTAATTTTTTTTTCCCATATTATATTATTTATTTATTTCTTAAAAAATTTCATTTCCTACCAAAAAAAAAATAAAAAAACATCAATAATATTTTTCTCTCTACCAAACACACTGTTGTTTAATTATTTCTTTTTTAACAAAATAGAAGATTTCTTTCTCTTTTTTTCATTTTATATTTTTCCTAAATTTTATTTTGGATGGAATCTGATGGAAATATTTTCTAAGTTTGTGCGTGTAATTTAATTGCATAGTACAGAGATTATGTTACAGTGGCACGTGAACTTTGAAAGGTACTCTGCCATAATTGACTAAAAAAAATATTATACTCCTAATAAAATACTTTCGCAAAAGGTAATCTTTTTCGCTTCGATTACTTTCCTCCGTTTTAAAAAAGATAATTCAGTTTGATTTTGAATGGAATTTTAAAACTAGAATTATTTTTTTAATTTTTTTATAGTTATAAGTTAAAGTTATGTTATATCTATCAAAATATCCTTAAATCTTGTCGTCTTAAACATGTCACGTGAAAAGTTAAAATTAAAGTGTTGCCAAAAAAGGAAATGAATCATTTTTTTTAAACAAATTAAAAAAAATATAATTATTCTTTTTTAAACGGAGAGAGTAATTTTTATTGCAAGTAAATTCGAATTTATATCTTTAAATATGAAGTTATTTTTATTAAAAAGTATTTTATTTTTTATATAAAACTTTTCGGTAAATTCAAAATTAACCAATTTTTGATATAAAATTGAATATCGAGAGAAAAAAAGCTTAGGTAAACTCAAACTTATAGAAAGTTTAGATATCTTTAAATATGAAGTTATTTTTATTAAAAAGTATTTTATTCTTTATATAGAACTTTTCGATAAATTCAAAATTAATCAATTTTTGATATAAAATTAAATATCAAGAGAAAAAAAAGCTTAGGTAAGCTCAAATTTATAGAAAATTTAGCAGAATGATTGAGATTTTCCTATTTTCAATTTGAAAAAAAAAAATCTAATAAGTTCAAGATGCAAATTTTATAATATATAAATTTTGAATATAATCAAACTTTTAAGAGGAAAAAAAGAGTGTAGTTAGTCTCACACAGAAAACATCGAATATGTATAAGTGACGTACCAACCACTCTAGGGAGATGTCTGCTAAAATACTCATTTAATATAATTTATATTAAGGTGTTGGAATTTGAAAATAATATAATTTGATAATGTTTTATATTATTTAATTCACATGTCAAAAATATTGTTATGTGTCACTGCCAAACCTACAACAGCCAGTTAGAGGTGCCCTTGTTGACTTTAATTAGTCCAAATGGGCTGCTATATTGCTATTATAACATAACATTTGATTTTTAAACTAATTAAAGAAAACAAATTATTTGATTTATTGATTTTGTTTTTGGCATTTTAAGTGCTTAAATAAACTTTATATTTTTTTCTCTATTGTTTTGTATTTAAATGTGCTGGTTATACACTTATGAATAGATTGATACGTGAATAAGGTGAAATGTTTCATAATTAATTTTGGGATAAAATATATATTGTGATATATTGGCGAAATAAATTTATTCCATGATATATTTCATCTTACCCTCTCCATCTCCTTTTAGTTGTCAAAATATGTCTTTCAAAAGTTAATTTTAAATTAGATTATATTAATTTAATATTTTAAACTAAAATTTAGATATTTAAAAACTATATGAAAGTATTATAAATTGCTATATTTTGCATATCAATGTGATGAAAAAATACATCATAAAAGATTAGTTAATTTTTTTTTACTCTAAATAGAAAATTATAACAATTAAAAAGAAACGAAGGCAATATTTCATTAAAATTGAAATTATTTTATCCCTTGTCCTGAATAAGGTATTTTGTCTAATCAATATATGCTTTTGTAGGGTCATCTTAGTGCATATGGATCAAATAAAATTTCTTTGACTTGTAAAAGCATAAAATTTAATAAACTTTTTTATAATGGTGCGGTTATATTAACACAAGTAGTCATAAGTCAAACAAATGGAAGGATATTTTGAAACAAATAAAAAATAATTAGTAGGGATGACTGATAATAATAATAATAATAATAATAATAATAATAATAATAATAATAATAATAATAATTAAAAAAAAAGGTTTATTTTATGAGTATTAAGTGCATGATAATTAATAGGCATAAAGTGAAGAATGGTATTATTATTTTTCTCTCTATAATTCTTACAATTATAATGATATGCTCTTACTATTATCTCTAACTAATTTTTGATATTATTTCATTATATATTGAGGTTAGTGTACGAGAAGAGGAATAAAAGTCAAGAATAGTACTATTTAGGTCAATTTAAATTATATTGTAGTGGATTTGAATTTTTTTATATAAAAAAATAAAAAAATGCGCAGAATAGCAACCATTTAAATGATAATAAATGTTATAGCTACTATTTTGGAAAAGTGTGATTCATAGTCATAGTCTCTACAAATTTTGCTATTTGTTTAATTTGAATAATTTGTCTTACAATTGTATAATTCGTCTAATTATATATATTAAAATTTTATTATAATTCAATTTCTGGTTAATTCAAAATTCGTAGATGATTGTCCTAGCTATTCGTATAGTATGAATTTTGAAAAAGTAACAATAAATTACCTTATTTTTATATCTACAAGCGAAATATATGAACAAAGTTCTGAAAAAATTGTAAATGTATAAATATAGAATTTGTGTATACACCCTATTTGTATATTTGCAAGCGAAGAATCAAACGCAACCTCCATAGCGAAAGACCATACTTTTACATAGAAGAGACGTAGAAAATCATAAGAGAAAAAGTAAAAAGAGTAGTAAAATAGACACAAATCATAAAATCTAAAAACAAAAATCTTATCATAATATAGAGTTGATTCTTTGTCACCACTTATTTTGATGAACACCCTTAGTAATATAGAAAAACGTAAGTATTTTTAGTGCATATATAATTCTATAATGAAACTATGAAGATGGAGAAAATTAGGGCACCTTTGGCGTTGTGGCTTATGAGGAGATGAGAAAGTTTTCGCGTTTTATTTTTGCAAGTGGAACCCGGCGTTAAAGTTAACCTGATTTTTTGATATATTTGTTAGTTTTAGGTCAAAGGATCAAGTTGATCCTCCTTTATAATACATTAAGGACCATTTTAATCATTTTTTCATTTTATTTTATTTTTTCAGAGGAAGGTCCTACGTGGAAATATTGTGCAATAAGAAGAAATACTATTACAATATAACAATTAACCGAGTTAATATCTCGAAAGGTCACTGAACTTTAAAAATTTATCTAGTAAAATCACTCAACTTTATCTTGTATCAGTAAAATCACTCAACTTAAGCCTTTATATCAATAAAATCACTTAACTTAAGCATTATATCAATAAAATCACTCAACCAAATTTATCATTAAATAAATAAGTATTTTTTTTTAAATATCTTATCACAATTAAATAATAATAAATAGGTTAAAATTGCCACTTTATTATAATAAAATTAAATATAATAAAATATAAGTTTCACAATTTCATTTGTAGATTACTACTGCTTCATTGCACTGACGGTTGGTGTGAATTTCATTTTTTATTTTAAGAAAATATAAAATAAAAGTGAAGTTTCATGTATTATCTCGCTAGTTTGGAGGATTTTAGGTTCAAAATTTGATTTTTTTACTTTAAAATTTCATTATTTTATAATGAAATAATAATTTTTGATCATGTATTTAGTAGTTTAATTATGAACATAAAAGTAGTAACTTATTTGTGATGTGAATTGTTCTTAATAAGGAATTGATTGAATGATTTTATTGATATAAAAATCTAAGTTGAGTAATTTATTTACGTATATAATGTTGTATATCAAGTTTGAAAACATTTCTGTGAAAAATTAAAATATGAAATTTATGTATATTATTGTATATTAAATGTATAAAGTTCTATACCGAATTGTGTTTTGACTAGAGATTTGTAAGGTAAGTTTTGAACTATTCTTTTACCATGTAAATTAGTTAATTATATATTTTTGATCTTTTTCCAAATCCATACTCTAGATATATAATTGTTGTAATTTCTTTCAGTTATAAGTAAACAGAAGAATTTTTAATTAATATGACTTGCTATATAGTGATAAATTGTTTCAGTTTTAACTAGAAATTTAGGATTTACACTTTCAAATAGATCATGCATTGAACTATTCAAATTAAATTGGAGTTTTAACGTGCGTTCCGAATCAGGGGTAGACCTAGATGTCGTCGAGGGGTTCACGCGAACCTCCCTCGATAAAAAAATATGTTATTTATTTAATATATTTTAAAAAGAGCAATTTTTACATATAACAAGAATAAAAATTATATTTGTATGCTCCAACAATTTTTTATCTTTGTTAGGAAACTTTTAATTTGTATGCTAGAGATACATTCGATTTTATACAAATATTTCAATTTTGTATAAATTCATTTCTACATTATAATTTGTACAATAAGATTTATATTTATCTAATTATAAGCGTATAAAATTAAAATATCTATTTTTATTTGTATACGTATTTCTCTCACTTTATACAAATATAAATAATTTTATATATTAATATATTGAATGAATAATTGTATATCGAAAATGAATAATTATATATCAAACAAAAAAATATTTAATATGAATTACAAATAAAATAAATTATAATTAATATTTAATTTGAATTAATAATTTGGTATAGTTTGGTCGGCGGCGGCTCTTCATATTTTCCCGGGCGTAAATGGAGGCATGAATATGAGGGTAGAGTAGAGACTGTAGACACCATAACTCGTTGTTGATTGTGCATTAACGAAGCTCTTTTTCTGCATATAAGCAGGTAAATCATCTCTGTTCTTTGTAATAAATCTCCTCTCGTTTGTTTATATGAACTTATTGCTGCTGTTCGCCTAACTCCTAGGGTTCTACTCATAAAAAGGGGTAAGTTTGGGTTGGAGTAGTATTTTTTCCATTGGGGAGTGAGAACACAGTTGATATCATTTGGATTTTGTTTAGCATTTGAACTCTCAAGCTGGTTCAATTTTTATTTTTATTTTTATTTTTTTTAAAAAAAAAGAAGTAGAAGTGACTTCTTAGGTGATTTGTGTTTTTTTTTTTTTTTTTTTGAGTTAAACTGACATCTGATTAGTATAATTTGTTGATTCTATTTTCAGTTGAATGTGAAAGTTTTTTAACCGAGATTAGCGAACAACTGCACCGGAGAGAGATAGGATAAGCACGGTGAGGTCTCTCAGGTTCAATTTCGAGCATAAACAAAACACTTGGTGATTTTTTCCCGTCTGTTCTAGCCTTGGAAGACAGAGTTATATGGTATTTGTTACTGGTGGGAGGTGACATGTATCTTGTGGAACTAGTTGAGTTCTGGTGGGAGGTGACATGTATCTTGTGAAACTAGTTGAGTTGCATGCAAGCTCGCATGCATACTACTATTATAAAAGAATAGTATTAGCAAATAACTAGTTGGTATCAAGATGTGTAAAGAAGAGTTTTGGTGGGTTGATAAAGAAATAGACGTTGCATCTCACTCAACTGCATAAGATAGCTATTGCCCAAGATCATTTAAACCTGGTCTCACGAATGTGAGACTCCAACAACCCGGGGGAGCCAACATCCGAGATAATGAATTGGGATGAGTATAACTATGATACCATGGTAAAGAATGGATTTTGGGCTTAACTCAACTCCAAAATCTAGCTCATGAGGAGAGGATTGCTCAAGACCAAATTAGGAAACCGATGTGAGACTCCAAATTGAAGGGTACATGGGGTTGATAAGGCGTAGCTAAGGGATATTATTGAAATAAGCTTATACAATTTAGGTGTAACTTCGGAATAAATGAATGTGTTTTAAATTAATAAGTGATTACTGTGGTTTTAAATGATAATCACTCAACTTGACTCTTGAAAAAATAAAATGCGTTACATGATTTTTTATGGAGAAATAAACAGTAGAAGGAATTGATACAGGATCATTAGCCACCACTTTCATGTGACCTTTGTCGTGGATCCCATACTTCCATCTTCACCTTTGGACATTTTTAACTTAAGAATGTGTATGTTATAGTCAATGGAATTTAATTACTTCATATCCAAACTGGTGTGTGGTACAATCTTTTAAACTTAATAAATCATACAAAAGTAGTGTTTTATCAAGGGATTGACACTTCATCTTCTTAGACGTACTCACCTAAAAATAGCTGAACACAAGTAGTGGTACTTCATATAGTTTTTCCAAAATAGTCTTAAAATTGACCATGCCCATGTCAAATCCATATTGGAGTTGGGTACTCATATCATGCCACATTTCATGCAATGTATTTGATCTTTGGACAAAATCCCACAGAAAAACTGTCAGAAATAGAAGAAAGTTGAAGAAAAGAACTTTCAATTTGAGCAAATTTTGATAGTGTACCCACATATGAGATGTGATATCTTTTATGCTTCAAGCTTCTAATTTGATTAATCTCAAGTGCAGTTTATGAACTTGAAATGACTAATGGAAAGCGGAAAACACTCCATGACTTCTTTCCTGGATCTGGTATTCTTCTTTTTCGTTTGCTTGATTTAGTTGTATACCACTGTCATATCTCCACTCTCATAATGTAAGTATTGCTACGCATTAACACGTCATTTGGTCCACATAGTAGTTATGTGAATAAATAATCCAAGATTTTTTTGTTGTGAATCAAACTAGAAGTGATTATTATTCAGTGAATAGTCTTGGAGTTATTATGTGGTGAATAGTACTACATGGAAATAATGTTGGGATTGCTTACTTTTAAGTACACTTTTGTCTTTAAATACTTTTATCTTTGTATTGCTAACAAGTTTATTTTTTCACATTCTATCTTGTATGAAATAATATAACAATTCGCATAACTTAATGTGATTATTATTTAATATCGTCAGCCATTAGATTAGTTATGTGGCGATTGTTTTTATTCTTACAATGTCAACCAAAAACTGCATGAGTTGTTCAATTTATTTTCCTAATCTGCCACCCAAATACTGTTATTTTATTTGGAACGTTATGCTTGCATTATGTTTCATTATCTCTCCAACCAAATAGCCTGTAAAGTGGTTCTTTATTTTGTTTTCCAGATGTATCAAAAAAGGGGAAAAGTCATGAATGTGTACCAAGAAATGCAAATCTTAGGGACGAGAACAGTACTAATATTGGGGAGGAGCAACTTATCTATGAAGAAACAGCTTATCGTGCTTTGGCAAAGTTTTTCTGTCAATCCGGTACACCTCCAAAGTCAGTAGAAGACATGTACTTCAGAAAATTTATTGTTTATCTTAATCCTAAATTTCATCCTTCATCTGCCATTCTCTCACGGTATTGCTTGAAATTGTATGAGGAAGAGAGAGCAAAAGTTAAAGAAATTTTGAGAAGCTTGAATGGACGAGTTAGCCTCTCAGTTGAGAGGCTAAAATATAAAAAATTCAATGGCTTTGGCTACTGCTCTACCTCAGATTTTAGGGGATCTTTTTCTGATTTCATTTGCTTAACAGTTCATTTCATTGACGAAAACTGGAAGCTAAGAAGTTGGGTTGTTAGTTTTAGGTCTCTTGATGCATATGGAGATTATGTTGGTGAGACGATTCAGTGTCTTTCAGATTTTGGTATTGAAGATAAAATATGTGCTGTCACTGTGCATAGCTATCTGGACTTTGATGAGATTGTTGATGTCATTAAAAGTAAACTTCTTGAAAAGAAAAGACTCCAGCTAGATGGACAATTTTTTCGTGTATCTTGTAATGCAGACATTTTTAGTTCAATGGTAAAAAAAGCATTTGGGATGATAGAGGATATAATCAATGACATTCGTCTCTTAGTATTTTGGGGCAAATCACTACCAGTGTGGAATGTGACATTTCATAAACTACAGGAAGCATTGGAATTAGAGGCTAAAGGAGAATACTTGAAGAAAGATGATTATAAGGATTATGATATACCTTCTCCCCAAGAGTGGGAGAAAGTTAAGGGAGTATGTAAACTTGTAGGACATGTCTATACTGCAGCAGAAGTGTTATTTATGGAAAAGCGACCCAGTGCAGGCCTTTACTTTCACAATCTTAATAAGCTTCGATTTAATCTGATGAAAGATTCCGTGAGTTCAGATGAATTTGCTAGAAGTTTAGCCAATATTATGCTGAAAAAGTTTGGCAAGTATTGGACGCACATGTATTTGGTGTTGGCTCTAGCTACTGTTATGGATCCACGCTACAAAGTGAAGTACTTAGAGTTCTGTTTCTTGAAGTATGAAGGTAATGATCTTTTACCGCTATCATCTATTTTGGAGGCCATCCAAAGGCTTCTCGATGACTATGTGGTGCACAGGTCCTCAATGGAGTACCCTATGAGTGATTCAGATTCTGACAATTTTGATACGGGTGAAGATCTCATTTCTGATGAATTTGGTACGAGTGAAGATCTCCTTGAGCCGATGGAAGTTGTTAATGATCCTAGTTTTGGATTTGACTGTTCAGATGAGTTTAGCAAATTCATCCAAACAACTAGTCAACCACTAAAGTCAGAACTTGATTGCTATCTGGAAGAACCTATTGTGCCTTGGACCAAGAACTTTGATGTGCTGAGTTGGTGGAAAGCTGCAAGTCCCCGATATCCTGTCCTATCAAAGTTGGCACGTGATCTTTTGTCAATACAATTGTCTCTTGTTACAGGCTATGATTCTTATTACACTGATTTGCGTGAACCTGATAGAGATATGACATCCATGAAGTCTGATTTAGTGAATGCCTTGATGTCTACTAAAAGCTGGTTTGATAAACAACGTCGCAATGCGGTAATCACTGATCCTCTGTTTTATGATATCCGTTTCTTCCATTATTTAATTCTTGGTAATTGAGTGCTAGAAGTGGATACAAATGACTTAATTATTAAGCAGATATGTATATCTAACATATTCTGTTTTGTGCTACATGTAGATTTCTAGCTCGCTTAAAATGTGGGTTTCTTCTTTAAGTTGTTGTGCAAGTCGGTGGATTGAGACTAGAACTATGTTAGTTACCAGTAGGGCCATTATGGTATTATATCATATTCTTTGTAAAAGTAAAAGAAGGAAACCATTTTCTCAAATTGCAACCAAGTAATAGGTGAAAGAGGAAATGTTGAATCAGCTAAACACTTAGTTATAAACTTTGGTAGGTATGATGATGATCCAACTCGGTCCTAGACTCCTAGTTGCTGATCGGAAAAGGGGGCTGATGATCTATATGAAGCCCTTTGAGTGTTTCTCTCTCTTCCTTCAGAGTTGACTGATGATGTTGACTAGTGAGGAACTTAGTCATTGTGAACTCAGATCTCTTGCTGCTTCTCTTTTGACTCAAAAAGGGACAACAGATTTTGATAACCATGCCCAATGAGCTCCCACTTGCTTGCGGTCCGGTGGTCCTCAATCCTTGTGGGGAAATTTAACTACAAAGCAATATGGATGAGCAAAAGACAATATGATTGAATAAAGTCTAGATGAGCCAGAGGATTAGACCCCGATGTTCATATCAAATATGTGTCTGGGTCCTCTATATGGTTTTTGTAGCTATAGCTTGGTTGCTTTTGGTAAGTCCTAACAATTTTTTATAGCTGCATTTATGGATTTGACCCTTAATGGAGATAAGGGTGTATATGCAATCAATCCTTCAACTCGCGATAGACTGATAGTTGACGTTGATGAGATTTGTGATTGCACGAGAACAGTATAAGTATCTCTGTCATGTGGTGTGCATTTGGTCTTTGATTTGGTGGGTTAAGATGCTGCTCGTGCTCCTGTTCTTGTGCTAGATATGGTTAGGATGGTTTCTTGAAAGTGAGCTTCAATCTTCCTAGCTGGGCCGTGCTCTTCTCATAGTATTCTTTCTTATTAGTAGGCCGAATTAAGGACTAGACTTGTTGGGCTCGAAGGTTTGCTATTTGAACTGGTCCAAACTTAGTGTTAACCCCTTTCTATCTTCCTCTCATTCAGACTTAGCAGCTTACAGTTTGGTATTAAGTTCCATCAATCATCATTGCATTGATACAGAACATAAGTAAAAACAGTTGTGAGATTCACATAGCAATGACTAATACATACAGAGTTTGAGGACTAAGATTAACTGTTACTTGTTAGGTGACTGGAAGTGAGCTGTTCTTAGGCTAGAGACCGGGAGTATCCAATAAGTTATATAGAGTGGCGGTGGCCTTGCCAACTTTATTGTTGAACTGAACAGGCCATCACCTAGAGCAAGCAAAGAGACAATATTCCATTGGTCAAAATAGAAACTTGAAAGTGAAAAAGCTCAATGGTTGTTTGGTTGATTATTCTGGTTTTCAAGTGACTCCAATGGCTGAAATAGCATGTGGATGTGGAAGAGTCTAAGTGTCAAACATGGGTGATGCCCTTATGCCTTACTGCTTCATATCAAAGGCAGAAGTTGATTGCATGTTACAGGGGTCACCAGAGGTGGATGCTCCTAATTCTTGACTGCTAGTTGTTTACAGCATTTATTCACGCCTGAAGAGGAAGAAGAGGATTTTGGTGACAAGCGTGGATGGATAGCTATCTACCTGTGGTACTTAGATTTTTTCCATCATTTCAGATATCTCTTCCATCTACATTGACATCAATCTTAGCCCGGTAGATACATAGAGTATAAAAACATTGTGAATTACAAGGACAAGTTATCAGGCTTGGTGTTGGTTGAAGATGGAGAGATCTACAATTGAGCACGGTTTTTGCTGATCAAGGAACTGAGGTGGTTCCAAATCCTAGCTATTTTTTTTTCAGTTGACAACAATTAACAGCATTAGATGATAGAGATCAGAAATATATCGAGGACGGCTATGGCAAACTCTATCCTCAAAGATCATCATGGTTAGAGCAGAGGCCAGAGAGTATAGAGGTGCTTGCATTTATGGAGTTCAGTTGGGGATCAGGCTGACTTCTAAATATTATTGCATGTAAATTTTCATGCTGAAGGACAGAAAAATTCAGTTTCTGTTTATTACATTCAGCCCTTTTCTTCTCCAGATGAAAAACGTCTTCTTCATTTTACATTGCGAAAGAAGTCATGATGCCCAATAGTCCTTACAACATTTCATGAGGTAGTTTTGTTGAAATTCTTTTTATCTGCTGAATTTAACCTTGTATTTTTCTTCTTTCATCAAGAACCACGAGGCAGGAGGCATATTATATTTACCCCAAAGCTGAGCATATATTTAGTATTCCGAATAACCTTATTAATTAATATTGTGTTATAAAGCTTCCACCTCCCAGTCCTGATCTGTGTTTTCTTTTCCCACCGCAAGCATCATATTGTTGAAAGTTAAACGTGTATACAATTATCGTAGCATCATTCTTCTAATTGTTGCACAATATGCTGGTTGATGGTTATAACTCAAACGTCTGGCATTTTCCAACATCTCTTTCTTTTTCCTCTGCAATTTCAGTCTTATGGATATTGTACTGACTCAACTCTGGCTATCATGCAGATGAAAGCTGAGGTGCAGAATGATTGATTTTGATTGAGAGTTTGACTTCTTTTTTTTTTTTGCTGGAAGTTTGAGATCTGTAGAAGACATCATCAGGATCACCAACTAGCCAGAATCTTTTAGAATGTACATGCACTAGCTACTCGTCGTATATTATTGTAGCTACGGTAAAATAGGCATAGAATCTTTGTTTCTTCAAACGTTGAGTGAAATCAATAGTGTGTTCATATGGAGAGGAATCTGAAGGATGAATATGAACTTATCTTCCTCTGGTATCTGAATTATGTTAATGTTGTTTATCTTAAACATCTCTTGGATCTTCATGGCTGGAATTGCTCACTCACTGCTATGGCCAAAAATATATATTAGCTAGCCCTTTGGAGTTTGTCATGCAAAAGTGATTTATAAGAAGCTCTATCTATGCATAGAGCTTTTTTGTTCTAGCAATACCATGGGGCGTTGGCTCATACTAAATCACTTTATCCATAATCCAATGAAAATTTTGATTTTATTTGTGGAATGTCACAGGATATGTTATTATTGTCATCAGATAAAAAAAAGAAATAAAAATCGGACACTCCTCTTGTGAAGTGAATATATTTCGAACCAAACTATAACTATAAAAAGTAAAGATAAAATACATCAAATCTGCCCTGAACTTGGCATCAAAACTTACTTTGGTAACTATATGGGTATTTAAATATCCCCTTTAACAATTTTGAAGTGATTAAATGTTACCCTAAGAGCTGACATGACAAAGTAAGTATACTCACTCTCCTAAAAGTGTGAGAAATAGTAAAAAAAAAACTCTGATAATATTATACACGATACCTTTTTATTGGTGTATGCAATCCACGTAATGCTACTAATATTTAGAATAGAACAATATTTAAATTGTAGCACAACTAAAAATGTATAATTAAATACAAAATCTAACAGCATCGTTAAGTAGGTAAAAAAGATAAAATTTAAATATTTGAAAATTACAAGCTACAAAACTGGTGGCAGATTTACAACAGAAACAGAACCCTTTTCATTTTGCTTTGTAAGAATCCACCTCAACCCATGCAAGGCATCTCACAAGGCTTTGGTTAAATCAAAAATCTTCACAGCTGCTGCAATATCACGCAGCTCTTCTATTGAAACCTTCTTCCACACACCATCAATCATCAGGTGGCCTTTTGAACCTTCCAAAGGCACGTCGTTATGGCCATTTCCAATCTCCATGTCCTCTGTGTACTGATTATCACCAGGCTCCTCTGTCTTCCTCATTTTCTTTGTATTAGGATCATTCAAGCATTCATTCGCAGAAGCAGCCTCCCGCTTGCATCCACATTTATTGGTTTCTAGGATTTCATTGTCTGATGATTTTGCAACTTCTGCTGAATCATCAACAAAATCAAGAATTGGAAGACGACCAGTAGAACCAAATGCATGGGGAAGCATACCAATTGGGCATGCTTTCCATGTTTTTGCAACTACCCATTGGCTCCCGGTATCTGTTGTGTTCATCTTATTGCCCTTTACAACTCGACACATAATTAGTTCAAGCTTCTGAGCAGCTTTGCGAAGAGAATCTTCTTCCCTGGATAGTAGGAAGCTTTCTGAATTATTGGTAGAAGGATCTGAGTGAATAATCTCTGAATCAAATACACTCAGTGAACAGAGCTTATTTAACTTATCGATGAAAGAGTTCCTTCCAATCATCTGAGCAATGACAAGACCGGATTTCATCAGCTGATTGTTGTTGTTAGAGGACAAGAATAAACATTTATGTAATAGTTCTTGTAGCGTTGCCTCTGGAAGACTAAGTTTTCTCGAAGAGTCTTCCCCGTCAGCAGCAAGATCATTATTGTTAAGAGGCTTTAGTGTCTTCAGGTTTGCAACTATTTGTTCACACAGGTAAGATAATTGTCCAATCAAAAGAGATTCATTTGCACCTGACAATAATCCGTAAAAGAAATGAGTCAATGATGAACAGGAAATTAAGCTAAAACCTATTCGACTACATGAAGCAAATGAAAATCATATAACTGAGAGAAACATCATAAAAAGATGGCACACATATACAGATGTGGATTTGGAAAAAAAGTTAAAGAATGAAACATATGTAAAACGAAAACAGCAGGATTTGAAGAGCATTTTACACTACTGTAGACTGAGCAAATCCTCCCTGTAAGTTAAGCTAGACAATTTTTTTTTCATGTTTTTGTGCCTCCCCTTGTTAGATAAACTGGACATAACAAATACTGTAATATGACAATAATATCATTACACTAGCTAGCAAAATAGTATGTGATAAAATGATAATCCGCAAGCTGCATTCCAACATCTGTGAAAGAAAGAAACCCTCGCAAACAAGGATATGATTCAGCACTCTCTTAATAAAACACTAACGAGCAGTTGAAATTTTCAGCATCCATGGCATAAATTCTTATTTAGCTCCCAGTAGCCATTTTAGCAATGTCCCAAATTAACCAGTTGCTCATAAGAACAGGAATAACAGCTATCTGCGTGTTTCCAGTCTCATATAGTATAAATGTATCTTCAACAGAGACATTCAATGATACTCCGACAATACCAAGCACAAGAAATCATCCAAGTAAAGGAATGCCAGAATACATCACTTACCAAGCTGATGCTTTGAGGCTCCCATAGTCTCAATCTTGTCTAGAGCTGCCCTGAGAAGAGTCAGAAGCAAATCAGGTTCTCTATTTGACAATTTCTTCAGGATTGGTTTCCAGTCATCGTATGCACTGTGCATGTCAATAGTTTCATGGATTGTGGGGGCATTCTCTGAGTCCCCTGGAAAATTTAAGGAATCTACTGACTGCAGCATAAGTTCCAAAAGCACAGATGCCACTTCTGAAGATGAGGAAGTATATAATCGAAGAATGGCCTTCATAGCTCTAGTAATCTGTTTCTTAGAACCTGAGACAAATTGTTCTGGAAAAACTCAGGACATTCAGCATTCCAGATATGCTGATAATAAAGCACTTTGGAACAGTGTCACAGACAATATATACCCTTCAAAAAGCAAAAATCCAGTATGAAACACCTTCATGAATTAAGAAATCATACACGACTTCACAGAAAGTAACTCTATACCCTAATTAACTAATTACCATGTCAATGTCAATGTCAGATTTAGACTCTAAACAGAATATATTTTTTTTGACACTAGACTATAGACAGAATTATAAGAAATAAACAAATAGAAAAGATGCTGAATCAACAGTTTATGAAACCTTAAAAAATCCCAAATGATTGCAGCTGATGACCGAACAGCCCTGAATCTGCCGTGTGAACACTTGTAAATCCCAAAGGATACACTAGTTCATCTCACTCTTTCATTGAACTAAGATGCTGATGTTTTTTCCTTTTTATAAATGAACTAACATGCTAATATTATCGGTGCATATATTTGATATGCTACTGATGCTTTAATAGTCATAATGTTTTAATGCTTATTATTCAATAACTTGTTGCAGGTCATTAAGGTGGATATAGCAAATCAGTGTCATGTGCCAATACTCTCATATGCAGAAGATGGTCAAAAGAAGCTCATAAAGTAGATGCAGGAACACTGCCAATGAATCATGAGGTTACAGATCTGAGGCTGAATAGAATTACCAGAAGATTTAGAATATGGTGGATTCCCAGAAATGAAAGGGAGAAACTTGTTTCTAGCACAAAGTTGCCCAAGTCTCATTCCTGTACAAGCGAACAAAAGTTGTTGAAAAACCCAGAATATAGTAAATGTATGACCGAGAAGAAAGCCAGAAAATTTGCATTAGTTATTTTTTAAGAATTGGATAAAAATAAAAAAACAATCCCAGTAAGAGGTGATATGGAATGTCATAATGTCAATCACTTTCGTACAGAAAATACTTCTCACTCCCTTTCTTTATACTTGTTCTGCAATTATATCGTCTGGTTGTCATGTACTGATAACACCATCACCTTCTTGAAAGGATGGATATGAAATGCAGCTTTCTCTTGATAACCCACCCATTAAATTAGCCTTCAAACCTATTTTGAACTTCACATAAATTTACTTCTGGTGGCTGACATTACTTACTGTCAACTTTGACGACTTGATGCAATAGACATGTTTTTTTTTTTTTTGAAATATTTTTGAACTTCAAACTAATTTACTTCTGGAGGTTGACATTCCTGTCAACTTTGATGACACGATAAAATAGACATGCATTTTGTCACTAAATGTTCCTAGACAACCTAAAATAAGAATTAAATATTAGTAGTTACTATAATAACATGGTCTTTACCAGGGTAACTTTGTGCGATAGTGGTCAATGAAGTGGGATGAAGGTCATGAGGTCTTATGTTCAAATCCCAGCGAAACAAAACACTAGGTGATTTCTTGCTCATGGTTGAAATGGCTTGTATCCTCATGGTTCTCACCCCATTTCATTGATCATCAGAATCATCATGTGGTTCAATAATCCATGAGAAATTTAATTCAAACGACTCCAATCGTGGGAAAGAGTGTCCAAGAGCTTCCCTGACTTCTTTTGTACATAATACAGTCACATCGAGATCTAAGTTCCATTTCCCATCGAGAGGTTATGATAATGGTAAAGAGTACTATTCTTCTCCTTGGGTTATGAAATAATTCACATTTGATGAGATTTAGTAAGAGAGCACAGAATGTAAACAACAAATTTATCATGGAGCATACGATTACTTACCATTTAGTCTCCATTTTGCCACGGAAATATCATGTATTTGGATCAACGTGACAGAGCTCAACACAATAGTAGGTCAATAAAGTGAGAAAAGTAGAAGGTGCGTACTTGGAAAAAGAAACTGACTTCAGGTAATCAATCTACGACCTAATTTGGTATAAGAATACACCCCTGTACAACAGAACTTTGCAGTATATGTTGCCCTAATTTAATTTCTCCGGAAGTTGAAAATTTTTAGCTAAATTTTGGTTTATTTTAATTGATTTCCCAAATTTGGTGCATTTTAACTGCATCCCTCATTCACAAAATACCAAAAAGATTTTTCTTTTCTTTTTTTTGTGCATAGTAGAATTAATGTATGTGTGAGAGGGGGAGGTTATGAGAACAACAGGAGTTAGTTTGACTTGTGATCAACACATAAGAGAGATAGTCACCACCTATGAGCAATAACTGAAGGGATGAGATCAGATTTTCCAATCTCTTCAAGAGAAAATGGTTTGGCCGCCTACACTGCTCAAGATTGTCATAACTACCAAACTATGAGCAGTTTCCCACACGTGTACCCACATTTGTTGAGCACCTCACAATCACACTGTGAGACTAGTACATGGGTCTATGAGGTCGGTCAGGATAAGCACCACCATAAACAGGCATGCCAAAGGTCATGAGCAGAACCAAAAGATCTAGGGATAGAAATAAACAAAATTAAGCTAAAAATTGTCAACTCGAGGAGAAATTAAAATAGTGCAAATAATTAGGTGTTCACAGCATACACCCCTGCATAGCTAAGAAAAGTTCATAAAATTCAGCTATCTATTTGAGAGAGTCAACAATCTCAGCTTCTTAGCAAGCATAATGTCTTATATTGTCTACCAATAGTATTTTGAAGTGAAAAGGACCAAAGTTCAAATCCCATAAATTTAAAGTTAACACGATTTATGACAACTTAATTCTTTGATTTAGCTGATCTGCATCTTTACATGGAATTTTTTGCACCGAACATAATTTATTAATTTATTGGTCACACCAACAGGTGCTAAGAAAACACTACAATGTAATAGAAATCAAGCATTGTAGCAATCAGATGCAAGAAAACTGATTAATGAGTAACATCAGTTGGCAAAACCACCACAATGCAATAAGAATAAGGAAAATTCACTCACGTTTTCCCGAAGTATGTGAACTGTTAGTCTGCTTCACTTTCAAACAGAAAGCCATCTCTAGCAGTTTATGTTTAATTTCGTTCCTCAGGTTGGCAGTTGAATCCCTTCGAATCACATTCTTTTGAGGTTCCCAATAATATGATTTCAACCAGTCAAGCGCCTGAAATTTTTATCATTTTAAGACATAATCCAGCTGAAACTTCCTATTTTTCCTCTCTTACATATACATTAGCATGACAAGAAAATTATACATTAAATAACATCTTTTGAGCAATACACAAGGTCTTTTCTAATTAGCAGCACGTGAATCAGAAAACATTAGGCCTATTCACGGACCTGGGGGACACACAATGCTCATCAAATTCACCTGTGAGCAATACACAAGGTCTTTTCTAATTAGCAGCACGTGAATCAGAAAACATTAGGGCTATTCACGGACCTGGGGGACACACAATGCTCATCAAATTCACCTGTGAAAAGTGACTCGGACTATATGTTCAACCATATGGACAAATATGTACCCATAGAAAAATATGGGGAAAATTAAAGTGGGATTTAAAATTACTCAAAAAAAACAGAAAAATTATGAATTAGTCCTTTTCGTCAGTCTGTTCCTAATTTGATTGCGTACTATCACTAGTCTTCATTTCCTTCCTTTGATTTATTACTTATTTTTGTTAAACAGATTTTTATCTAGCTGAATTCATTCAATGTTAATGTATAAATGTTGTAAGAATCATGATTGACGATTGGTAGCTAGAGGCCTTTCAGTAATCCAAAAAGATTGAAGCATAATCCGTAGATCCTACAAAAGCCACAACATTAAATGGAAATTAATGAGCACTATTCAAGAGGATCTCCATTGCAACACAATTCTACCAGGGTTTTGAAGTGTGTTTATTCAGTATAGCTCAGGCTGAAAGGGGAGCATCAAGAATGGCACAAGCCTCACAGCTTCATCTCTTTTTTATCTGGATGGATACCTCGTAGACACATCTATATATAGTTCCCAGAAACAATCATCTTTTGATAAGTAGAGAATGAGAAAAATCTATTGCTGAAGCAGAAGATCTGCCACATGCATGTTAACACCTGGCAGGGACATTTCTAGGCTTTCTTTCTAAGCAAATATAAATTTGTGCCTCCTCCAAATAGATTTACCATTATAAACCAGAATACATCTTAGTATTGATAACAGAAAATCCATTATGAATACAACCATCAATCTTAAAAAGGAAGGGAACTTCAGGAGGAGTCACAACTTCAAGTCTTCAACTGTAAGTGAAATTTAAGAGATGTACATATTAAGAAAAAAAATATAGAGACTAAGGAAGATATCGACCTTGGTAGAGGCAAGACGGACCAACTGCAGTGAAGGAAGATCACGATGAGAGCCCTCTACAAGGAAATATTAACCAATGTTAATAAATCAGCATCTTCACATTAGAATTCAGTTACAAATCATAAGTCGTAGCAAGACAAACATTGTTAACTGATGCAAAGATTAAGCAACACACGACATAAGCTTCTCGGTTTTTTAAAGCCTACAACAGATTCAGAACATAAACTGCCATCTTGATAGCCATCTTACTTGGTTACTCACTCACAAAGGCAGTAACAGAAATTTACTCTGGTCAATACTATGTATAGATGACTTACTTTTAACAATCAACAACTTTCATATCAAAGTTGCAAATACACATCAACACTAACCATGGCGAACATCAATCAGCATACGCGGAATGCCAATAGCATTTGCAGCCTCAGCTATCGAAATTTCTGCCTTCTTTCGGGTCTTCTCAACAACACCATTTACAAGCCTGGAAAAGTAGTTACCATTATTATACTGATTTTGGTTGCTATAAATACAAACTCATCCACACACAGCTACTATCCTAAAGTCCCACCATTTAAATCATAGTAACAGTCTCAGTGTTCATCCAATTGAATTTTCATATTAAATTAAATAACACTATCAAGGACACTGGGAGAAGCATCACATGCTCAAACTATAGAAGATCTGCAGCAACAAAGAAGTTGCAGATAACAACACTATTTGTATCTTTTTTTCTACTATATGGAATGAAAAATTAGAAGATATTATAGTGTAAATAACATCACAACTTATTGATGGTGAGTTGTATTAACACAAGTAATACAACTTAAGTGGAAAAAAAGTCATTCTCATAAGCCATACAAATGGAGGGAGATTTCAAAACAAGAAAAAGGAAGAAGTATATAAAAAGTACCTCATAATTGCCATACAATATAGCATTGAAAGCATTTCTTCTGACTGCAGAGCATTTCCACCTAGGTCCTTCCTGCAAAAGAATAGCAAGAAAAAGGTTCACATTAACAAACCCAAGTGAAAAACAGAAAGGATAAATCGACATTGCAAATTAATAAACAATTGAATACCCTTATATTATCTACAAACAAAAAAATCAATGAAGGATCACCTAAAAAAGGGATCTTTCTGTTGAATTTCTATAATTGAAGCTGTAACATCCACTGCGACAGGAATGCATCCTCTGCTCCTCCAGGTCGATATCTAATATCCAAAAAAATAATAAGTATCCATTCAGTTTTATCGGAAGGAAGAAAAAAAAGTCTTTGTATTGGATGTTACCCTTTGAAGAGCAAAAGCAACAGATTGAGGAGAAGAAGAGAAAAGGGAATCTCGAATAGAGTTCCATTCATCCCAGCTTATCCATGGCACCAATTTGAGAGCTAGAGAGTTGCCTTCCACAGTTTCGTCAGCTGATGGTTCGATAAACCCTAGCAGAGACTCCATTGTAGACGTTGGGAAGTTAGAACAAGGGTTTAAGAGATATATGTGAGTTTTAGTTCATCAATATTCAACATATAAAACCATAGTTTACAATAAATTTATGCTTAGTTAACCACGAAAATATTCATTTTACGTATTGATTGATTTGGTGTGATTGTGTTATTATTTTCAATATAAATTCAATTTGATTTTATTTATCTCTTAATAATCATATTTCATCTTTTATGTACCTTTTCGTTTTAGCTTTTATCCTTACCCTACTTCTTTTTAAGCCTATTATCCAAATTATAGACATGTAAAAATGAAAACGAAACAATATATCCAACCATTATATCCATTAAATTAATAAAATAACACAATACGATATATCATGAAACAATGCGTAACAGTCATTCAAGCAATATACATTTAACACAAATGTACTCTTAATTTTGATGGAGAAATACATGTAAAGTTGATAATGGAACTCCTAAGCCTACGAGAACTCATCTTCTCAAATAATTATTTCTCTTTTCTATGTTTTATAAAATTTCTATAGCCTACGTTGTGGCACCTCTCTATGACCTTCATTTGCATTTAATTTTTTTTTTTTTTACTTTAAAAAAAATATATTAATTATTTTATCATAAAAAGAATTACTAAAATTTATTACAAATAAATATTTTATTAATGGAGTATCATTTATAACAGAAACTCTTCATCTTTTTTATTTATTAATTTTTTTATAATAAAAGGAGAAATATAATTTATTTATTTTTGACTTTTTAAAATTTGAATTAATTATTTTATTACAAAAATAATTTTTTTTATTTATACAAATAAATATTTTATTAATGTAGAAACATTTATTAAAAACTCTCTATATTTTATTTCTATTTGTTTCTCTCACTTCTAATCATGAAATCATAATAATTTTTTTTACAATTTAAGTATTTTTTTTTAATTTATTCACTAGGAGTTACTAATCATGACTTGTCCCCTCTTTAATTTTTACTTTTAATAATATTCATAACCCTCATAATTTTTTATGTTCATAACCTCCAAATTAAATTTGTAAGTTTATGATGTCTTATGGTATTTCTTTATTTTGGTTTCACGAAGATTCACATTTAAAATTATCCTTTCTCTTTTCATCATATAAGTTTGGTTTGTAACAAAAAATAAGTACATGAAACTAAGATATATTTCATTGCAAATTTTTATTTTTTATTTTCTCTATTTTTGTCTATATAAATTAGTATTTGGTTTGTGAATGAAATTAATATGTAACAAAAAAAAAGTACATGAAGTTAATAAATATATCATTCTCAAGTCCTTATTTTTTCATTTTCTTTATTTTGTCTATATAAATTCATATTTATTTTCATGAAGATTCACATACAGAGTTATAATTTCTCTTATTTATAATACTTTTTTTGTGAATTAACTAACTTGTAACAAAAAGAAGTTTCATTCTAAAGTCTTTTTTATTTATTTTTATGTACTTAAACATGCTTAGTTATTATTTTTTTATGTTTGTATTATAATTTATCAAGTAAGTATGATTTAAAAAATCTCTGTAATATTTAACAATGTGTTGTCCGTATGCAATTGTTGTTTCTAATAGTTAGTTTTCCAGATTTAATATAGTTTGATTATAATATTTGTTAGATTTCAGGAAATAATTATTATTTAGTATTGTTAGTACTATTGAAAAGATAATATACAAATATATCAAATATAGTTTATATTTTGTTCTTTCTTTTGACATGATTATTTTTAATTGATATATGACTTTTTTAATTCATTTGGTTGCATATAATGAAGAGTTTAACATATGGATCAAAACATGATGGCGGATCTCTTTGCAAAGAAAGATGGTAGAAGGAAAAAAATAATAATTAGAGATTATTTTTTCACTTTGAATTATATTAGCAACTTAGTTACTTTTGCTAGAGTTTTTTAAATTTTGATTTATATAAATAATTAAGCTAAATGTATATATTGTCAATGCTAATCATTTGATTCTTTATTATTCTACTTTCTTTTTGTTATGAAAAAAATTAATATAATTATTTCATTTTAACAAGGGAAAATACCCAAGTACCCCCTCAACCTATGCCCGAAATCCCAGAGACACACTTATACTATACTAAGGTCCTATTACCCCCTGAACTTATTTTATATGTAATTTTCTACCCCTTTTTAGCCTACGTGGCACTAGTTCGAAAGAAAAAGTCAATCATTGTTGGGCCCACAAGATAGTGCCACGTAAGCTAAAAAGGGGTAAAAAATTATTAATAAAATAAGTTCAGGAGGGTAATAGGACCTTAGTATAGTATAAGTGTGTCTCTGAGATTTCGGGCATAGGTTGAGGGGGTACTTGGACATTATCCCTTTTAACAATAACAACAAAATTATGATGATTGTAATTATACAACAGAGACTTGACAAGGAATATATAATAAGTGTATATGACGAAAATATATGTACTTGCATGTGTATATACAATTTTCTCACGCTTTATACAAACAGAAACACAATTTATACATTTCGCTTCTGTTTGTATGAGTGATAAAGGCGAGGGTGACGAGCGATGATTTGGGAGAGTGGCGAGCGAAATCTAGAAGAGGGAGAGAGGGGAACAAAAATATATGTATTTATACAGTTTTCTCTGCTTTATACAATTTTTATACACTTGTGTTTGTATAAAAAGTGAGAAAGCGAGCGAGAGATTGGAGGAGAGTGGCGAGCGAGATATTTTGAGAGAGAGGCGCCTGACAATTTTTTTGCAAACGTTTGCGATGGAGCACAATTAAATCAAATTCTAGCTACTCCATTTATTTTAGGTTATTAGTTTGCTATTATATACCATTTTTCCTTTAAAAAATAATAATTCAATATTCGTTTTTAGGTCCCCTTATGAATCAGAGGCCCAATCCGTTTATTTCCCAAGAGAGTGAGCGGCTGAGGGTTGACACTTCTGAGTGAGAGAGACTGAGGCTGAGCACCACCACCAGCAACCACCGGCGACCGGCGACCGGCGACGGAGATTCCATTATTTCATTATTAAAGGTATATATGTTCTCTCTTTATCTATTCAAGCCAGTTCCTTTGCGTGTGCGTGATTGATAATTGGCTTGAAATGATTTTTTCTTGCGTATATATAGAATATCTTCTGTGATAGAGTAGTGCTTGCTACCTGTTCGATGGATTGTTTGTGTGAAATCTTGTAATTTCCCCCAAAAATTAAAACTTGTTTTTTGCTTCAATTGATATTGGGCTCTTCGAGAACATGAATATTTTGGTTTGGAAGCTTATGGAGTGACATTTTCCGGATAAAAGCCAGTATTTTTAAGAATTAGTAGGAAGCATAAATTTAGTATCTGTCTGGAAGACAGAAATTGAAGCATTGAGATCATACTTTTTAGGAGGTGGAAATTTCTGGGCTTGTTTGGTTTGTTTTCATTCTTATACTGTGGACATAATAATTACATTAAGCAAACAACTTCTATAATAAAATAAATGACTATTTTAAGATAGCAGCATATCTGGTTAGGATTTTGAACTTTCCTAACCATGGACCTGAATTCCTTAAGAAGTGAGGTTTCTTAACACCTATAATGGGAACCGTTGTATGCCTTGAAAGAAAGGGGATACTTGATAAACCAAATCCTCTAGCACTGGAAAATAGACTTAAGAACCTGCTCGGGATTTCACAAGATGGTGAAACTCCGAGCTAGTTCTTGACTCCACATCTTTTCCGCTGCAAGAGGAATTGCTTTATCAAATATGCTTTTCTTTTGAAGTATATAGTGGTTCTCATCTATAATTTCAAAAATCTTAAATTCTTCAGGAATCAAGTGGAGAAAAGTCGAGCATTTTCTTCCATCTCCCCTTCATTTTGTCGTTTTCTAGGTTTCTTAGGATACAGCTTGCAGTACTTTCTCAGACAATACAATATCATTTTGTGCTGAGTTCGCTGAGAGAGTAACTACTGTTGCACAAGCATATTGTTGCAGATGACAAAAGTGCAAAGGTCGAGTATATCGAGTAGTTAACTGGAACAATATTAGAGTATTAAAGAGTCATGTCATTTTGAGGAGTAAGTAGAAGAGCAATAGTAACTGCAGCTTAGCCTGCTTGATTTTTGTTTTTGGAATCCACTGATTTAAAACTGACATCTGGAAGAACAAATTAATCTTAACATCTAAATAAATAAATTTATAATTAACAACAAAGGTAAAAAAACTGTAAAACTAACAGCAATTGGTTTTCATAGACTTAAACCACCTTTTATGAGCAAAAATGAGATCCCCGAGTTAATTGTCCAAAGTTGGCATTCTCATTTCTTAGTTAAAGAGCTAAGATACTTAAAGGAGGAATAGGGCGCCAATTTTTATTTTTATTTGTTGGTTGAGAAAAGTAAGGTTCATTAGTTAATAGAGTAAGGTTCATTAGTTATTAGTTAACACCCAGAGAGTATTGCTGGTAAGCAAAATCGCAATAGTTAGTTAGGAGATAATGAAGTTAATCATGCATTAAAAATAGAATAACTTGCATTAAACAAATTATTTACAAAATTGTCCTTCATTATTATGGTGGAAAAGATATAAAAAAAGGTATTGAGGGGCAATTGAGTCTTTAGTTGAGTTAATGTATGCATTAAAAACATTTCATTGCTAATTCCTAGAAATCCATGGTATTAGCAATACACACTTTTAATGTACATCAGAGTAAGTTAGAAAAGAGTACCAAACAAGGTACTAGTAATAAACAAAATTAATACATGCATTGTATTTTTTAATACACTGTACCAAACAACCCCATGACGTGTATATATTAGCCCTTTTAACAAAGGTATATGTACTCTAATTGACAAAGTTAACGTCTTGAAGCATATGGGCTGTTTAAGGATTATTTTATATATATATATATATATATATATATATATATATATATATATATATATATATATATATATATATATATATATATATTATTTTTTTCAATTATATTTGATTATAATTATACTTTTACATTAAATTGGGCCGATCATCCCTTTGGTCTCCCACCACTGCTTTGCGAAATCAAGTATTCCTTCTTTTAGCCACAGTCCTCCTCCTAAATCCTTTGTGTATTGAATAGTTTTATGCGCTCATCATTTAGGTTGAGTTTGATATCTTTCTTGCTTATTTTGGTGATCGTTGAGCTGTGAACACCACTTATGGGAGGGTAATACCGTTTATTAGACGAACTGAACTTATGCACACCACTATTCGATAAAAATCCTGATAGGGAAATGAGCTTTTTGGTTAAGTCTGAATAACCTAGTGTTAATCGGATATTCATAGGAATAAACGTGGGGTCAGTTCACTCGAGCAGTAACTTGTAGCAACTGTGATTCATATTGCCATTTTACTTGAATAATTAATTACCTGCATGACGATTTTCCAGTCATTTGAAGTTAGAATGATTGATGAGGAATTATGAATGAAGTAAATTTACTACTACACCATAATGTCAGTTCTTGATGGAATTCTCGAAACATTGAAGTCGTCATCCTTTATATATATAATTGTAATAATATTCTCGTATATTGTTTCAGAGTTGCATCAAGTTTGCTGGTGTTTATGGGCATAAGATGGCCAAGGATTCTAACACCGAAGCAGCTCTCGCAAATAATACTGAGCCAGAAGAACCCACTAAAAGCGCTTCAATGTTTTGACGAAGCAAAATGCAAGTATCCAACTTACCGTCATAATGGTCCTGTTTATAGCACTATGATTAATATTTTGGGCAGATCAGGGAGAATAACTGAGATGAAGCGAACAATTAATCAGATGAAAGAGGACTCGTGCGAGTGTCATGACTCAATATTTGTGAATGCCATTAGAAGCTACGCGCAAGCTGGATTAACAAACGAAGCCATTTCTCTTTTTAAGTCTCTTCCGGAGTTCAATTGTATAGAATGGACAAGATCTTTGAGTACTCTTTTGGAGATATTGGTAGAAGAATCTAAGCTAGAATCTGTTTATCAGTTGTTCCTTGAGAACTCTTGTGGATGGGAAGTGAAGTCTCGGGCGCATTTCTTGAATTTGTTGATGAATGCTCTTTGTAGAATGAAACGCTCTGATCTTGCATTGCATATTTTCCAAGAGATGAGTTACCAGAACTGCTATCCAAACAAAGAGAGTTACAGGATCTTGATGAGGGGTTTATGTGAAGAAAAACGGCTCAATGAGGCTACTCATCTATTGTACTCAATGTTTTGGAGGATATCTCAGAAGGGAAGTGGTGAAGATGTGGTTGTCTATCGAGCTTTATTGGAAGCGTTGTGTGAAAATGAAGAAGGGGAGGAGGCCTTACAAATTCTTGGTAAGGTATTGCGAAAAGGACTAAAAGCTCCGAAAAGTTGCTACAAGCAGATTGATCTTACTCAATGCCGGAATGGATCAGATACAGAAAATATGAAAGTTTTGATTAATGAAGCTTTGATAAAAGGCATAGTTCCCAGTTCAGATAGCTACAGAGCGATGGCTGTTGACTTTTACGCCGAAGGCAAGATTGATGAAGGTGACAAAGTGCTCAAGGAAATGCATGAGAGAGGCTTCAAACAGTCAGTGGCGATTTATGAAGCGAAGGTAGCTGCTCTTTTCAGGGATGGCCAGGTTGACGAGGCAATTATGGTCATTGATTGTGAGATGGTGCAAAAAAACTGTGTTCCGAATATTAGATTGTATAATGTAGTTATAAAAGGCTTATGCCATGAAAGAAAATCTACTTGTGCTATTAAGTATTTGGAAAGGATGTCTAGGCAAGTAGGTTGCGTGCCAAACTATGAAACTTATGGAACTTTGGTAGATGGGTTATGTGAAGATGGTAAATACGTTGAAGCAAGCAAGGTGATGGAGCAAATGTCAATTAATTCATTTTGGCCTAGAGTTGGAACTTTGAATTCTCTTATCCGAGGTCTCTGCCAAGTAGGTGATTTGCACAGTGCAATTATGTGTTTGGAGGACATGATCTCTCTAGCCTTGACTCCAGATATCAATGTGTGGCAGTCATTATTAGGTGCAATCTGTTGTGAAAATGGATTGAATGAGGCTTCTTTCAAGACACTAGAGCAGCTACAGACACCTTAGCGTAGTCTATAACTACAACTGTATTGCTGGATTTCGCCCATTTTCTTTTCTGGTAATAAACCTTTTTTGCTTAACACTTCGAAGCCTTTTCTATTTTCCTTCTCGCTAACTCTGAATTCTAATTATCTGTCTTGATTCAGTTGGTAATATAACTACATGCTGATATTTTAACCTTAATATCACTAAATGCCTTTTAGTGGCATTTAAGGGCATTACCATAGTTGTCGCTAATTAGTATGTTACAGCCAACTTGTCCCGGCAATTAAGCATTAGTTGGTAAAAATCACCTATTTAGTGACACTTAAAAATGCCCAATAAAAGTCTGAGTCAAGTGAAAATCAACCTCTAATAATATCCCGGCAATTAAGCATAGCCTCCGATCTGAAGCCAGAGGCAAAATCTCATCTGAAAGCTAGATCTTCATAGCCCTCCGATCTGAAGCCTCTGATATCCTTCCATGGTACTCTCTCTGTCCCTCGGATCATACTCTCATCGAAACACCTCTTGGTGTTGAATATCAGTGAGGGAATTAAAAATTCTAGGGTTTGGATCTCTCTCCCCCTATTTTTTAGTTTCTAAAGCAACCCGAAGACATAACTCAACTAGAATGTGGACGGACAGTACATTGCCTCCGGTCTATTTGATGGTCTGTTACTCAAACACTCCGATTGTTTCAATCAGGTTGGTTTGATTATCATTTTCATTCAGTTTTTGAAGTTTTTATCAATTGTGACATTGAGCTCTGTTTGGTTGAACGTTTAGGCGGTTACAATCTCCTACCGTTAAGTTCAATTTTAAGGTAATCTTCATTGATTTTTATGCTCTGTTTTGTCCTATTGTTTGGATGGAAGTTTATGATTCTCCCACTGTTAAGTTCACTTCTAGGTAATTTTTGTTGATATATGGGAAAAAAGTTCAGGTGTGTCGGATTTGTTCGGTTTTCATTTGATTCAGTTCTGAAGATTTAGGTGTTCTGTTATGCTTTGTTTGGTTGTATATTTAGCAATTTCACTACTATTAAGTTCAGTTTTAAGATGATATTCCTTGATTTTTCTTCTTTGTTTTATCTATTGCTGGATGGAAGTGCACACTTTTCTAGCTATCATGCTCAATTCTAGCAATTTTTCGTTGATTTATGAGCTCATTTTTTGCTAATTTTGAGTGATATTGCCGGGATGATTTTTGTAAAAAATGATACATTTTGCTTTGATTTGTTGCGAGTGTTCTAGTCCACCATATGTAAAGTGTCTGCTTCTTTTTCTGGAGTTATGATCTAATAGCCAAAGAGGAAAATAACATCAAGAAGGAAAAGATCTATGTGCTATATTGAGGATTACATCAAATTAAAAGTAAGTCATTAATTCAAGCTGTAATAGAAATTGTCTAACTATATAGTTATCGTGAGCCACTGAGCATTATATAACTGATACATTGGTACAGTGGATACTCTCTCCTACTAGAAAGGTTGACGAACAATGATAATCATGAGGAAACTTCATGGCATTTGTAGCCTAACGAATAAGTTTCTTGGATTGGCTTGACCTTTTTGGAAGGAAGCTCGAGCTATTGCAAAAGCTTTTATCATGTATGCCCTTGATTTTCATATTTTCATGTACGACCTGTGTTTAGATGGAGGTTGATCATACGTATTTCAAAACCTTGAGAATAAAACTGGATATAGAGTATGTGTAAATTTTATTCAAATGAATAAGCATAAAGGATAACCTCCGATATAGAAGGTCATATTTTCAAATTGAATGACAGGTACAATGACCACACTTTCTGAACACACATTAGGTGTTTAGCAAATATCACAAAAGGAAAGAGACATTCTTTTTATTCGGCTAAAAGCGAATGTAAGACAAACAAATTGAAACGGAAGGAGTAAGTAATTTCTTTCATGTTAATGAACCTGTTATTATTGGGTATTAGGGGACAATCTCTTTCCCAGTAACTTGTTTTTAAGACATCCCCATAAATGTGAATTGATTTTAAGACAATATGGAAGCCACTACTTGTAGTTTGTTTAGATCAATAAATACTCCTTGGAAATCTCTGTGAATTGTATGATTTTAGTACTAACTTCCGCTAAAGATTCCAAAAGCTTTTGAGATTACAACACCAAAATTTATTAGCCTATCTTGTTGCTTAGCTCATGAATTGGCAGAACTGCAGAAGGACTGAGTATCACTTGTTGCGGAAGATTCCAAATCTCCTACTAATTGTGAATAGAGGATGCAGATTAGTAGGCATAGCTTTTGGGTGAAGTAGTTGTATGGCCGGACTATATGCTGAATTGAAGGAAAATGATTAAATTTGAGGCCTGAGACAGGAAGAGGAAGAGATTGGGATCGAACGTAATGGGCTTCAAAGCAGCTACTTTAGGTGACATTAATGATGTTAAACGGCTGATGTGGTACAGAAGCCTTTGAATAATTTTTTGAGGTGCAATTTACCAGTTGATAATGATTCTCTCTTTCTGTTTTGACATCAGAGGAACATGATCCGTGAGGCAACAATATTTTTGTTGGATGTTCTGAAACCTAACCTTCCAGAGAACAGTTTCCTGCAGACTAAGGTATCTGTTTCCTTCTCATTAAGCGACATCTTTCTGCTTATACATGTTACTTTGGGTGTAACTTTCTTGTATACAGGTCTTGGAAATCAACCTCGTGACTTTCCCAAATGTTGATGATGCTATATTAGCCAATGGAATGTTCACTCATTATGATCAACCACGAATTGCTCAACTTTGTGAAAAGGTTGGTCTTTGATTCGGTCTTTGCAGGATTGATTGGTTTTCAGCATTTTTGAGCTTAACTTCCCATAAGATATGACCACAATATTGGTTAATTATGTATGTTTCTGCAGCACTACAGTGAACTATCTGATATCAATCGCGTAATTTTTTAATACACATGCCATTGAGCCTCAGGTCAGTATACTCCCGTGGTCGTATTGACTTACTGTTGAGGGTTGTCGGACGTGTATTTATCTATGTTATACACTACACCAGATTTCAGAAAGTATGTTTCCCAAATCCCAAGTTTC
Organism: Solanum peruvianum; assembly: GCA_027705065.1. NCBI lineage: Eukaryota > Viridiplantae > Streptophyta > Magnoliopsida > Solanales > Solanaceae > Solanum > Solanum peruvianum. The sequence continues at coordinate 61,771,324 of JAKWJD010001761.1, forward strand.
TCAGAAAAGGCATAAAACTAAGTTGTTCAAAATAAGAAAAAGAAAAAGCTAATTCACCTGAAGAAAAACAAATAGGAAGTCTTCGTTAGAAGATACCTACCCATTTAGATGTTGAAACTTATGAAGCAGAGCCACCAAATTTAAGCTCACTGAGTCAAATCAGAACTTTTTAGGCCTTAAACACTAGCCTGTTTTCTTGTATTTTTGAAATTTTGGTTGTGTTGTCTCCGGACCATTTGTACACCAGGTTTCACCGTTGTTATGGGCGGCTACTTTGGGTTTTCCCGCTCTCTCTCCCTTGTTGTTCTGCTTGTCCAAGACTCTGCTCTATCTGAATATGATAGATATTTGGACATTTAAAATTACATGTACTTCCTTTTTACAGAGATATGAATCATAAAACTCTCTCAATCCCTTTTCATTTTAAGAAAGTAATTGAGCTTTCAAAGAAAATTATGGTGCAGTGGTCAGGTTCATGTCCTGATGAAAAAATTGTTGGTAGGGAGCCTTCCCCCCAAATGGAGTCAGTCCTACACAATGCAAATCCAGATTAGTCGGGTTCAAAAGTGGGAACTAGACACTGGATGGGAAATCAAAATAAAAAGAAGAGAAGAAGTAGTGAACATAACTGCTCACACTTAGCTTTGATGGGGGCATTTTCTCAAGATCGACTACATGATTTCATTACAGAGTTCTAATTCAGAGAGATGAATCTTCAAATAGTGGCAAAAATCAAATCGATCTATCTATCTATCTATATTTTCTTGTTGGATGTATATTGACAAGAATATTAGATTTGTACTAGATCATGAACATGTTGTCCATTGTTTTGTGAGACTTTGTAAATGCTTCTCTATATTTTCATTTCTTTTAACCTCAAAACAATAAGATATCCTTGTCAATGATTTCATTTTCATGTCAGAATTGATGCTGCTAAATCAGTTTTCTCTGCTTCATGATGTTCTAAGTCGCACATTTTCTTCTAGATGTTTAGTATCATCGATAAAATTTACTTAAAACTCTTTCAAGTCAACATGCTGATGGATTATGAAAAAAGAGAAACAAGTAACTTAATGTAACAATGGAGGGTATCCAAGGTGGGTATCGAAAACTAGGTGGAAACCAAAAAGAAAAAATCTTCAAACCCTCACACATGACATTAGGATGAGATGAGACAACATTTTAAAAACTTCTAAAGAACAAGTCATTATTATCACTAAACGTCATCTTCTCTTTGATATTTAAAAATGAAAATGAAAAAGCATGTAATTTTATTAGTATAAACTTGAACAAGTATGTACACATGTCCTACATGACATAAAACACGTAGGACAAAAAAGTTTCATGTAGAGTGTCATGTAGGACGAATCTGTCTATTTGTTTAAATTTATACAAGTTTAAGTGTCTACTTATGAACACGTCAAGTTAAAAGTCATAGTTACCAACTGACGTTAAGGACGTATCATTTCCTTTTGATATGTTAAAACCAATGCATATGAAATGAAGAGAGCATGTTTCGATTGGGATAATACATAAAGTCCCAAATTTGATGAAGTCTATGATCAGAGGTGGACATAAATATGAAGAATTGAAGGGCACCGAAGAATTTCATTCTTCGGTTCGATTTCATTTTTTAAAATTAAATTTAGTTTTTGAGCATGTGCTTTGTACGTGTGTTTTATGTGAATTTTTATAGATATGTTAGAATGATTAAAATTTCATGGTATATATGTAAATTGTAATGAATAAAATGTAACAATTACAAAATAAGAATAAAGACTTACGGCAATAAAACATTCATAGAAAACTAAATTAAGAAGTCTAACAGAGTGAAAAAAAGATAAAAAGAAACAGAATATGTAAGAAAAAATACAATATAGACATTATTCTTATAAGATTGATGTATATATAGATGAAAAAATAAGTAAAAAATTAGTACATAACTCTCTGAGTTCTTATCGACTCCTTTCATATCCTATCAAAATTCAAGAGTTTCTTCATCTACTTTAACTAAAGAATAAAAATAATAACCTAATAATCTTGGTAGGGGTTTTATGAAATAAAGAAGTTGAATTTATATAGATAGAATAGAAGGAATATCAAAAGATATATTAAAGTTTTAGTTTAAATATTTGGAGGTTATGAATATGAAAAGATGAGAGTTATGAATATTAAGAGTATAAAGTTGAATAAGTAATTAACAAATAATAATAAATAAATGAAGAATATGAAAAAAGAAGTTAAAATTAGCAAATCATGTAGAAAGAACAACTAAAGGTCTTATCACGTAATTAAGCGTTAATGAATTTAAATTTGTGAAGATAGAGTCATTCTTTAATAATAATCGAGAGGACATTATCAACGTGTGTCTCCATTTTGCAGATTTGCACCCTTTATATTATAAATTCGTTATTTATCATAAAGGATAATACTTTATCCACATAAATTATATTATTCATGAGAGGGGTTAAGGAAAAAGTTATGAGAAAGAGGAAAAATATAGCAATTTAGTAAATACTTTTTTTTGAAAAAATAATTATAATTATTATATATATATATAGATTATAGATGATAAATATTAATTAATTGGATATTTACTAGAAATCAATCTTTAGAAGTCTAAAAGTCATTAACCTTTTAATTAAATTTATACAATCAAATATTTAAATATTTTATAACAATTTAATTTATAGAAGGGGTAAAACTGTAATTCAACTTTCAACTTTTTTTGTTCATGCTTTTAGTAATATATGATATGATGATGTAATAAAGAAAAGCAATCTAATTAGACAAATATCATACCATAAATACAACAATTATTCTATAGTTTGACATAATAATATAGTCTCACTTATTAATAATTTTGTACCAGCTTTTAAGTCATATACACCACTTCATTAGATTTTAGGCTAAATCAAAGATACTAGATACATATATCTTTGATACCAGATATATTAAGAAATACATATACATTTGTACTGAGGCAAGGAGATTGATATGATGTGTCTGAAACAAATTACACATAATCTGACCCACATGTATCTAGTGAAGTGATTGTGGTACGAAAGGTAATTTAGAAAACTAAAGTGAAGACACATAATTAGGTCCTAAACTAGTGAGATTTGTGTTGTTTTCTCTTTAAAAATATTGGGTAATTTACAGAAATTCCACTAATTTATGAGTTAATTACTTACACGCTAGTTTGCAATATTACGCAACTTGTCATGTCTTGGTGCATTGAGATATGACGAGATACATGTATCTCGAGATATATAGGCTAAAAATTAGATGTAATTTATTCTAGACACATTGCATTCATGTGAATTCACATGTATTAAGAATACATAGATAGATCTCGCTCGCCTCCCTCCGGTCTCTCTTGTCACTCTCCTATCTCGCTAACGTATCCCAAATACATGTGAATCACACCAGATACATATTTAGTGTGTATCTAGTGTGATTCACACGTATATTAGATATATAGACGAATCTCACTCACATCCCTCGTGTTCTCGTTCACCTCCCTATTTCAGTGTGTTTGGTAGAAAAAGAAAATTATAAAATTTTTAGTTCGAGAGATACTATAGCGATAATTAATTAATACGGCATGAATCTTTGTGTAATTAGTTTTTTTCCGTGTAATTAGGTAGTTTCTCCTTTAAAAAAAGAACGTCGATATTCGATTTGATTCCCATTTTAGGTCCTTATGAATTAGAGGCCCAAAAGCTAGTAATAAGGCCCAATCCATTAACCCAAGCCCATCCCTTTATTTCCCGAGAGAATGAGGGGCTGAGGGTTGATACTTCTGAGTGAGAGAGACTGAGGCTGAGCACCACCACCAGCAACTAGCGGCGACCGGTGACCGGCGACGGAGATTCCATTCTCTCATTATTAAAGGTATATATTTTATCTCTTATCTCTTCAAGCCAGTTCCTTTGCGTGTGCGTGATCGATAGTTGGCTTGAAATGATTTTTTTCTTGCGTATATATAGATTTTCTTCTGTGATAGAGTAGTGCTTGCTACCTGTTCGATGGATTTTTTGTGTGAAATCTTGTAATTTCTCCCAAAAATTAGAACTTGTGTTTTGCTTCAATTGATATTGGGCTCCTCGGTAGCATTAATATTTTGGTTTGGAAGCTTATGGAGTGACATTTGGCGGAGAAAATCCTGAATTTATAAGAATTAGTAGGAAGCATACATTTACTATCTGTCTGGAAGACAGAAATTGAAGCATTGAGATGATATTTTTTAGGAGGTGGAAATTTCTGGGCTTGTTTGGTTTGATTTCATTCTTATACAGTGGATATAATAATTACATTAAGCAAATAACTTCTATAATAAAATAATTGAATATTATGAAGATAGCAGCATATCTGGTTAGGATTTTGAACTTTTCTAACCATGGATCAGAATTCCTTAAGAAGTGAGGTGTCTTAACTCCTATAATGGGAACCGTTGTATGCCTTCAAAGAAAGGGATACTTGATTAAACAAATCCTCTAGCACTAGGAAATAGAATGAAGAACCAGTTCGGGATTTCACAAGATGGTGAAACTCCGAGCTAATTGTTGACTCCATTTTTTCCGCTGCAAGAGGAATTGTTTTATCACATATGCTTTTCTTTTGAAGTATAAAGTGGTTCTCATCGATGCGTCAAAAATCTTAAATTCTTCCGGAATCAAGTGGAGAAAAGTTGAGCATTTTCTTCCATCTCCCCTTCATTTTGTCATTTTCTAGGTTTCTTAGGATACTGCTTGCAGTACTTTCTAAGAAATACAGATCATTTTGTGCTGAGTCCACTGAGAGAGTAACTACTGTTGCACAAGCATATTGTTGCAGATGACAAAAGTGCAAAGGTGGATTATATTGAGTAGTTAACTGGAACAATATTAGAATATTGAAGAGTAATGTAATTATGAGGAGTAAGTAGAAGAGCAATAGTAACTGCAGCTTAACCTGCTTGATTTTTGTTTTTGGAATCCACTGATTTCAAAATGACATTAGGAACATATTAATCTTAACATCTAAATAAATAAATTTAGAATTAACAACAAAGGGAAAAAAACTGTAAAATTAATAGCAATTTGTTTTCATAGACTTAAACCCACCTTTTATGAGCAAAAATGAGATTCCAGAGTTAATTGTCCAAACTTGGCATTCTCATTTCTTAGTTAAAGAGCTAAGATACTTAAAGGAGGAATAGGGCGCCAATTTTTTTTTATTTTTTTGGTTGAGAAAGTAAGGTTCATTAGTTAATAGTTAACACCCAGAGAGTGTTGCAGGTAAGCAAAATGGCAATAGTTAGTTAGGAGATAATGAAGTTAATCATGCTGTCCAAGTCAGTTATAGCTTTTAAATTGCTTCAAACAGACAAAAGATAGAGACACATGTTTCAGATGATGCAAGGATCTCCTCTTTCCTTCGAAGAATATGTTTCTAGTTCTTGGTCTATTTAATCAAGTTCAAAGCTGGTTAAGAGATCTATGTCCAACAGGGTTGGGCTCATCATCCCAAACTGAAAATGAAAAGAAGTGGCAGTGAAAGGCCAAATTCTTTTTTTCATCAATTGTAGTATCTATGCGGCAATCCTTTTAGATTTACTATCCTTTTTCTATTATACAAAATGAGGTTTTAACCCACTTCAAAAGATTCCTTAAGATCATTAATATGATGAGTTTTCTTACAACCAAGAAACAAAAATATAACCGTTTATAGATATTGAAATGAATGCCTTCCATCATATAAATGATGAGTTTTCTGACAATCAAGAAATAAAAATAATGATAATGAGTTTCTATTGGTAATTTCTTTTTCCAAGTCATAGTATATGACATTATCGGTCTTAATCTAAGGAATCCATCCCTAACGAGCTAGGTTGTCAAAATTGTTTTTGGTTATTTCATAGAATATGTAGAACAAAAAGAAGAGTCAAGAGTAACAACTTTCCTCATTATGCAAGCATTGGCCTGATCCTGTTTACCGGTTGTGATCAGAGGTGGATCTACTATGTTGTCCACATAATTGTAAAAGGTAATAAATGGGACATTACCTCTCTAGATCTGATATGGGACTATTTTTCAAATATGTTTAAGAGGAGCTTGCACTGTGGTCAATAAAGTGAGCTTGAGAGCCATGAGGTTTCAAGTAACACTTGGTGATTTCCTTAAATCTATCCAAGCTTTGATAGACAGAGTTACCCGATACTTGTGTTGGTGGGAGATAGCAGGTACCATGTTGGGATTAGTCGAGGTGCGCAGGAGTCTGGCTAAAAAGAATTCCCCTTGGTCAATGAAAGTAAAGGATAAAAGCAAGTCACCTTAAATGATCTGTCAAGTTGTAGATCTTGCTTAACTCATTTCGTTTTGTTGTTACTTGGTTTGTCACTGAGCTCTATGAAGCCATCATATAGAAGGTTGTTTAGCTATCTGTTACAAGTAATACTAATTAGCTCCAGGGTGAGAATCAAAACTGCATTTCTCGAATATGAGAAGTACTTCCTGAATGTTGAGAGCTTTATCTGAGAGATATTTTCATATTTCAGTCAGCCTCCTTGATGATACTTCTTTTGATATCATCTTTATATCCTCTAGCAGAAATGGTGATTCCTCCACCAGTTAGACCAGACAGAGTGCTGAAGTATCTCAAACCTTACGTGCTGAGGATGCATTTCACAAACAAGTATGTCAATGCTCAAGTAGTTCACACGCCAACAGCAACAGTGGCTGCTTCTGCAAGCTCACAAGAGAAAGGCTTAAGGCTTGCCATGGTAGAATCAAAAGAAAACACTAGAGACGTTGCTGCTGCAGCAAAAATAGGTAAGTTGTTGGGAGAGCGGTTGCAGGCTAAAGGAGTTCCTGCTGTATCTGTTTTCTTTAAGAAAGAACAAAGATACCATGGAAAGGTCAAAGCAGTTATCGATTCAGTCCGAGAAGCAGGCATAGAACTGGTTTGATTGGATTCCCTTTTATTAGTCTGCTTGGACAATTTGCTTGCCTCAGTTCTTGCAATGTATAAGATGTCACTTCTGATATTTCCTGTGTTTTGAAGCTTCTATTCCAAGAACAAGGTTCATAACCTCGTCGCCCCCCACACGCGACATATTTTTCGTAGCAAGAGTTGCATGATACTTGTGAATTTTATTCATCATTGGGTAGAAAGTTCATTAAAAGCCTTCAAAAATCTGAATTTGATTACTTGTACTCCTGGAGTATTAAATAAAAGATGTTATGCTATTTGACATTTTAAAAAGCTTTTTGGGGCCTTAAATACACTTTGCATAGCTTATAATGAACAAGGGTGGGTTTAACTACCTCAAGGGTTCGTGGGTACCAGGCAAAAAAAGAAGAAGAAAAAACACTTGAAAGATGAAGTTTAGAGATAATGTATGAAATTATAAAAATGCAAGACTTAAAGAGATGTTAATTCATTATTTTACCCAAATTTGATTAGCAATATACTGTCTCCATCCCATTTTATGTCACATTTCGAATTTTAAGAGTCAAACAAGTTTCTATCCTTGATCATAAATTTTTCATAAATTTTTTAAACATTTTGAATCATCAATTATTGAGACTCGTAGTACATTTTACTTAGTTTACAAATATATAAATTTCATTTCAACTAATTGAAAATTTCATGCGAAAATTTCTGGTCAAATTTAAACTATTTGACTCTCAAAATAAATTGAGACAAGGAGAATACAATTTTGAAGGCTATAATCAAAATTATCAAATTACCTAGAGAAAAATAAAACCTTACCAATTTTTCATGTTCATTTGGTATGATATTAATATTGCTACTCCCAAAATTTGTTGGGAGTGCCACCCCCGAATGGGCCTTATGTGCACGACTAGAATTTAGTCGGAACTTCAATGTGAGCTGAAGATACCAGATGGGAAACCAAAAAAAAAAAGATAGTACTCCTTTTATCCTGATCTTACTTCTTTTTTTTTTTAGTCTGTCCCATAAAATACATATACATATATTTTTATGTATATATATTTGGTAAAATTTTCAATTTTACTATTTTACGAGGCGATTTTAAAGTTACAAGATTTAAAGAAGAACTACACACATGTTTAATTAAGATTACAGAATGTAAAAGTCTATCATCCTTTTTTGAAAGGTTATTGAAAGCACTTGTGAATTTAATGCAACTTGTTTCGTTCTCAAACTATTAACAACTTTAAAAACACCTATCTACTTGACTAACTAAGATACATCTCGTACACCCTCGAACTGCTATATGACATAACAAATGACTCAAACTCTTATAAGAGCATGTAATAATAAGTCTAGAGAACTAAGAAGTGTTCAAAACATCCCTAAACTTGACTATGATTTAGGGGTGTATTTCTCTCATATTGCAAAATCGGAGGTGTATTGAAATTTAGTTTGTCAAGCAAAGGATTGTTTGAAAGATTGTTAATAGTTCATAAATCAGGACGAAGAGAGTAATATCTTTGCAACTAAGAATTAAAACCAAACCAAACCACTTTAATCATTTTTAGATTATCAAAAGCAAACAAAATCAAATACAATATACATTTATCGATTTTGTTGTTAAGGATTAGTTCCGTTATTAACCATAACAAAAAATCAAAAAATGATTTCATTTAAAAGAGATGAAAAAGAAAATAATTAAAATGACTAACATTAGAGAACTTTAGAACACTAAATTTAGTGTGAATAAGCTTTTAAATTCTCCATTTTGACCTAGACGAAAGAGACGGTGACATTCCTAGTCTCACCAGGAATTACGATCGCCACTTATATATATAAATCAATAAGATAAATGTTCTCGTTTGAATATTTTTGCTTTAATAAATATAGGGGAAAAGGACAAATATACTCCTAAGCTATCGTAAATGGTATGTAAATACTCTACGTCATACTTTTAGGACATTGATGTCTCCGTCGTCCATAAATTAGAGTATATATACCTTTATACTAACAGACATACACTGTTGGAATTCTGACCCCCAAATTCGCCTTAGGAACAGGTTTATTCTATATGTTCCTTTGAGAAATTACAGCAGTTACGTTTTGTGAAGTAAATAAAATAATGACACAATATTTTATCGCGGAAAACCCCAACTCACACAAGGGTAAAAACCACGACCTACACCTCTGTAGGATTTAACTCCACTTTATTAACTTTCAAGTCTCAACAAAAGATTACAAAGCTATGTAACCTAAGGAATTATAAACTCTAATTCCTAGCTAAGAAATTATAAACTCTAATTTCTAGCTACCCAAAGACACAAAACCCCCCGATTTTATATCTTCCAATGTTCTTCAAGTTCTACAACTTGTCGAACAACTCCTAATCACAAAATTCAGATTGTAAAAAAGACTCTTGAATACAATCTTACAATTTTTCCTCACAAATTGCTACACTCCCAATAAATCTCAAAACTCTTTCAAACTCTTGATCGTGTTTTGATCTTCTCTCTATGTAAGTGCACAATTTTTTTTTATGCAAATAGCTCCCTATTTATAGATCAAAACTTCAACAAATCCTTGTATAATTCGACTTGTATTTGCCTTCTACAAATCCGTGTTGACTTCTACTTGGACTCCTTTTCTACAGAATTTCCTTAAATAAATAAGAAAACACAATTTCCTTAAATAGGAATTAGTTTTCCTTCTTTCACTTGGCTTTGAACTCCTTTATAAATGGAAACTTTTTGTACTTGTTGCTTGTCGAAAAAATAATAATTCCACAGCTTTATAACTTCTAATTCACGTGGTTGACGTTCTCCTTATCCAAGTCGGATTCGTTCTGTAAGGAACACGTCTGTACAACCTGTTTCTTTCATCTGTTTTTGTATTTGTCAATTATCAAAATCTTTATCATTCTAACAAATCCCCCCTTTTTGATGATGACAATTATACATTTTGAACTCAGCAAATAAAACACACATCTTCCTTCTTTTGCCATGTTACTACTACAACTCCTTAACTTTGCCATACTTCAAACAACAATACTTTAATAAATATAGGGGAAAAGGACAAATATACTCCTAAGCTATCATAAATGGTATGTAAATACCCTACGTCATACTTTTAGGACATTGATGCCTCCGTCGTCCATAAATTAGAGTATATATACCCTTTATACTAACAGACATGCACGTGTTACAATCTCATCCATCGACCTGACATTTATTAAATATCGAATTGAAAGATAAGATTATGTTACATGTCCTTATTTAATTTTTCGTTAGAGTAAATGACATATATACTCTAATTTTTTACGGCAAGGACACCAATATCCCAAAAGTATGACGAAGAGAATCAACTTACCATTTACGATAGTTCCGAAAAATGTTTATCCTTTTTCCCATATATAAATTATAAATAAAAATTGTTGAAATCATATATAAGATATTTAAAGTTGTTTTTTAAAAAAATATATTATGCATGTATAATAATAAAATATAAATATATGATTTATCGATTCGGTTCAGTTATTTCTTCGAGTTTATTTTCTTAAACAAATCAAAGCCAAATCAAATACTATCCGTTTCTATAAATCTAAAACCAAACCAAATTAAAGCCCCAATAAAATCTGTTTATTTAATCATTTAAGTCAATTTTTCGATATGAATTGATTTTTATAGCAAATCGCGAACAACCAAAAAAATAAAAAAACAACTTATGGAACCCAAACTTTTAACTAATTCGGAATTGCAATTCTAGGGTTCAATAACATTTGACTTCTTCTGCCCAGTTCTAGCCAACCTACTCCATTCGCCATTGTTGATGTTTTGCTGCACTCTGTTTTCAGCTGAAACAGAGTATAAAACAAAAAACCCCATCTTCCAAATCCTCCATAGCCATTGAAAAATCTCCAGAAAACTATGTGGAGGATTTTTCATGGAAGAATCACAAGATGTATTGAACAAGCTACATTTCACAGACATTACTTCAATTCTCATCTTCCACAGAACAATCTAATCTTGGTTCAAGAACTCACTGAAATTCTCAAAAACAAGAAATGGAAAAGCCTCATTAAACTTGCAAGCTTAAAAAATAAGCTAAACCCATATGTGGTTCGGTCTGTTCTTCATCAAGATCAATTGAGTAACCATCTTGAACGCCTCCTCAGTTTCTTTCAATGGTCAAAACACAAAGTGGGCATTGAATCAGATTTGGAAATTCACTCATTTTTAGCTGCTCGTTTATGTAGTAACAATTTGTATAGTCCTGCTAATTCTGTTCTTGAAAATGTAATCAGGTTTGGTTTGCCCCCTTTGGAAGTTTTGAAATCTATTGATAATTGTCGTAATAAGTTTGATGAATCGAGAAAATTTGATCATGTCGTATTTGGGTTGTTGATGGATAAGTATAGGGAGAAAGGGTATTTGTTTGAAGCTGCTAGTGTTGCTTTTGCTCATAGTAATGTTCTTGATTGTATTCCTAGCTTGTTGTATTGTAATCGTTTGTTGACGGATCTGTTGAAAGATGGTAACTTTAGATTGTTTTGGCGAGTTTGTGATGCAATGCGTGAAGCAAATGTTACGTTTAATGGCCTTACGTATACTAGTATGGCGGATGCTCATTTTAGAGAGGGGAATGTTAGTGATGCCAAGGAAGTATTGGCTGAGATGGAAGAGAAGGGTCTTTGTTCAAGTAATTTTACCTACAAGTTTTTGATGAAGGGTTTGTTTAGAGCTGGGTATGTGGATGAGGCAATTGAGGTTAAAAAAACCATGTTTGCCAAGTCGTTAGTCCCTAATCGATATTTTTATGCCACATTTATTGATGGGCTTTGTGCTGCCAATAGATTTAGAGAGGCAATAATGGTATTAGCTGAGATGTCTGAGATGGGAGTGAAGCCTGATGCAAAGGTTTATGAAGCTTTACTTGATTGTTACTTGAGACATGATGATGTGGATGAGGCTTTTAAAATTAAGGATGCTAAAGGCATTACTTTAGCCCTGTGCAATACGCTTCTTCGTGTGCTCTGCAAGTGTGGTAAGATGGAGAAGGCAAATGAACTTGTGGATGAGATGACTAGAAAAGGTATCAAGCCTGGTTCGACAACTTATGCCTTGTTGATTGAGGGACATTGTCAATGGGGTAATGTTGCCGCTGCCTTGGAGCTTCTTGAAGAAATGAAGAAGAAAAATCTGGCCTCTGTTGAGTCAACCTATTGTATGATAACTGATTGTCTCTGCCGCAATAAGGATCCAAACACGGCTATGTCTTCTCTTCCAAACTTGATAATGAAGAAAGGGAAGCGAAATGCTCATACGTGGAGAACTTTATTGATGAATTATCCTGGTAAAGGCCACTTACTGAAGTTGAGGGGGGTTGTGGAGGCAATGCATAAGCATGGCATTGTGCCAGCTACTTCCCATTACAATATTCTTATAAAGGGCCTCTGCGAGACGCGGAAGATGAAAGCTGCTCAAAGTTGCTTGGTTGAAATGGTGGATAAAGGCCTAAACCCTGACCAGGGTACTTATGAACCCTTTATTATTGGATATTGTCGAAAAGGGCAGTTGCAAAATGCGGAAAGATATTTATTGCAGATGCTGCATCATGGGTTTAAGCCCACAGAAGAAGTTTATAGTGCTTTGATTAGTGCGAACTGTAAAAGTGGTTAGGTAAGCTAAGTCTTTGGTGTATTTTGAAGTATGCTTGCAAGTGTGGGAGGCTTATCTTGTCCTCCTTCGTGGTCTATTGGTGAATGGAAAAATGCTAAAAGCAGCTGAAGTTATTTCAGAACTTCATGGCAAGGATCTGGTCCGCTGATGTTTCATACTAAGAAGCTCTCATATCCATTTACCCTTTACAAGGAATCGCACAACTGAGGTATTCATCCAAACTTACGATACTTGCAATCACTTGATTGTTGGGCTGCTTAATGCAGGTCAAACTGAGAGAGCTAAATGATATACAATATCATCTTAAAAGAAGGTTTTGGGACCAAATATTTCCACATACACTACCATGATATTTGGAAGGCTGCTAGATACTGACAATAGATAGATTAATCATGAGAAACTGATTCATTAATGTCTGTAAAGAAGTTCGCATGGGCTTGGTCCCTCTTAAGGAGGATCTACAAATTGTTGCCCTCCTTTATTCATATGATGATATGATAAAGCAAGTTTATTGAAGCAAACACTTGAACTTTGTCATTCCATTGGTTTTTATCTTGTCAAATGTCTGCTTTGTTCAGATTCTTTACCTTCTAATAAGCTGTTGCTGCATTTGTACTCAGAATCAGTGCTGCACTTACATTGTCTTTTTCATTGTGTGGGACATTCTCCTCCATTATAGCTTCTAGTAGTGTACCTTAGGTTTTATGAAGGAATTTCATATGAGTAGGATCATGGTTCAATTTTCTGTACATGAAATTTTGCAAGTCTATTTATTCAGAGCCTTCAACATCTTCTGGTATTGCAAAAGGTCATTTTGTATTAACCATAGCAAGTTTTTGTTGCCATTTCTGTGCATCAGTGCAAAGTGGCATCCTTGAAAACTTAGCTGTTTGATCTAATAATCTTCACATCCCCCTACCCAACCTACACTAACTTAAAAATAGAAAAAAACATACATTGGGATCATTGAGTAATTCAGGAGAGAGAGAGAGTAATTGGCAATATACTTATATACATGCATTTCTTAATTTGAAGCATAAATTTTATTGCTATACAAAAATATGAACATAGTTACAAATATGAGGAACATTATTTTCCCCTTTCCCAAATTAATTTTTGGTACAAGTACCTATGCTTGCACCACATAATAAAAATGGTTCCTAAATATTGCAAGAGGTCACATTTCACCTCCCTGGCCCCTCCCTCTCTCCCCCCAAAAAATAAAATAAAATAAAATAAGTGAAAATGAAGCCAAAAAAAGAGGTGGAGAGAAGGGAATGTATAATGGCTTAAATCATTTTCTCAAATTTATCAAGTTTTTTCACTCTTTGCATGGACCTAATCAAGAGAGTCAGGAAAACACCTGCATACAGAAAGATAAGGTCAATTTTTGGCAGCAAAAACAAGTGCAATTCAAATTCATCAAACCTGAAGATAGTCCTGAAAAATTCACCTGCACCAATAAAAGATCCATTTGCAAACATTTGACTGCCCTGACTGGTAAAAGTGACACCAAGGTTTAGGAGGCTGCCCCCTATAACTGTGTACATGGTTGCCATTTGAAGAATTGTAGCTTTTCGAGCTGCTCTCTCAGACTTGAGAAGATCACAATTTCAAGAAGTATTGGAAAGTGAGAAATGATTTGTATAAGAAATTTTACGAGAAGTATTAGAAAGTGGGAAATGATCTGTATGAGACTAATTACCTCGAGGACCCGAACTCTGAGTTTCAGATCTCCGGACTCAAGCTGTTTAACAATCTCTTCTATCTGCTGGACTCTGTAAGGCATGGAAATGGTGGATGTCCGTGCCTGGCAGTATTCCACATTAGATGGTATATACATCAGTTATGCTTATTTGATCGTATCTTAAAACAAGAAATTGTTAAGCAAAGGTTTGATAGGGTACATCATTAGCCTGTTTCCTTATTTCCTGAACAAGTTGTGGACCACTGCGCTGCTGCTGTCTCAAGTCCAAGAGCTCCTGCAGGGCAGATTGAATAACTTTAGAGCATTAGGGGCTAAGATTTGATTGTCAGACGGGTTAGTTGTTTGACAATCTTTCAACCTGCGCATATGGTGCTGCAATCTTAGGGAAGGAGAAATTAGGATCCAATATATAGCCAATCCCTGCAAGAATGCAACAAGAGATGGAAACATTCAGTTCAGTGATCTGTAAGTGGATTTAACATCGTAGCCACAAAAATGCGAACTGACAAAAAGGGAAATAATCTCAAGAGTCTAGACTGTTTAAAGTCAAGGATCTTAACAATTATATTTAACTAATGGATGTTGCCTTGCTTTTCAGAATGAGAGAGAGGGGGGGGGGGGGGGGGGAGAGAGAAAGAGAGAGAGAGATCGCACCTTCTAGTGTGGAAAATGCCCTGAGCACAAATGTAAAAGTGGAAGGGAAACGGAATGGTTGATCAGTTGCTATAGCAAACAAATCCTGCATTGTCTTCCTCTTGTTACATTGTGAAACACGCAAAGATAGTTTGAAATGAAACTAACTTTCTACTTCTTGAAATTATAGTATTGTAACTACAGTGCAATTCCATACACATTTGATTTTAAAAAATGGAATATGTCAGTCTAATTTCCTAAATCAATTTCAAAATTGTGATAGACTTCCCAAAAGATAGGATCTTGGCAAGGTGAGTTTCAAGAAAACATGGCAGCAATGAGAAACTACAGCCTATCTTCATAAATGCCTCTTTAAACGAGTGGATCATACAAATATTTGAACCAAATATAGTCCATCGTATATTTATTATCTTCAATATACTAAAGGATACCAAAATTCTAATAAACTTGGCTATTATTTTTATAGAAAGTTGCAAATTCTGCATACCTCACCAATTGCAGCCAAAGTTTGCTGCTGATCTGGTCTTTGGTTCAACAAGTTGTCCAAGAAAAACTGAACAGATCTCCTCACCTAAGAAGAACAAAAAGTTATTAGGAGTTTCAATAGATAGCTACTCTTAGATAAGGCCTTAAATTCATTAGTGATTTTCTTCCTTTTCTTTGCAGGGTTTTGAGGTCAGGATATGTAACATACAGCTGACATGTCTCCTGTGGGCTGAAGTGCTTCCAGATCAATAAGCCCTTGCATAACCTGTGTACACATAATATTCTCTTATTAATATACACAGAATTAGCTCTCTCTACTCCAAAATATTTTAATGCAAAGCACAACAATAATGCTTCTGGCCACCAGATACAAAGAGATGGATTCGATTGTTTCTTCTGAGTTTTAAGTGCCGCAACAATGATAACAAGTGGAAGGAATTTACAATCAATATTTGTCTTGCTCTGAGGCAGGTGACAGGTGGTAAATGCAAGTGGAGCATGAGGAAAAGGGTTGATTGTCTTGTAAGATTTGCTCTCCAAGAGAGTCAAAAGCTGAAAGTAACTAGCTAGAGTAAGTCGAATATATCTAATCACTTCTATATCATCCTTCACTGCACAACTTACCCTAAATACAACAACTTTATGATTCTCTCTAGCATTGTAAGTACTTTAGAATTAATGAGTTCATGTAGCAGGCTATCCCAGGATTGAAATTATGTTCATGTTTATGAAAGTAGTGCTTTACTGTTACATCATTCCAGTAAGCCGCTTATCCTTATGACTAATGGATTCCTTTAACTAAACATATGAAGCTGAAATAAATCACCGCATTACTGAGAATCTTTTTGATAAATTAAAATTATTTCAGAGAATTACAATATTGTCAATTGTTGAAAATGGAAGGAGAATGTTTTCTACTTGAGATGACACAATCACACAAAAGTATTTATTTTGGGTTTTGCTTAGAAAGAATTTTGACCTCAAATGTTTAGTTGATCATTAATTACATTTGGACCAAGTTATGGCCTATGGCTATGTTAAACCTGAAAGAATGAAGAACCTAAGCATACCTCTTGATGGAGACAGCAGGATAACAACACACTCAGAAAAAATAAAGAATTTCAATAAATATGAAGAAACCTTAGTGTGTATTGGGACCATAACGGTAGCAGGTATATTTGCACCAGCTTGTACTAAGACTACTGTAGCACAATGCATTTGGTTCCTAATTGTGCTACTACAAACTACAAAAAAGAAACACTAGCCTGACCTTTTTTGCATCCTTTTCGTAGACGGAATAAAAAAGTCCCAGTAACCTCTCTCTTGTGAAATTCTTGATGTCTCCCATCATACCAAAATCATAATAGATTAAAGCTTCGTCAACATCAATTGCAAGATTCCCTGGATGCGGATCAGCATGGAAAAAACCAGTCCTCAGTATCTGCACAAGGTAATGCCAGGAAAAGAGTATCAGACACAAAGGAATAACATCTAACCCAGCTGATTAGCATCTATCCAAAAGATTTCAGAATGAGTGCAAAATTAACTAACTCACCTGAATTAAATAGGCTTCTATGGCGCGAGATGCGATTCGGGATCGGCTATAACCCCGCAAATCTATCATATCCAACTGGTTGATCTTTATTCCTGTTCATTAAGGTAATGGAATCTTAAGCAGGATAAATTGAATGAAAGTATTTATTGAAAAAAACAGGAGCAGGAACAAAGCAAAGAGAGAAACCTGGAACGTATTCCAGAGTCAAAACCTTTGTTGCTGTATAGTCCCAGTACACCAACTACATTGGGGAAGGAAAATAAATAAGGTTTTCGGTAGTAGTAAAAGAACCTGTTGAATTTCTTTTACCAGAATAAGAAGTGAATCAGCCATGATATGCACTAATTATTTTCTACTTGGATCCTACTCCATAAAACTTGCTTTTATCCACATGTAGCTCTTATTAGCATTTGCTTACCCCCCCCCCCACACACACAACTGGACACACACACACAAAATGAAATGATGAAATAAGGGCTATCTGATTAACGCTAATGTAAAACAAAAACATAAAGGAAAATCAAAAGAAGAAACAATATATGGTTTGGGTTGGAATTCGGAAGGAAACATACAGGCACTCGGACCCACTTTATGTTCCGAAAGTCCCGACGAAATCTATCAGCATTCTTCCCCTCATTTATATAATCAATTTCCTCATACAATATCCTGAAATTTTCATAAAGACAAAGTTTAGCAGATTGAAATATATTCTACTCATCTCTTATTTATCAGAAGGTTGCGGTTTAGACATTGTTTAGCATTGCATAAAATTATCTCTTACCAAATGGTGATTTTGAAGACTGAATAGGCAATAAGCTTATGAGAGACAATACTGGAATAAGCAGCTCTAACTAAGAATCAAAGTCTGACAGATAACAGAATGTATTCCAGAAGTTTGACTTCTGAACCATTATCGGCTCTGAGACAATATTCTCTCGTGCAAACTTTCATCCTATAGCTACTTTTCTACCTTCTTCAAAAACTTCTTTTCTAAAACTTCCTCTCCTTTTACATGGGGGGAAGGGATGGAGTCAGGAATGTCAATCTAATCGAAAACTTCACCATGGTTCTCATCTTAGGGGGTGAAAGCAAGAAAATACACATTTAGCATTTTCTAATCAATAAAATTTTTAAAATTTGTAACTAGTAGAAATATGATCTTTATAAAAAAAAAATAAAAAAAAAAGAAAGATGAAAGAAAAAGAAGCAGATATCTTGAAAAATCTAGGACTCTAAGTAGCAAGTATGCTGTAAGGCTTCTATTTTATAAGTACATAAGACACATAATAGCACAAGAAGAAAGAAGATGAATAAAGTTCAAGTGCGCGCATACAATCACCATAGAGTCTATCTCTACATATGAACAAGAAACTAAAGTATCATCCCCTCATCTATTTGTTGGTATTAAGCTTATCATATAACTGAGAATTGAATTAAGAATTAGCTATTACTTTTTCCGCAAATATGCAATTGAATTGAAGCGGAGATTGATATACAACTTAAGAACTACATCAAGTATCTTGACAGATAATTAGTTGAAATCAATAACAAAGTTAACTTCTCAAATTATTGTGCTTATTTACCACTTCGTAAACACTAGACTCTCCGTTTCTATTTTCTATGATGTTTAGGATTTTTTAAAATATTCTATGTGATTAAATCAACCGTGAACTACCATACATGATTTGAAATATAAAAAAGGAGGGCAGATGAGTTTGGAGGTATAAAGCCGTGTGCAACTTCTACACAAAAATTTGGAATACAATAAAAACTCCAAAAGCACATATGTGTTTGACCTCCCATTGTGGAATGAGATGCTTCACCAAGGAAGGAGCGCCTGACCTTTACCTTTAAGGTTTTGGTTGTAAGGCTTTAGGTCCATTAGGGGTTCTGCTACTATCTTCACTGAAGTTACTAAAAACAATTTACAAGCAATAGGTGGAGGAGCGGAAAAGCCAAGAACATTTATAGGTGGGTTCGGCTTTTGGACAGGCCTACAGCCCTCCCCTCCCAACACACACAAACATTTTCCAACTCAATTTGCACCCCTTCTCGACCTTTACTTCTACACCTTTTGTAAGGTTATAGAACAAATGAGATATCCCAAACCCTTTGTCCATTTTGTAATATATTTCAATTGTTTCCCCTTTTCAGCTCAACCAAATATTGTTATTCTACACACATCAAATTATCAATGGAAGGAATTCAAAAACTATATAATATCACTTCCTTCAGCACCAGTTGTATGGCTTTCTAAGCTAGAATGAACGCAAAGGTTTGAATTGTTCATCTTATTCAGCAAGAGATAGGTTGGGCAGGAGATAGTTAAAAGTAGTTACAGACTGGAAATTCATAGAAGAGAGATGATTCCTAGTAAAAATGTCATCTGGCATCAGCTTAGTTTTGCTGAAACATAAAATTGTAATTTGGACAAAAGGTTCAATATATTCTGGTAGACTAGAAAGGAAAGTGGGCTGAGTAAATAGCACAAAGTGGACATAATTACTTCTTATAGTAATTGCCACTACGTCTAGCTTTTGTAAGAACATGAATTAGAATAATCTGGCTTACTTAGCACATTCTTCATATATTCCTATCCAGTCACGAGTTGGACCACCAAGAGTTTCACTTTTCTGAAAATACTCTGCGATCAACTTTAAATTTCCTGAATCAAAAGAGAATATTAAACTCAGTAAGCAATAAACATGATTGGCTAACATTTTTAGTGCATGATACTTACTCAGATCAATGTCAAATAGTTTCTTTAGGCCGGGTCTCTGAACTTTTACAACAACTTTCTCTCCACTGTGTAAGATAGCCCGGTGCACCTAAGAGCATTTTGCAAACAAAAAATCAGGACGAATTATATGCAGTATTATGGAAGACCAGGTTGTTAAAGTCTGGCTACAATCTAAAAGGTAACCACTTTGTGCTTCATTTCATCAAAGTCGATGGGCTTCGTCTCAAAAAATTAGCTGATGGACTAGATAATATTTTTTAAGAAATCAGAGCTAAAAGAATACAGTTCACTTTAAAGAAATAAAAAAAAAATTATAAATAAACCAAACACCTGACCAAGACTAGCTGCTGCAATGGGTTGATCTTCAAACTCCTTATACAAAATATCAACTGGAATTCCCAGCTCCTTTTTAATAAACTCTTTTGCTCTCTCAGGGGAGAAGGCAGGTACTCTGTCCTGAATGATTACAAAGCAATACGAAATCACTGTCAATGCTAGCATGATTCATTTTCAAGTGTGAACTAATACAAAGGCAATTGTGCAAGTAATTGAGGAGATCATGCTCGCTTTCTCAGAAAGAAGGTAAGCTATACCTGCAACTTAGCAAGCTCATCTACAAATTCTCGAGGAAATAGATCAGATCTAGTAGAGGATAACTGCCCAAGTTTGATAAATGTTGGACCAAGCTGCAGCACACATTCTCTTAACCATGAAGCTGTTCCACGTCTTCTCACTTTCTGCAGGTACAAAGCTCATTACTAGTGCTCATAGAATCACATAATCCGAGAAGACGAAGAAAGGATATCATTGCATGATTATTGCTCCATACTTGGGTAACGGGTTACCCTCAAATATCAATGCAAATTAAATAAAGAAAAGAGAAAAATCAACCTGTTTATCTTCAGTAAAGCCACCCACATATGTCCATTTCGCATTGTCCAAGAAAACACGCACTCGTAGCGAAAGGACAAATGACCACACATCTATACTTCTTTGGATGGAATTATAGTTCTCATTGGCCCAGCTGAAACCTTCATCTGAAGGTAAAACCTTTAGATCTTCAGCAGGCAGAAGTTCTTTAGATTTTTGTTTCTTTGCAGGGACTGGAGTAGCAACACGCTTAACTAGATTTGCCCCATTGATTCTCTGTGTGGAACCATTAACAACCGTGGAACCATTAGCAGATGGTGCGATTCTCTTTGTCGCTTCACTTGTAGGTACCATTTTAACTGGACGACCATTTATACCTACTTTTTCAGGGGACTCTGTCTGTTGCATTTGCACTTTAAGCCGGTGACTCTTTCTAGGTGATTTACCAGATTCTCTATCAAATTTCGACAAAAATAGGATAGAGATTGAGCCTGAAAAACTTAGATTGTTTGCATTGCTTCCATGATTTATCAATTCTCCTCTGCGGCAATAACAGCTTTGAGAAGCCAACATTGCCGCCATTTATGGTATATAACCTGAACATGAGCCAATAAACAGATCAAAAAAGTTTATTAGAGCCAGCAACAGACAAATTTCAACTCTTCCGCTGCTGGTATATAAGAAATAGCTATTGCATATCAAGAATCAAGTAAACATAACCAATGCATTTATACAAAAAAGTTGTACATCGTAGCCATTAAAACATTTTACATTTTCCGAGCAATCTGAAGGAGAAATACTAGTACTACTGCCCAACTATGCCAGTGATAAATTTTGTAATGTAAAGACCCAAAATTTACTTCATTACCTAATCACTAGCCTCCTTTATAACCATTACTCTTTCCCAACTATCTTTAACTGATCACACAAATTTGCTCAAACAGTCACAGCTAGAGTTTTCTTCCCTTTACATGTTCAAATTCATCAACCCCTATCTCCAGGAACTAATTTCATTCAGTCAAGATAGTAGTCAATTAACTACTCTTCAGTCTCACAGTCTGATTCAATTTCGTAACCCCTATATCCATTCCTCTATTCAGGAACATTCCATCGAACTGTAAACCTCACGTACACTTACCAGAATAAGTAAGTTCTTTCTTTGATCAAAAACAGCAGACAATACAAACATATACAAGAAAAAGGGAATAATAGATTCTGTTAACAACAAAATTGGGAAAGAAACTCAATTTTGGACTATCACTCTAAAGTTTTTCACACAAATCCCATCATAGCAATTCTAAGAAGAAAAAAGGTCGAAACTTTTCCCACCCCACTTGCTAAAAATATGCATTAGAGTTCAAAAGATAATACTTATAAGAGAGCAATATCACTTACAATGAGCAGCAAGAAGAACAAGAAGCTAAGCACAACAACAAGAATCAAAACCAGAACTCTCTTTATATTGTGAATCAATCTTTAACCAAATTCTTGTGGACCACAAACAACTTGTTAGGTCACTTAATTTGTTCTTCTAATGCTTTAAAGAAAGGTGTAAAAATGAACAAACACTTGGCGTGCACTCTTGGCAACTCACTTTTATATTTCTGTTTCTTTTTCAGTTAACTAATTCAATATCATAAAGTTCCAATTTTTCTTCCTTCTTATGAAAATTCTTTAGTAGTACTAAGATGGGGTTTGAGGAACAAACAGACAAATAAGAGAAAATGGAGTTTTTAATTTGCACCACCATTTTTATTGGTGGCTGGCTCTTCTTGTCCACCTGATTTCTAATTCTTTGACGTGTTCTATTTACACTCCTTACACCTATCACTATTCTTTTCGCTTATAAAAATCAACACACCATGTTTTTTTTTTTGTGGGCTAAAAAAAAATAAATCAATTTGACTACTTGAACTTTCACTTTGTTCGTGAGTAGTGATGAACGTAGATTCAAAAAAGAAGCAAGTATTCTAACAGAATCCACGTATAAAAAAATAAATATATTTTCAAATTATCATAAATGCTATGCAGATTTTTTTCAACATACTTTTGGACATTGTTATTCATGTCGTCCAAAAGCTAGAGAATGTGTGTTCTTTATTCTAATGGAAAGACTAAAGATAAGAACATGTAGCGCAATTTTATCCGTCAATCTAATATTTCATATATGTCGGGTTGGTGGATTAGATTATGACACGTGTGTATACGTTACTATAAAGAGTATATATATTCTAATTTTTTAACGGCAGGGACACTAATATTTCAAAAGTATGATTGAGGATATCTGTATACCATTTAGGATAGCTCTAGGTACATTTATCTTTTTTTTCCTCATAAATACATACTCAAAAATCAATATATTAATATTATTTCTATAGTGTAATTTTTCGACGAATGAAATTCCGATGAAACCCCTAATCAGTTCCAAGCAGCTCTTCGCGAGAGTTGATTCCCTATGTTGTAATTCTTTTCATTTCTCCTTTTCCTACCCTAATTTTTTTTTTTCAAAAAAATCATCACATCAATTTATCGTACCACTCTTTTCTTTTAGTTATTTTAAAAGAATGTCATCTCATTATAATTAGAAATAATTTAAATTTCAAATTTCTATTTTATTCCTTTATTCTTAATAAAATAATCTACCATTACGAATTATTTTTTTATCATACATAAATTTTTAAAAGTCTTTTTCATTTTCTTAACTTTTCTGACTCAACTATCACGTAAAATTATAGGAAGGAGTAGTGTGTATTCCAATTTACAAGGTTTGTAGAATCATTCAATGCTTGTTAAGATATTTTATGACACTAGCTACGAAATTTAGCCAATATTTACGTCATATATATTTTAATATTAATAATATTCATCACATGCAATATTTCTTTTTATTATTTGCAGTTGTCAGGTATCATTATTTAATGTAATTAGGTATGTAGTTGCTCATATACACATACCTAGCAACAAGTCAAAGGGCGGAGCTAGAAGTTCAGTATGAATTTGATTGAATTTAATATGGTATTTTTTTTAAGTATTAAAAATGTATTGTGTGTCTTATAAATATACTATTAGGGGTCGTTTGGTAGAGTGTATAAGAACAATGCAAAATAGGGTGTATTAGTAATATTTGTATTAGTAATGCTTGCATTAGTAATACTTGCATTAGTTATGTCTGCATTATTTCTTATATACTGTTTGGTTTGATGTATTAGAAAAAACAAATCTTGCATAATTTTTATTTAAAAAGTATATGTTTACATAAATACCCTTTACACTTTATTTCTTTATATACTTTCTTTGCAACAAGGTTCTTTGCTAAAACATCAAAAAAAAGATTTCTTTGCTAAAACATTATTTCTTCCTATTCTTCTTCTTTTTCAAATATAAAATTAAAAAGTTGTTACTACATTGAAATAAGATTAAAAAAGAAAAAGAAGAAGAAGATGTCAAACATCTTCACAATTTTGCCACCATAAGTCCAAAAGTTCAACTTATTCATATGCAAAGGTAGGGATCCTTAGTTTTCGTCATCATTTCTATTCCACCATCAAACCCTAAACCTATCCCCTTCCTTCCATCTCTACTCCAACCAGAAATCATTCAAATAAATACTCCAATCCAACAAAAAAAAAAACTAAAAATTCAAAGATTTTTCACTTTCCACACACCCAAAAACCTCTACAAAACTTCACACAAATTCCCCACCCATTCACCAATGTTCCAAATTTTCTCAACTTCACCAATCGAGATCGCAGAAAAACAGCACAAATTCACCAACATCAGCTGACCTTTATCAACAAAAATTAAATTAAATTAATCAAAATCCAACAACAAAAATGATTAAATCAATAAAAAAAACTGATATAGATTCAAAAAAATTATAATTCAGATTATTCTGGAATGTTAAAGCTTGGATCGCCCCTACTAAAGCTCAAAACTATGAGCAAAGAGAGAGAAAATAAAAATGAAGAAAGAGATGTTGAAAAATATAGATTTTAATGAAAGATAAGAGTACTAACCTTATGAAGATGAGCAAACAATGTTTGATTGAGCAAAAGGAAGAAAAATCTACTCTTGAATTTTCATTGACAAAGTACAGAGAAGATGAAAGAGACGATGAAACAAGTACTATGGAAAATGTTTTTTTAAAGGGCTTTGACGGTATTTTTGTAATTGCATAATCTAATGCAAGTGTAAAAATGCTATGTATTACTAATACCTAAATTTTTTTGGTATTAGTAATACACAACTTAATACACAATATTGTGTATAACTAATGCTTGCATGTATAACATTAGTTATACATGACCAAAAAAAATGTAACAAACAATGTATTACTAATACACACACCTAATGCATGTATTATTTTTCCTAATACCCTCTACCAAACGATCCCTTAGTGTGTTATCTAAATTATTTTTGTTGATATCACTAAGAAAGAAGTGAAGTGTGCAATATATATTATAAATGTACTATTCATAATAAAACGTGTAATATATATATAGATATCTTACAAATTATTTTGATTTGTATCACTAAGAAAAGAGCGATGTTTGCAATGTGCTATTGTGTCTATGTTATAAATGTGTTACTCAAATTATTTTAATACAAGTTTAATACAATTATGAAACATGTCTAATATAATTTTTATGCAAGTGCCACACAGTTTCGTAAACTTCATCTTTTTTGAATTTAATCTATTGTTTTTCCGAAAATCAATTGTATAAACTTAATCAAACCTTGTTAAAATTGAGATAAAAACTCCAAACGTCATTTTTAATTATTTGTAGGAACAACCTATCCAAACTATAAATTCGTAAAGATCAAATAATGAGTTCTAAATTTGAAACTTTATAATGACCATCAATGCTGTACTATTGCTGCTTTATTTTAAAAATTTTAAATTTCTGCTTGAAAATATAATTTTATACAAGTTTTTAATCATTTTGTTCCTTTACTCGTCGTGATTCTTAAGAAAAAAATTAGTGAAATATGGACAAAAATTAATTTGAGAAAAGTTAGTTAGATGAAAATTTCATTTAAAAGAAAAATAAAAAGAAGAAGAGAAGGAGAAAGAAAAAATGACAGAAAGAGAAGAAGAAATAAAATTAAAAGAAAAAAGGAGGAAAATAGAAAAGGGTACGAAAAGAGGCGAAGCAATGATATTTTTTTTATTCCTAAAAAATTGTTATGATTAATTAGAATTTTTATATTGTAATAGATGGTAAACATATTTTTTGATATAGCGTATTTATGTGATTTATCTTATGAATATGATATTGATGTTATATTATAATGACTAGATATGTATCACATTTATTTTAAATTGAAATGTGAAATGTTTTCCAAAGTTATATCCTAGAAAAATATGAATTATTAAGACACTCACCTTTCCAATCTTAACAATACCAGTAACTCTAAGCTATGTCAATATGTAAAATCATAAATATTATATACCTGGATTTTATATGTTGGATTTGGTTCATTGTCGTTATATCTTCTTTTCATTTTTTTAGAGCGCATATTAAGATGAGTGACACTTGTCATATTAATGAGGAACCAAAATTAGTGAAAGACAATAATATTATTTTTACTAAAGTTAGTAATTTTTTTCCTAATTTATTTTTTAACAATGATTAAGAAGATTGTTAAATTAATTTAATCTAAAAGAAACTTTTTTAGAAAGCAATAACAAAAAGAAACACTTAAAATTGAGACGTGCAGGTATTTCCTCATCTTAAAATATTTGTCATAATATCTTTTTAGAGTCAAATAATATTTTTATATTATTTTTAATGGAATAGTTTTATAGAATGTCAAACTAATAATGTAAATTAAATACAGTAGTTACCCTTTGATTTATTTGTGTTTCATAGCAAACTGTTTGTTAGTCGCCTCGCTCCCTCATATTCTCGCTCGCCACTCTCCCTCTCCCTCTCTCGCTTGCCTCTCTTGCTTTATACAATAGAATTGTATAAATTGTGTTTCTGTTTGTATAAAACGAGATAAAATTGTATATACACATGCAAATACATATATCACCGTCCTATACATTTATAATTATACAATATAAATATTTTTCTATCCAAGTATCTTTTGCTTTTCTCTCTTTCTCGTTTTATACAAATTCAAATTGTATTATTTTTTCTCGTTCTCGTTTATACAGTTCGATTCAATTTATATTCTCTTCCCAAGTCTCTTTTGTCTTTCTCTCGTTTTATACAAATTCAAATTGTATATAATTTTCTCTTTCTCGTTTTATACAATTCGATTCAATTGTATACAAAGTCAAATTTTATACAGATACACAAACACATACAATTGAATTGAGAGGCTAACAACAATTTATACAAATGGTCTGCCAGCGAAATTATACAAATCTGAAGAGGAACCAACGAATTATACAATTGCTTCTTTGTATAAATGTATAGCGAAATAGGCATAACTTTCAGTTGTATATGTATATCGAATTTCACATATATATGTTTGCTATGGAGCGCAATTATGTAAACTTTGCTATAACATACAAAGTTAAATTTTGTGTTTGATATATGTGAAATCTGCCCTTTTGTAATAATCTAATAATTTAAAATATCTAATCTAATTTAGTCTTAAAAAAATAATTAAATCAACTCTAAGGAAATAAAACGTGGCAATTATTTAAAACGGAAAAAAGTATTTATTTTTAGTTTTCATACTCAATGATCCTTTTTCTGAGAAATTGTTAAGAAGGTCCAATGAAATTTATTCAGTATTAATTAGTAATGTGGATACACAACTAATGATTAATTTTTATTTCTTCAAATTGCATCATATTCACTTTCTCACGATATCTCTAAATTGATTGCTTCCTTCCTTTTAAGAGAAGTGGTATTTCAATGTTTTTTAAAAGAGGAATAATGTTTTATATATTTAAGAAGATATTAATGCTTTTTTTTTTTAGAGAGAGTTCTATATAATTTGAAAATTACAAAAGAGGCAATTATATCATGTTTAAAAAAATATTCTCCATATTTTTTAATATTTACATTTTTTGAGATAATTATGTCTTTAATCATGCTTATACGTATATATAAAAATTAATACAAAATTGAAGAATCGTTTGATAGCTGAATTAGGTTTCTGTTATTTATATTTAATTTTTTTGTATGACTTATACGATATTTATTAGGTAGATATGAAATAATACAACGTTTGAGTTATTTATGTGACATTTGGTTGATAATTTTAAAACTTACATAACTGATCCTTGCATTACTGATACATATATAACTCTAATCAGATATCAAACCAGGTCGATTATATCGTGACATACACATGATAACGTGGAAAGTTACCAAACAACGAAGAAGTCACGTTTACATGTCTTAACTTCAATAAGTATTAATTAGATGACTCATAGTGGAGCCTTTTTTTCCATCTCTTTTTAATTGCTAGATTTAGACTAATGTATTGTCAACTCAATATTCCTTTTACGTAATTCCAAACCCAAAACTTCTACTTTCAACTACTGCCTTTAATTTCCATGCATTTGCATCAACAGACTTTGATTTTATCAATATATCGTTTTTTCTTTGTTAAAAAAATCAAATAGAAAAAAGAAAAAAAAAGAGTCAGAATTGATTTTAAAATGATAAAAGAAGTCGTGAAAAATGGAACGCAATTGAGATAAAGTGTGTTACGCTCCAAAATTAGAGAGGGGATCTAGGGTTTGGTGAACCAGCTCAATATCTAGCTAGATGATTGATGATAGATAGTTTCACTGTACAATTATAATAAGACTTAGGTCATCTGTAATCACTTAAAGTTGTTCGCATAATTCGTGTAAACTTATCAACTAATGTTTGTTCCTATTGAATATCTATACCCCTCAAATTGATACATATTTAACACTTTTTTGACAATCAGTCAAAATATGATAAGTGCGTACTACATTTGTTGTGACATAACAATCAGTGGTGGATTCAAGATATGCGTGGAGGGAATTCGGGGAAAAAAAAGAGAAGTGATTTGAGCCCCTAAATTACTAAGTCAACCTCTATTCTTATATTGAGGAGGTTCATAATCAATATATATGTATAAATTTTTTTTAATATGCCTTAAATACACAACATAATTTTTTGCCGAAGAGGTTAGGATGAACCCCCTCAACATACTTTAGGTTTACAATTTTATGTCTAATAAGAATAATTTTTCAACAAATAAAATATTGAATAGAAATAAAAATAGATTTAGATGTTCAAGTAAAACGTATAAATAACTTTAAGAAATCATATAGAACGATGAAAACAACTATATACGCAGAAGAAAATGTTGGAATCACTAAAAATGATTTATTGGTTAGGTCAATAGCAATAATTACTCTGCAAAAAGATAAGCCCTAACGTTGGAATTCCTCAAAGGAATAACATCTCCAAAACTAAAACTAAGATTTATTTTGGATCCCTATCAGTATAAAATACTTTATATTATTTTATATTCAACTTCTATTTTTGTTCTTTATTTGCTAAATTAATAGTTGGCTATTAAAACAAAAGTTCCTAGCAAGACCTTCTTAGCAAAAGTCATCTCACATTGATTATGGTCATATTAATCTTTCTTTCATTAATTGTTGTATTAATATTCAGAGGCGAACTCAAAATTTGAAGATAGGGAGTACACTACTAAAAGTGACTCAAGGGTAAAGTTAGGAGTGATACAAGATTAACGTTAGTAACATACACAAAATCCAATATCTTTCTTCATACTAGACTTCAACCATCTAGAAAATGAACTCTTAATCCATGTCTTACAAAATCGATGCATTTTTCATTCTGAATCTAGTTTGAGAATATTCATTACCATTAATATCTGATTGACAAGACGCTTGTTGAATATAGTGTACTCTCACTTCATCTCGTATTCTAGAGCTATATTTATCAATAAATATTCTTTCTCCAGGATCCGTTTAAGTGATTGAAAATTAAACTCGTTTATAAAATGCGAAAAAAAAATCTCTAAAACTAACACTTGGTTGAAAAGAACTATTTTTCGTCAAAAATTTATCCATCTCAAAACACAAGAATCAAAATCAAATTATTTGTAAAAAAAATAGCCTATAAAGAAAAACTTACTAATTTACGCAGGAATAATAGGAGTAGGACTTTAATTTTGGAGTCTTATATTTTATTTAGAATTGTGTTAGAGAAAATTATTTGTTTTTAAATTCAATTAGAAAGGAATGGAATCGGATGACAAAAAAGGATAGTTAAGAAAGGGGGTGGGGCCAAATGAGAAGGCAAGACGAATTTTAAGTTGGGGTTGATTCTTTGCCACAAATCACTTTTTTTATATATATATTCTTTGGAATTTCTAAGAAAGTATGAAATGTATCTCACAATGAAATTTGATTGAGATGAAGAAGGAGAAAATTGAACAAGCTTTTGACTTAGAAGGGGAACGAGAATGCTTTTGGACTTATGTTTTGGTGAAACTCAGGGTTAAGGACTATGTGGATCATGCAAAATACATTAAGAACTATATGGATCATGCAAAATGTATTAACGATCAAAATAAAGCACTTCCCATAGTTTAAGGACCATTTTCTCAAAGTAAAAGTGTCACGATCCAAAACCGAGCCGCGACTGGCACCCACACTTAACCTATTATGTGAGCGAACCAACTAATCTAAACCCAAACATTTCAAACATAATTAACAAAATACAATGCGAAAGACTTAAACTCATTAATAAAATCAATTCAATAACTATTATTATCCCCAAAATCTGGAAGTCATCATCACAAGAACATCAATCTCGAATTACTAAACTAAGAATGTCTAAGAACTAAAATAACTAAAAAGCTAGTCCATGCCGGAAGTTCAAGGCATCAAGACATGAAGAGGAAGATCCAGTCCAAGCTAGAAGCATTAGCTCACCCTGAAATCCGGTATACTGATGACTGGCTAGAATTACTGTTGAGTTGAAGACGACGGAACGTTTGCTGCACTCCACAAATAACAAAGAAAGAAACAAACAAGTAGGGGTCAGTACAAAACACGGGTACTGAGTAAGTATCATCGGCCAACTCAAAATAGAAAACAGTATATATCAGACAATATCATAAATCAACTACAATACTCAACATGTAGCAACAAGTACTAAATCATTAATAAGTACCATCAAGTTCATCCATAAGGTTTCAAGCCTCAATACCATACTCATTTGGGAATTAGGTTCATTACATTGAGTATATTAACATTTTTCAAGATTCATTATCTTTCTTCCTCTTGTGTCGGTACGTGACACTCTGATCCATATTCTATCCTGGTGCCGGAACGTGGCACTCCGATCCTCATTCTACCCTGGTACCGGAACGTGGCACCCGATCCATATACTATCCTGGTGTCGGAACGTGACACTCCGATCCTCATTCTATCCTGGTACCGGAACGTGGCACCCGATCCATATACTATCCTGGTGTCGGAACGTGACACTCGGATCCTCATTCTATCCTGGTACCGGAACGTGGCACCCGATCCTCTATTTCTATCCTGGTACCGGAACGTGGAACCCGATCCCCTAATTCATCAAGCCTTCTTTTATTCCAAGGCATCATCAATATCATTATATAATTTATCAAGCCTTCTTTTATACCAAGGCATCATCATTCTCATTATATAATTTATCAAGCCTTCTTTTATACTAAGGCATCATCATTAACACGTGAATTAGGGTTTCTTTCAAGATTTTGGATTCAATAACTTCATCATGTTTAGTTTATCACAATCACATAATCATATTCATGCAAGCATACAATTAAGCATATATAAGGGTTTACAATACTACCAACACATATCATTCGCTATTAAGAGTTTACTATAAGATAACATAAACCATAACCTACCTCCACCGAAGATTAGTGATCAACAAGCAATTTCCCAAGCTTTGTTTCTCTCTTCCTCGTTCGATTCTCCCTCTTTCTCTTGTTCTTTCTATTTTTCTTATTCAAACCCTCTTTCTTTTACCCTAATTAACATATAATTAAGTGTAAAAGATGACAATAATACCCCACTAATTAACTCAAAGTTACCTCTTTTATCCCCCAAGAAATTGAGTTATTAATATAAACCCACGAAATATATAATTATAGCAGGAATAGTCCAAAACGCCCCTTTAAAACTTAACCAGAAATCCGACTCCGACTGGGATTACGCAACCTGTGATGGCCCGTCGTGCCTGCGACGGTCCGTCATGCAGGTTCGTCAGAGACTCGATTTCCTTAAGGAGTCTGTGACGGCCCGTCGTACCTACGACGGTCCGTCCTGCACTTCCGTCACGACGTTCAGAGAATCGTTCCCTGTACCAAATTCTCAAGAGTTGAAGTGTTTTGAAACGGGGGCTTACGACGGTTCGTCGTGCCTGTGACGGTCCGTCCTGCAGGTCCGTCACAGAGTTCAGAGAGTCGATCTCAGCACCCAATTTTCTATTTTCTAAGTGTTATGGAACGAGACCCCCTCGACGGTCCGTCGTGCCCATGACGGTCCGTCGTGGGGTCCGTCGTATCAGCCAGTTTTTCCAGAAATAAAATCTGCTACTCAAAACGACTAAACAGGTCTTTACAAAAAGGCTTTCAAATTCAAAATTAAAAAATTATTGCCTTCGCTGGGGATCAAACTCGCGCAGTCGCACAAAAAGCTAATGCGTTCAACAAGTGCACCCAAAGTAACTTTTGATTGTTAGGATACACAATTAAATATATATATATATACATTTTATTAAAAGTCTATATATATATACACACAATTTTTTTTAAAAAATTATCGAGTCACACATACACCCTCGTCGGTGTATGTGAGTCCGCCCCTTTTAACATCATATCATATACATAATACATTGGACGCAAGATTCATACGTTTTATTGACGTATATATAGTTTAATTTGTACCAATCAACACGCCTTTAATTAATGGACTTAGTGCTAGTTTACTTTGACATATTTATATTGGCTCTTTCTACTTCATGTATGAACAACTACCAAGTTATGTCCGACCATGTGATATACAAAGTATTGTTTTCCGCGATCGTTCATTTTTACTTGTTCACATTAAATTTCATATATTTTTAAAAAATAATAATTGATATGATAAATTAAGTACAATTACTATAATACTCATATTTTAAAAAATAATTTGACAAATAAATAACTAATACGCTAAGTATCCCCACCACGGGAAATATATGCTAAAAAACATAGTTTTCGGACTTATTATTCGTCGATGCAGCTCACTAGGGAAATGCATAGCAAGAAACAAATTTTCATTAAATGAAATATTGAAAAATTTCTAATTTTTCTGTATGAAAATATTACTCCTTCCGTTTAAAAAGGATGACTTAGTTTGACTTGGAACGGAATTTAAGAAAAGAAAGAAGATTTTTTAATTTTGTCGTTCTAAATTAAAGTTATGTCAAATGTATCAAAATGTTCTTTAATCATGTTGATCTTAAACATATCTTTTAAAGTACTTTATAAATTTAAAAAACATTTATATTTAAAATATTTAATGGACAAGAAAAAGTAAATAAAGTAATATTAAACTATATAATTATCTAAAAGACGACCGTTAGAAATGTGCTTCTTACCATGTAAAGTTCTTCTTAATTTCCATTCAAAAAATTATGTATTTTTTTCCATCTATCCAGCTTGTATAAATAGGGCATTTTAATTACAATATTTTCAAGCTACTCTAAATCTATTTCTCATATATTTTGCTAATTGGTACGTTAAATTATTGTCACTTTGATTAATTAGCTTAACAAAAACTTATTTCCTAGTTGCTCATAACTTAAAATAGTTTCAAGTATTTTGCAAATATATATACTTATGAAAGTTTGTAATTTTTATTTATTTTCTCTACTGATTTGCATATGTGTTTCCACGTGTCATTTGATCAGCTCATTAAAATTTTCATAATAAATCATGTCCAATTTTACCATAGTACTAGACCATATTACTCTCGTCGTTTCACTTTATATGTCACAATATTTAATCTGTTAAGAGAAATTTTTATATTTAAAAATAATTTAATTTTAAATTTGTCATTTTATTATTAATAGCCAGATATCCACCAAAATCTTATAGTATGTTAAAAATATACAAATTTAGAAAATCTTCTTTACCTTTTTGGTTGTGCATGGTAAATTTCGAATTAGATTTTATAAAGTTTAAATTCTGAATCTCGTATATCAAAAATACAATAATTTAAAAGATCATCTTACTTATTTGGATATGCATGGTAAATTTCGAATCAAATTTTATAAAATTTTTAAATCTGTCTCTAAATATCATCGAGTACGATTTAGGCTATAGCTTATTTTACAATATATTTGTTGTTCTTGGAAAGATTCTTTAGAACTGAGTCTAACCTAAGAAGTAGTGAGGGGCATGCAACGAATTTGATTGTATATATCTTTACTATTTTTTTAAAAAGAAAAATATTATATTTAATTATGATTAGCATTTAATTAAATAGTTCAGATTTCTTAACCTAATTATGTTTTCTTTTGTTGTTTGAAAAGCTCATAATTAATGGATTCTTTTGAAGAGGCATCAATTGACATGAAAATGGAAATATTTGAGGCAATTGAAGATAATTATGGAGGAGTTATTGTGAATATGAAGAAAGAGGAGTCTATGGATTTTCTTAAATTTCATACTATGCTCAAGGCTTCCATTTCTCATTGGAGGATAAAGGTATATATCTATATATATTTGATATTTACTCGATCGTAATATTTGAGTTTAAGTTATATGTATCGTGTGATAAATATATTTACTTATATTAAAGTCACTCAAAAGGTAATTGCAGATAAGGGAAAAAATTGTATATAATAGCAAATTATTAATTCAAATTAAATGTTATAAATATAGTTTGATTTAACTGTACTCCATATCAAACTGTTGCTATTTTCGCCTCTCTCCCTTGTGGTATCTCACTCGCCACTTGGCAATCTTGTTCGCCTATCTCGCTTTTATAAAAACACAAATGTATAAAAATTCGTTTGTGTTATAAAGCGAGATAAAATTTTATATATAAATATGTTTTCGTTCCCCTATCTCCCCCTTCCAGATCTCGCTTGCCACTCTCGCTCGTCTCTCTCACTTTATACAAACACAAATATATATATACATTGAGTTTGTGTTTGTATAAAGGGAGAGAAATTTTATATACAAATACAAATGCATATATTTTCGTCCGATACACTTATTATTATACAACTACGATATTCTCCTGCCCAGTTTTCTTTTGTCTTTCTCTCTTTCTCACTTTATATAAACACATATTACAGAATTGATTCTTTTGTATATGTATACCGAAACAGATTATACAATTACTTCTTTTGTATATGTGTATAGCGAAATAGCCACAATCTTTTGTATATATGTATAGCAAAACAACTACAACCTTTTGTATACATGTATAGCGAAATAGCATGGCATAACAAATTAAATGATATTACCGACCAGTCATCGTTAACAAAAATCTCACTAATTTTAATTTATTTTTGTTATTTTTCCTTTGATTTTGATGGTCAGGGAAAGAAGGGTGTTTGGATTAAGTTACCTATACAACTTGCTCATCTTGTTGATACAGCAGTAAAGGTATTATTATTCATGAAAATAACTAATAATTAATTATTAACATTAGATTATTTTAAATTCATATAAATATATATGCTTAATTAATATGATAAATTAAATTAATGTAGGAGGGATTTTGGTATCATCATGCAGAGGCAACATATTTGATGCTTGTTTATTGGATACCTCATGAAATTCCTCATACTTTTCCTGCTAATGCTTCTCATCGTATTGGTATCGGTGCTTTCGTCCTCGATCAAGATGGACAGGTTCGTTAAAATTTTAACTTGATACGAAGTTTAAGAAAAATTAATTTTTTTAAAAAAATTTACGATTTGGAACTTGCTAAAGTATATTAAGGTCTTTAAATATGTTATATTATTATACTCCCTCTATTCACAAATGTTTGTCGGGTAAGGTCATGCACTCTCCTTAAGGAAAATTCAATACAAGTCGTAATACGATTAATATAACTCTACTATATCAAGAATATCAAAAGTTTACATAACCTTACAATTGATCAAAATTGAGTAATTATTAAGAACAGAATTGGGAAAAAATGACTAATTATTTTTTTATTGTGTAAATTGACAATTAATTCTGGACATCTATTTTTAGTATACCAGTCAAACAATTGTGGATTGATGGAGCACAAATTTACTTCTTTTGTCCCATTTTATTTGACATTTTTCATTTTCTGAGAGTCAAACCGTTTAACTTTAGCTGCGCATTTGCGTATGGAATTTTTAATTTCTTTGAAATAAGATTTATATATTTGTAAACTACGTAAAAAGTAATATAAATTATAATAATAAATAATTTAAAATGTTAAAAGAATCTATAAAAAAACTTACCGTTAAAAATATATTTTTAAATTTAATTTAAAATATGACATTGGCAGGTACTTGTAGTTAAAGAGAAATCTGGAAATATGACTGGGACCTGGAAGCTTCCTACTGGTGTTGTTGATGAGGTTTAAAAAAATTATATTTTTTCCCTTTTTCTCATTTTTTTTAAATTTATATTATTATTATTATTACTATATTATTATTGTTATGACATTGGCATGTGTTCATATTTTTTTATAGTATTAATATTTTTCCTAATCATTTCCATTCATAGATCTACTAATGGAACGAGAATTTTATTATCTAAATTGATTGATTATCTGAAGTTTAAATAGTAAAATTCGTCATTTATTATAATAAAAATAATTTTTAGTAGAATTAAATATTAATATTAATAAAGAGTGTTAAAGTTTTACCGACATTAGGTAGGTGTCATTAGAATTAATGTCGCTAAAGACTTTAGGGACATATACATTAATCGTTGCTAAAAATATTTATTGAGTAATAATTAATAATTAACTGCCGCTAATAATCATTTTTGATATAATAACTAATTCTACTTAGTGTTTTAATATATTATTAAGAAAGTTATTAGTGATTTAGCGATGAAGTTCGTAGAGAATAATTTTATTTTTTTAAACGAATTTTACTAATTGTAGGGGGAGGATATTTGTATGGCAGCCGTTAGAGAAGTGAAAGAAGAGACAGGAGTAAGTATATATATACACTACTAAATTCTTCGCTATGAAAATAAAAAGTATTTTTTTTTTGAAAAATAAAATAAAATATTGTGCTAGAAAACTAATATAGAACCTTTTTATTATTATTTTTTTTATTTTATAGATTGAGACAGAATTTGTTGAACTTCTTGCCTTTAGGTATGAATATCCATCCATTTTTCAATCATTTGAAACTTGAAAGTATAGTGTAAATTATATTTTGATAAAATGTCAATTTAAGTTAATTAAAATACAATATTTCCATGCAGACAAAGTCACAAATCATTCTTTGGAAAATCAGATTTGTTCTTCATATGCATGTTGAAACCACTTAATTTCACTATCAACAAGCAAGATGCTGAGATTGAGGAAGCTAAGGTATATATATACATTTACTCACGCTGGTTCAATTTATATGTCGTACTTTTCTTTTAGTTGGCTTCCGAAAACGTAACTTTTACATATATTAGTATTTTCTTTGTTCTAATTTAAGTATTATTGTTTAATTAAATACGAAGCTTAAGAGATAAAAGAGATTTTTAAATCTTATTGTCTTGAATTAAAAATATGTATATAGTCTTTTAAATCTTATAGTTAGATGTTGG
Source organism: Solanum peruvianum (assembly GCA_027705065.1). Lineage (NCBI taxonomy): Eukaryota > Viridiplantae > Streptophyta > Magnoliopsida > Solanales > Solanaceae > Solanum > Solanum peruvianum. The sequence continues at coordinate 61,808,742 of JAKWJD010001761.1, forward strand.
ATATTGAAAGAGAGACTCTTTTTTAGACAAACCAGAAATAATAATAATAATAAGACATTTAAATTGAGCGAAGTTAATAACAATTGTTAATCACATATTCTAATATCTCATCTGGTATATGTTTAAGACTATAACATTCAAAGTGTGTTTTAATACATTACACGTGTTTAATTTCAAATCATAAAATTTAAAAGTCTTTCTACTATTCTAATATTTGTATCTATTTAAACTAAGACATGTAAAATGAAACTGTAGAAACTTTTTTTTTTTTTTTTGTAGTGGATGGCAATGGAAGAATATGCAAGTCAATCAAAGGTGAACCAAAGTGAACTCTCTAAAATGATAGCCAATATATGTATAGCCAAGAAAGAGGAACAATACACTGGCTTCTCTGCTCTTATTACAACTAGTGGACATTCTGCCAAGAAGTGCTATTTATACTCTAATAATATGTAGTATATGATACTCATAATAATAAAAGTTTTATGATCTTTTATGCATATGTTTGCAATAAGAATAATGTTTGTAATAAGATTTTTCCATTTGGAAGAATTAAGATTCTAGTTTGTTTGATCATATATAATGTTTTGGCAATTGATATTGATGTATGTTTTCCACTTTGTTTCCTTTGCTTTTGTTTGGATAATTCGATGTACTGTTTTTACAATCACTAGCAATTTGATACATGATATACTTGTTATATATATGAAATATTGTTTACTAAAAAAAAAATATACTACTTAATTACTATAGTGAAATTTTCAAATAAGTTACGTATATTATCAAATTCACTCAGCCAGAAACAACTAGAAGATTTAGTGTAGCTGAGTTCATAATATTTTGGTCTATAGTGTATTATGTTTTTTTTTTTGAGTTCATAATATTTTGGTCTATAGTGTATTATGTTTTTTTTTTTTTTTTTTACTTTTTTTGAAATCGCGATCTTAAAGTTATAAGCAAGGAGTAATATTTAACATGTGGAGTTGCAATTTGAAACTCAAAGTTAGAACCAAAACTCATTGAATCTTAAAATTTGATAAGTATAATCCACGCCAAATTTGTTCTTGCTCAACGAGTTGTGTTATAGTAATAACGGAAAAGGGTTAAAAATACTCTTAAACTATTTGAAATAGCTCAGCTATACCCTTAAATTATATTTTGGTTCAAAATTATCATTTTCGTTATAATATTGAGTCAAAAGTATCCTTCTTATTAAGGGAAGTTGTTAAATGCCACGTGGATGCCATATGGATGCCACATTGCATGCCAATAGGATTCCACTGCCACGTAGATTAAATAGAAAGGTTCAAAAATACCCTTAAACTATCCGAAATAGCTCATATTTACCCTTAAACTATATTTCGGCTCAAAACTATCCTTCCCGTCAAACTATTGGGCTAAAAGTGACCTTATTAGCGAAAGTTGTTAAATCCACATGTGCCACATTGACTAAATCCCTAAATCTTAATTACTCATTTTCCACTCATTTCATTATTTTCTAAAAACGATTTTATCCCTTCTCCCTCATTTCGCGACTAAGGTTTCACAATTTTCTTCGTCGCTTGGTTTCAAAGTGGATATTCGTGGTTATAGGTTAGTAAACTTTTTTCTTATTTTATTGTGTTTACAATCATGAAAATCCACTTTGAAAGTCAGTTCCGAACAAAGTCACGCAACCTTGGCCGCGAATGACGGGAAAGTTGTGAAATTCTAACTATCATACGTTGAAATCGTAAAAGTAATAAAATAAGAAAAAATATTTATTCACCTACAACCATGAATATCCACTTTGAAACTCAGGCCCCAAAAAAGCTACAAAGCCTTAGCTGCAAAACTAGGGGAAAGTTGTGAAATCCTAACTATCATACTTTGAAATGGTAAATATAATAAAATAAGAAAAGATATTTACTAACCTACAAGCATGAATATCAACTTAAAAGTATGAAACCCAAGCTGCGAAATGAGGGAGAACGAGTGAATATATCGTTTCTGAAATAATGAAATGAGGGGGGAAGTAATTAGAATTTAGGGATTTAGTTTATGTGGAAGTGGAACCTTATTGACATGCAATGTGGCATCCACATGGCATTTAACAACTTCTATTGATAAGAAGGGTACCTTTGATCCAATAGTTTGACGGGAAGGGTAGTTTTGAATCGAAATATAGCTTAAGGGTAAATATGAACTATTTTGGATAATTTAAGGGTATTTTTGACTCTTTCTATTTAGTCTACGTGACAGTGGAATCCTATTGGCATGCAATGTGACATCCACATGACATTTAACAACTTCCATTAATAAGAAGGGTACTTTTGACCCAATAGTATAACAGTAAGAGTAATTTTGAGCCGAAATAAAGTTTAAGGGTATATATGAGCTATTTTGAATAGTTTCAGAGTACTTTTAATCCTTTTCCCTAGTAATAATTTGACAATCATGGGAATGGACACACCTCTCATATTTCGAGGCTAAATTGATTAAGAAACAATTACTCTCTGTCGATTTTTATTTGTCATGTTGCGCTTTCGAAAGTCAATTTGATTAATTTTTAAAGTTAAATTAGATTATATTAATTTGATATTTAAACAAAAAATTTAGATATACAAAGAGTACTATAAATTGCAATTTTTGCATATCAATATGATGAAAAAATATATCATAGAATGTAAGTTAAAGATTTTATCGTTTAACTCTATAAAAGAAAACTATGAAAAATAAAAGCAAACGGAAGGGAGTAAGAAGAAAGTTATATAACGAAATACTTTTCGTAACATTAGTTATACTCTCCATTACAACATTAATTAATTAAAATAAATTACACTATATATACGTAATAATACTGATTTAACACATTGAGAACTCTTTTAACTTATCAACAAATTTTATTTAGACATTTATAATAACATGTTATCAATTGAGCATCCGATGAACGCATGATAATATACTCATTCAAACGTTCGTTACGTGGATAAGTTAATCATATAAATGTGTATCCTTCTTTAAGTATAGACGTCAATTAGTTTCTCAGCCCCTCTAATCGGGTGGGCATCGGCCAATTTTTCTATCAAATCCCCCTAAAAATCGTACATATGCCCCCCCCCCCTCGGCTATCAACTAAAGATTTGTTAATATAACTATAAAGTTATTAACTTTCATGTACATACTAAAAATATATAAACAATTTAGGGCCCGTTTGACCATAGATTCCCAAATAATATTTGGGGAAAAACTTGGTAAATAGTGTTTGTCCGTACACCTTGTCATTATTTGACAAGTACTTTTGGCAAATATCCCAAATTTCTAAATACAAGTTTTTTTTAGTATTTGGGTCAGATCCCATTATTTGGGATATTTACAAATTAAAATTTTACCCCAAACTTTTATCTTTTACAAACACAACCTCTATAATTGTTGTATACGTTGTATAACATAATTTTTTACGTTAATTTCAAAGTAGTGATGAAATATCCGGTGAATGTTAAATGATGATATTATTATTGAAGAAAATGATGAACAATCGGCTCAAGATAAAAAAAAAAGTCATGTATTTTGTTAACTTCACGAGGTATGAAATGATGTTTGCTGCACTCACTCCAAATTACCACATACTATTTATTATTGTTGTAACAAATATTCAATTGACTTGTAATACAAACTTATAGTTAGTTTTAATGTTTTTAAAACTTATGGATATAAATCATATTTTTCTAAAAAAGTGAAATATATTTCCCAAATACTATGACCAAACACATGGTGAAATTTCACATAAATAATATTTGTCAAGAATATTTGAATGTCTATAACCAAACGATAATTTAAAATATCTAAATAAAATTTACTAACGAGTCTATCATTAATAGACTTATTTGTCTTGGATACTTATCATGTGATTTGTGAAATTTATTAGCTGGATGATTTAACATGTAGGTCGTCTTTTCTTGGAGAAAATGTTATTGGCCAACTAGTCATTAATACAGCAGAATCACCAACCCAAAATTATTCAATACTCCAAGATTCAAAAATATATAAAAAAAATAAATTTTACAGTAATAAAAAGCACCGACACTACGCCACGTTTAAATCTCGTCATATACCAATTATTCAAGTATATCATTTTATAATTCCAAATTGCATTATTCAAACTTCCAATTATTTAACACATAAAATAATAATATTAATCTGTCATCATATCATTAAAGTCTAAAAAGCTAAAATAAATAAAAATAAAACGGCTTTATTCCTTTGTTTGGTACTTCACATTATTTATGCAAACCTAAAGAGGAAAAAAGAAGATATATATATATATTCTTTTCTTTTCTTTTAATCAACAAAAGCAAAAAAAAAAATTAATAAAAATAAAAATAAATCCTTCACACCGACACATGAGAAATTGCTATTATTATGCCCTTTCACATCGTTAAATCTCTTTATAATAATATATTTTGATTTTCGGAGTAAAAAATAAAATTAATGTAAAATCGAACAAAACTGAATGCTAATAAATAAATTAAACTGTATAAAAAGATGCAATTTTATTGTATTTTTTTTCAAATACAAATTACAATGTGGATAAAAAAAAATGAAATTGCACAATACAATCAAAATTAAATACCAAAAAAAACTCTTTCAAAAACAATTTTTTGAAAAAAAGAAAATATATCTATGTGCAAGCCAAAATAACATTATGGTTCCATTATTATCAAATAATGGCAACACAAACAATGCTAATTACAACTGTAACAAACAATCCACTACTCTTCACATGATTAGCGAAGTTCAAATTTGCTGAATCATCCGCCGGATCTTCATCGTCGTCCTGGCTGGGCTCCGGTGCACCGTCGTCGTCAACATCATCGTCTCCTCCCTTGCTGCTCTTCTTCTTTTTCTTTGCACCTTTCGGAGCTGGAGCTGGTTCTTCAGCGACAGTTCCTTTGAATAATTCTCTGGGGAGTAAAACTTTATCGACTTTGTAAACGGATAACGGCTCTTCGTCGTATAATGTACCGGAGATGGTTGCTGTAACAACTTTGGTTTCCAATTTCACATCGTCTCCGTCGTTTTGTACGGTGAAATCGTATTTTTTTTTACCTTCAGTAGCTAGAGTGTTCATTAATCCGTTGTTGGATTTCAACATCCCCATAGAATTGTAAACAGGGATTCCATGGTACAGTAGTAGTGAAGCTTGGCCGTCTTTTGTTAGGTTTTTGAATTTAGGCATAAAGGCGGTGATTACGCCGTCGGTGGGGCAGAACACTGTTAACCCACTCTGTACATTTTCAGCGAAGGTTTTGGCTACATCTGGGTGAGATTTCAACAGATCTGAGAATGATTTACATCCTTGTTTCGCCATTAATGTAGTGACGTTAAGGTCACTTGGAGCAGCTACCGGAGCTTCAGCAGCGGCGGAAGTGAGAATATGACTGATTTGAATAACGGAGATGTTGTACGGCATTTCCACGACGGATTTAACGAAAGTAGCAGCGAAATGGCCGTCGTTGTCTTCATTAGCGAAACCTACTTTCCCACCTTTCATATTTGTGATATTGATGTACCCTGAAGTTCCCGGAGCTTCGCCTGTAGCTTGGAACATTGTGGCGGTGAGGGTACTTCCTTTAGTGATTTGATGGAGTTTTTTGGCGCCGAAGTAATCGGCGAATACGTGGAGAGAAAGGACGTTTTTGAGAGTATAAGTAGGGAGGTGTTTTTCAAGGAGAACATTCATGGCGGCATTGTCAATTGCGCAGACAGTGATGGTCTGTCGGCGGTTGATTTCAGCAGCCAAGTGTGTAACGGTTAAGTAATGGTTGAAGGTGGAGAATTCAGGGTGTTTTGCGAGGATTTTAGTGATGTTGTGAGCGTATGTGGTGGTGGAGAGAAATAGGAAGAGAAGAAGAGTGACGGAAAGTGGTACCGCCGGCGAGACCTTCATTTTTGCCGGCGAGAGTAGAGAGATGGAGATTTGTTCTTTCAAAGAGAAGAAAGAGGTTGAAAAAAAAAGAGATATAGCAGTGTTTCTATAGAGGTGTGTGTATATATATACACACAATGATATTGTATTGTTTTTAATTAATATATCTTAATGTTCAATTCAATATGTAAATCAAATGAAATTTTAATTAATTATTAAAACTTTAATTCATATAAATTGACAAAAGGATCCAGGAGGGTTCGAGAAAGGATCACATCAAAAAAAAAAAATTAATTAATTTATAAGTCCTGCGAAATTAAAAAACTTAAAACTCTTGTTTTATGTTGGATAATATCAATATTATGTCTATGATAAATTTTAGGTATAATACATATATTAGATTCTAAGTTTGATTTTTGACTTCCAACTTTTATAATGTAAAAACAGATATTTTGACTATTCAATTTTTAAATAAATAAACACATGAGTCCTACATGACACAATACACGTAGGATAAAATTACATGTAGGACACGTGCGCTTATTTGTTCAATTTTATACGAGTTTAAGTGTCTACTTGTACACACCCAAAGTTAAAGGGTGTAAATGTGATTCGAAGCCAAGTTAAAGGGCACAATTATGTATTATGCCTAAATTTTAGGCTGAACTCATAAACAGATCCTTAAATTTGTTGGGTTTTTCCCCTCAGGTACCTCAATTACGTCATTTTCCTATTGAATCATTGAATCACCTTTAATTCAAACTGTGTGTTAGTATCATTTGTTTTCTACTGTGTTCAAATGACTTGAAGTAAAACACAATTATTCTCGAATATTTTCACTGTCAATTGAATTAATGAGTTTGGAACAACATATGTATCCTTTATTAATATCCCTCACAAAATCCGGTTCAACATCAACCACCGGTGTTTAAAAGAAACAAATTTTGGGTGAGTCAATAGGAAAATAACATAGTTGAGGTACCTGAGGAAAAAATCCAACAAGTTTAAGGACATGTTTATGTATTTGACCTAAATTTTATGAGGGGTTACAGTGGTTCGGGTCAGAGTTATTTTCGAACATAGTGTTTATTAAGTATGGATTTAATTACGAAACAAAGTTACACATTTATTATAAACTATAACTTTTGACATGACAGTATTGATCCTAACCATCTAAAATTTCCATTCATTTTTTGATGACATATAACACTATAAAAACGAATTTGTCTATTGTGTTAGATATAAATGAATATGTCTTTCAGGAAAACAAGTGAATTTTTTATTTATTTTAACATATTTGATATGTAAGTAAATACATATATTTTGAGGTGGAGTAGACATGTGAAATGGGGGTTATAAGGTGAGTTGAGCGTGAAGATGAGGTTTGTTGAAGGATGGAGAAACACGATTCATATGAAATATCATTTATAAAACATGTTTTTTTAACTTTCATAAAAAAAAATCATTCTTTCATTTTTTAAGAAACTTATTTTCATACCGAATATATTTTTCAAAAATTTAGGTCACAACATGAGGTATACTACTTGTTACGAAGTCATATTTATCTTTTATCATATGGTATAAAAACATGTTTACCCTTTAAATATACAAAAACTACATTGATAAAAATTTTAAAATAATCTATTGCTAGTGGAATTTCCTTTTTAACTTGATAAAACTTTAGTTTGGTAAAATATTATGTAAAAGTAGAAACAAACAAACAAGAAATTTAAAAGAGAAAAGGTAAATAGATTGGCCAATACTACTTTAGTATTCTTTTTGCTCCCCAACACGCCAAGTCCAACACTGTTTAAAAATCAACTTTTTAAATATTTAAAGTGTTCTTCTAATCACATTTGCTTAATTTCTCTAAACATTAATTTATACACTAATCAAGCCTATGTAATACTCACATATCTTAATAGAACTTAATTACTACTTGTGAAGTAACACACCTTTATCTATGTAATTAGGTGTACTTACTGAAAATATTATATTGCGAAGAATATATAGAAAATCTGAGATTTTTTAAAATAATAAAATAAATAGATTTGATCTAAAATGAACAATGCTGATCAGTTAAGAGTGTTTTTTTAAATTTTATTTATTCTAACAATATCAACGTTATAAATAATAATTCATGTGGGTGACGCACAATAAATCTCAAAAAATGACATGCATGGTGTGACAATAAATCATGCATATAGAACTTAATTCAAAAAGAAGATTTGTAAATCGATATTTATGAGCCATATCAAACTTAATTAAAATAGTAAATCAATGAGTGTTCAATTAAAATTTTATATTAATAATTGAAAAGATCGAAAATCATTATTAATACTAAACTAATTAGTTGTGTCCAGCTCCAAATTCCAATTATAGTATATATTATATAATATAGTTTAATTATCAATAGATGTAATGTCCTTATCATGCTATGCATACAAATTATCATCAAGTCAATTTTGATTAATTTTCTAAAGAGATTTAGTCGTATCAGACAAAACAAATACACCAAACAAATAATGAGTTTTTATTCTAAGGTTAGGTAAAAGAGAATTCTCAAAGATTTCACAATTGATCCTACCACGTAAAACATATTCGTACAACAATAATTCAAACTAAGAAAATTGGTTAAAAAAACATAAAGCCATAGTAAACCGATATAAAATAAATATCAAATATCAAATAAAATAAAAATATTCTAAATAAGTATCGAATATATATTGAGTAAAAAGAAAACCATTTGTGACTTTAGGAGAATATCTTTGTAGTGTTGTGAAGTAAAGTGATTTTTAATTTTTGCAAGGTGTATATATCACTTAATTTGACTTTGTCACGTGGAGGAAAAGTTTATGAAAAACTTAAATAGAATCACATTTACAGCTCAAAACTTCTTGATGTAAGGTATATAGTAAATTACATGTACATCATATTATAAAATTTGAGTAAAATTTGTTAGTTGGTAATTAACTTTGACTAAATATAGTAATGTTATTTTTTACGTTTTTAGAGGACAATGTAGTACTTTCTTCTGAAATAAGAAACAATCGATTTTAGTAAATTATAACAAAAATAACTTTTGGCAGTAATAATTATACTCATTGATTAAAAAATACTAATTTATCGATATTAATTAATTTTTATAGAATTTAATGTCGCTATAGACTTTAGTGACACTCATATTAATTACCGATAAAAATATATGTTTAGTGACAGTTAAGCTATTATCGCTAAATAAATGTCATTAAAGATCATTTTGGTATAGTGACATAACCTTCTAGGATTGTTGTTGATTGTAAGTACTTTTTCATGATCCTTAACAAAATTTTGAGTTTGAATTTCTCCGAATACAAAATCTCTTTTGTTCTAGAATGTTTTATCTTTTCAATATGAAATTTTCGAACGTAATTCTAAATTTTATCAAACTTTAATACGAAAATACAGATGAAGAAAAAACTTCCCTAACATAACTCTTCACGTGCACTATAATTAATTTTACTAGTTGTGTTTTCAAAAATGGCACTTATTAAATGCTAGAGAGCATAGATGGATGTAGCATGAATTCAATTGAACCAAGGATTCTCTATATAAAATCATTAAGAAAATAAATATATGAAAAATTACTATATTTTATAAAATACTAAATTGTGAATCTTTAATTTTAAAATTGTGATATATTCATTGATAAAAAAAAAATCTTATATATATTGCAAGCTAAACAAAATGAAATAAGGATAGTATAACCTAATTATCTTTAATTGTGTTTCCTCACCATAGATAGAGTTGGTAGATATTAAATTATTTCCCTAAATATATTTTTTAAAAATTAATAAAAATTTGACTTCATTGATCGCTCGTAACTCATTCATAACCTTTCAATTTAGGTCTGATCACAGCAATTCCCCTGAGTTAATACCTCAGATGGTCACTCAACTTTGCACTATTCTCTCAAAAAGTCACTCAACTTTCAATTTTCCCTCAAAAGTCACTCAACTATGCACTCTTCTCTCAGAAAGTCACTCAACTTTCAATTTTACCTCAAAATTCACTCAACTATCCACTCTTTCCTCAGAAAGTCACTCAACTATCCACTCTTTCCTCAGAAAGTCACTCAATCTATTAAATTATTTTTAATTAAAATTTATTGATATTAATTATTTATATAACAAACCAAAAATTTTAAAAAATAAATTAAATCACTTAGTGATCCACCCACCAAACCTGACCCGTTAAAAAATATGATATGACCCATTTTATTTTATCTTTAATCCTAAATTAATCCCTCTCTTTAATCCTAAATTAATCTAATCATAATTCAAGGTTAAAGAGAGGGATTAATTTAGGATTAAAGATAAAATAAAATGGGTCATATCATATTTTTTAATGGGTCGGGTTAGGTGGGTGGATCACTAAATGATTTAATTTATTTTTTAAAATTTTTGGTTTGTTATATACATAATTAATATCAATAAATTTTAATAAAAATAATTTAATAGATTGAGTGACTTTCTGAGGAAAGAGTGGATAGTTGAGTGACTTTCTGAAGAAAGAGTGGATAGTTGAGTGACTTTTGAGGGAAAATTGAAAATTGAGTGACTTTCTGAGAGAAGAGTGCATAGTTGAGTGACTTTTGAGGAAAAATTGAAAGTTGAATGACTTTCTGAGAGAATAGTGCAAAGTTGAGTGACCATCTAAGGTATTAACTCCAATTCCCCTTAAGAAGAAACATCCATCTTGTCCAAGCTAATCCACCTAATAAAATTATGTATTTATGTTAAAAAAATTGAATGACAGGATCAGAGAGTGGGTCCTCAAACACATGCAGGAGGTCCCTGTGTGATTTCAAAAATATTTTATAAGAATATAATTTTCTAAATCTAACTTTTTTTTTGTGTTCGATAGATAAGTAAAAGAAATTATTTTAAAAGTATTTATATATAATTTAGATAAATAATATAAAAGATGGAGCCCATTGAGCTAGTAGGTTAGTTATAGGCAAGGGCGGAGCCTGTTAGGATTTATCCGAACCCTTTTCGATAGAAAATATTATCAAATTTTGTACTTCTTATTAAAAATTGTAGCTCCGCCACTGAACTTATTAGATGATAAGGATGAATGTTATGTGTGAAGGTGAGATGCGTTGAAGGATAGAAATAATACAATAAACGTGGAATGTCATTAGTAGAGTATACCCACACTTTCATTAGAGAGCTCATTTACTTTATTTTTTAAGAAACTTATTTCTCTAGAGAATTAATGGAATATGAAAAAAATAAAGAGTAGACGTTTTCTTTCTTTTTATTTTATTTTATTTTATGCTTGTGCGAGGGGCATGGGCGGACCTATAGCTATCTGGAATTCAACTGGACACACTTATCGAAAAATTACGTTATATATATATATATATATCAAATTCTGCATTCATAGAACATAGATTTAAAATTATTGGACGTTCTTAACGAAAGTCATATTTTTGGCAATAGTAATGAGTATTTTGAATCAAGAAGTTTTGAATTTGAACCTCAAACATCACAAAATTTTTTGATTTTATTTTATCCGTCACACATTAATAATCTTATAAAATTTCTGATTTCGCTATTAATAATCGTATTTGTGTATTGAATTTAAATCGCTTTTTGATGATGAGCAGGTAGGAGGGGTCCATTCTTTGTCCTCCTCTATGGTTTCCAGACTGTCCTCACATCTCATTGTCCAAACAATTAATTTAGAAATAACAAATGAAAAAAAAAAAAACAATACCAACAATTATGAAAAAGTCTAAATTTATATGCTATTTTTCAATTGTCAAAGAAATAAATCTTTCTCTAAATATATAAATTTTATTTATATTTAAGATTTAATTTTTCAAATCCAAACTAGAGAGATCTTCTAGTTTAGAAAGGGCAATAGGATTTCTAATTATTGATTGATATTAATAAAGCCATCCAAAGACGTTGGATTATATGAAATAATGTTTGAAAGAGAAATGCATATAGTAAGAGAAAGTATGTATTTGTAAAAATAGTTATTTCTATATCACATATTAGATTGCGCACTTTATTTAAAAATAGTTATTTTATATTAACTGATCACTAATTTCCTCCTTCCTATATTGATACACAATTTATTAAAAATAGTTATTTTATAGTACTTAATTACGTCCATATTAAATCTGAAACTAAATTTAATTAATTTTTTCTTATTTTATCCTCACCATTAATATATGACCTTTGAAATATGTATAATTATCAATACTTGCTATTCCTAACTTTACGTTTATTTTTTCTAACTTATTTTTATGTACAATAATTAATATGAATAAAGGGAAATATAACAAAGTGATCAATTTATTAATAATTTCTTAATCATCATATAATAAAATGGAAATATGTTTATCTAATATGAGACGAAGAGAGTAGTAGTCTACGTCGTCTTAACCAAAGAGAACTGTTAAATTTAATAAAGTTATTTCTTTCTTAATTAAATATTTCAAATTCAAGCTTTGAGTATAATTTTTTTTTTAAATAAAGAGTGATTTCTCTCAATTGAGATTCTAATCCTATGTGATATATCTTGAATTAATCGAATTTCAATATAGATATCAAATACAAGACATAAAATCGAACTAAAAATGTAGAAATATGCTCATCTAATATTGGACGAAGAGAGTAGTAGTCTCGTCTTCACCAAAGGGAACTGTTAAATTTAATAAAATTGTTTCTTCCTTAATTAAATGTTTCAAATTAAAGCTTTGAGAACAATTTTTTTTGATAAAGAGTAATTTCTTCCAATTGAGATTCTAATCTCTATATAATATAATTTTGAATTAATCAAATTTCAATACAGATATTAAATACAAGACGTAAAATCGAATTAAAAAAATAGAAATAGGGAGTGTCGGTAGAGAGAAAGATGGGGACAGCCTTAATAAGCAGCAAAGAATATCATATTTGAGTGAAAGGTGACAACTTTCATTCCTACCTGGATTTTAGCTTCTTCCTAATTTCCTAAATTTGTCAAATAATTTTTATTTAAATAAATTTAAAATATAGTATGGTTCAACTTAATTGTCAAAATATGATTAAAAAAATATTTTGTTACATATTTTTAATTTGAAAAAGTTTCTATGCGTGTCTATAAGCACTTGTACATAAAATTAAATTAATTACACGAGATATATTTTTCTCATTTAATTGTACATATCAACATCAGTTAGAATATGCATAATCTTATGAGATGAATTGAAACTAACGTGCATAAATAAGAGAGTTAGTAATATAATTTGAGTAGTTAAGTTGTCGCTATAATAATCTCCTGAAAACAAATGTAATTATTTTTAACAAAAAAAATAATGGAAATAATTCGAATTCCTAAAGGAAATTTACTAATAAATTTTAGATATTTCAATATTCTACCTTTTTCCTTCTTTAGCTATTTTCTTTTTTTCATATCAAGCACACAAATATAATTTTTTTTAAATAAAAGAGTCTCAATCATATTATATTACAACAAGAAAATCGATGTTTTTTTGGTTTGGACACTTCCAATACGCAAATTATTTTAGAAATATTAATAACTTGGACCACTTACGTATTTTTCAAATAAGAAAATTATTTATAAAAATATAAAAAATAATTCGAGAGAAGTCATTTTTAGTTGTAAAAAAATCATGATCAACCATATATCTTTTATATATAGCTGCTTTGGTGTATAAATTCTAGCCCATTAAGTCATTGTTGTCATGAAAATATATTTTATATCATAGGTATGAATATAAAAGATTTAAATTCGTGCGTATCACAACCGCAAAAGATTTTATTTTATTTATGCTACTTTATTTCGCTTTATATCAGTATATTTAAATGGGAAAATTGTATATAATAGCAAATATTTAAATCAAAATAAATATTTGTCACGACCCAAAACCGAGCCGCGACTGGCACCCACACTTAACCTACTATGTGAGCGAACCAACCAATCTAAATCCCAACATTTCAAACATAATTAACAAAATACGATGCGGAAGACTTAAACTCATTAATAAAATCAATTCAATAACTATTATTATCCCCAAAATCTGGAAGTCATCATCACAAGAACATCTATCCTCAAATTACTAAACTAAGAGTATCTAAGAAAGCAAAAACAAGTAAAAAGCTAGTCCATGCCAGAAGCTAAAGGCATCAAGACTTGAAGAAGAAGATCCAGTCCAAGCTAGAAGCATTAGCTCACCCTGAAGATCCGGTGTGACGAAGACTGGCTAGAATTACTGTTGAGTTGAAGACGACGGCACGTTTGCTGCACTCCACAAATACAAAGAAAGAAACATACAAGTAGGGGTCAGTACAAAACACAAGTACTCAGTAGATATCATCGGCCAACTCAAAATAGAAAACAGTATATATCAGTTAATATCATAAAATCAACTATAATACTCAACATGTAGCAACAACAAGTACTATAATCATCAATAAGTACCACCAAGTTCATCCATGAGGGCTCAAGCCTCAATATCATACTCATTTGGGAATTAGGTTCATTAGATTGAGTATATTATCATCATCTTTCAAGATTCATTATCTTTCTTCCTCTTGTGTCGGTACGTGACACTCCGATCCCCTACTACTATGTGTCAGCACGTGACACTCCGATCCCCTAATTCTACGTGTCGGTTCGTGACACCTGATCCCCTAATACTATGTGTCGGTACGTGACACTCCGATCCCCTAATTCTACGTGTCGGTTCGTGACACCCGATCCCCTAATAATATGTGTCGGTACGTGACACTCCGATCCCCTAATTCTATGTGTCGGTTCGTGACACCCGATCCCTTAATACTATGTGTCGGAACGTGACACTCCGATCCACTAATACTATGTGTCGGAACGTGACACTCCGATCCACTAATCTCATTCTATCAGTTCATCAAGCCTTCTCTTATACCAAGGCATCATCAATCCCATTACTTTAATTCATCAAGCCTTCTTTTATACCAAGGCATCATCATTAATAAAGTAGATTAGAGTTTCTTTCAAGATTTAGGATTCAATGGCTTCATCATGCTTATTTTATCACAATTTCATAATCACAATCATGCAAGCATACAATTAAGCATATAGAAGGGTTTACAATACTACCAATACATATCATTCGTTATTAAGAGTTTACTACGAATAGTGTCAAAACCATAACCTACCTCCACCGAAGATTTCGTGATCAAGCAAGCAAATCCTCACAATCTTTGATATCCCCTTCGTTCCTCTCTCTCGTTCGATCCTCTCTCTCTCTCTTTGTTCTTTCTATTTTTCTTATTCAAACCCTCTTTCTTTTACCCTAATTAACATATAATTAAGTATAAAAAATGACAATAATAACCCACTAATTAACTCAAAGTTACCACTTTTATCCCCCAAGAAATTGAGTTATTAATGTAAACCCACGAATTTTATAATTATAGCAGGAATAGTCCAAAACGCCCCTTTAAAACTTAACCAGAAATCAGACCCAGACTGGGATTACGCAACCTGTGACGGCCCGTCGTGCCTGCGACGGTCCGTTTTGCAGGTCGTCGCAAAGTTCAGAGACTCAATTTTCACTAAAGAGTCTGTGACGGTCCGTCACGCCTGTGACGGTCCGTCCTGCCATTCCGTCACGAAGTTCAGAGAGTCGATTTCAGCACCCCATTTTCTAATTTCTAAGTGTTTTGGAACGAGACCCCCTCGACGGTCCGTCGTGCCCATGACGGTCCATCGTGGGGTCCGTTGCATCAGCCAGTTTTCCAGAAATAAAATCTGCTGCTCAAAACGACTAAACAGGTCGTTACAATAGATACCAATTTACCCATCGTTCGTCCTCGAACGATCACAAGAAAAGAAACAAGGGCGAAAAGGAGTACCTGAATCTGTAAACAGATGTGGGTATTTTTCTTGCATATCTGCCTCCTTCTCCCAAGTGGCCTCTTCAACCGGTCGATTCTTCCATTGAACTTTGATGGATGCAATCTCTCTCGACCTCAACTTGCGAACCTCTCTATCTAAAATAGCAACCGGTTCCTCCTCATAAGTCAAATTCTCATCCAGCAAAACTGAATCCCAACGGATGATGTAGTTTCCATCCCCATGGTATCTTTTCAACATGGACACATGAAATACCGGATGCACTCCGGACAGCCCTGGAGGCAAGGCTAATTCGTAAGCCACCTCCCCTACTCGCTTAAGTACTTCAAAGGGTCCAATATACCTTGGACTTAGCTTACCCCTTTTACCAAACCGCATCACCCCTTTCATGGGTGAAACCTTCAGCAAGACTTGTTCACCCTCCATGAACTCCAAGTCTCTAACCTTTCGATCCGCATATTCCTTTTGTCTACTTTGAGCCGCTAAAAGCTTTTCTTGAATAGCTTTCACCTTTTCCAAGGAATCCCTCAACAGATCAGTACCCCAAGGTCTAACCTCAAATGAATCAAACCAACCAATGGGAGACCTACATCTCCTTCCATACAATGCTTCAAATGGAGCCATGTCAATGCTGGAGTGATAGCTATTATTGTATGAAAACTCCGCCAAGGGTAAGAAGTTATCCCAATAACCACCAAATTCTATCACACATGCACGAAGCATATCCTCCAACACTTGAATCGTTCGCTCAGACTGACCATCGGTCTGAGGGTGAAATGCAGTACTAAGGTCCAACCTAGTACTTAACTCCGCATGCAATGTTCTCCAAAACTTAGAAGTAAACTGCGTACCTCTATCTGATATGATGGAAAGTGGAACTCCATGCAATCGAACGATTTCTGAGATGTAGATTTTGGCTAACTTCTCTGCATTGTAGGTCACCTTGACCGGAATGAAGTGAGCAGACTTAGTTAACCTATCAACAATCACCCAAATAGAGTCATACTTACCCAATGTTTTTGGAAGACCAACCACGAAGTCCATTGCGATTCTCTCCCACTTCCATTCAGGAATGGGCATTCTCTGAAGTGTTCCTCTGGGCCTCTGGTGTTCATACTTTACTTGTTGACAATTTGGACATTTGGCAACAAAATCAACAATGTCGCGCTTCATTCTACTCCACCAAAAATGTTGCTTTAGGTCACGGTACATCTTGGTTGCACCAGGATGTATAGAATATCCGGAACTGTGAGCCTCTGTAAGAATAGTGTGGATCAAATCATCAACACGGGGTACACATACCCTTCCCTTAATCCTCAAAACACCTTCCTCATCCATTATGGCCTCTTTAGCCTCTCCTCGCAACACCATCTCCCGAATTCGACTTAGTTTCTCATCATCAAACTGTTTTCCCTTGATCTTGTCAAGAAAAGAAGATCTCGCCTCCACACAAGCCAAAAATCCTCCCTTCTCATTTACTTCTAGCCTCATAAAGTCATTAGTCAAGTTTTGGATTTCTCTAGCCAACGGGCGTCTAGAAACTTGCAAATGAGCTAGACTTTCCATGCTTCCTGCCTTTCTACTTATGGCGTCTGCCACAACATTAGCCTTTCCCGGATGATACAGAATAGTGATATCGTAGTCCTTCAGTAGTTCAATCCATCTTCTCTGTCTCAAATTCAAATCCTTCTGAGTGAAGACATACTGTAGGCTACGATGGTCCGTATAGACTTCACACTTGACCCCATACAAATAGTGTCTCCATTGCTTTAGTGCAAATACTACCGCGGCCAACTCCAAATCATGGGTCGGATAGTTACGTTCATGCACCTTTAACTGCCTCGAAGCATAAGCAATCACATTCTTCTCTTGCATTAGCACTGCACCCAACCCAGAATAGGATGCATCACAATAAACAATGAAGTTCTTACCCTCTACTGGCAAGGTAAGAATTGGTGCAGTAGTCAACAAGGTCTTGAGTTTCTGAAAGCTTTCCTCACACTCATCCGACCATACAAATGGAACATTCTGCTTAGTCAAGTTCGTTAATTGGGAAGAAATAGAAGAGAACCCCTTGACAAATCGGCGGTAGTAGCTAGCTAAACCAACAAAGCTCCTTATTTCTGACACGTTAGTAGGTTTTACCCAATTCTTCACTATCTCAATCTTAGATGGATCCACCATCACTCCATCCTTAGAAACTACGTGTCCCAAGAAGGACACTGAATCTAGCCAAAACTCACACTTGGAGAATTTGGCATAAAGCTTTTTCTTCCTCAACAACTCTAATACCATTCTCAAATGCTCCTCATGTTCCTTCTTACTACTTGAGTATATCAGTATATCATCAATAAATACGATCACGAAGAGATCCAGATATGGCTTAAAAATCCCGTTCATCAAGCTCATGAAAGCAGCAGGGGCATTCGTAAGACCAAAAGACATTACAACAAATTCATAATGCCCATACCTAGTTCGAAAAGCAGTCTTTGGCACATCCGTTGCCCGTATTTTCAATTGATGATAACCGGATCTCAAGTCAATTTTAGAGAAGACACAAGCACCTTGCAACTGATCGAACAAGTCATCAATGCGAGGAATGGGATACTTGTTCTTAATGGTTGCCTTGTTCAACTGCCGGTAGTCTATACACATCCGAAAACTCCCATCCTTCTTCTTCACAAATAACACCGGAGCACCCCAAGGAGATGCACTTGGTCTAATGAAGCCTTTGCTCAACAACTCTTGAAGTTGGGCCTTTAACTCTCTTAACTTCGCGGGAGCCATTCTATAAGGGGGTATAGAAATGGGGCGAGTACCCGGTTCCAAATCGATGCAAAAATCAATATCTCTATCCGGTGGCATACCAGGAAGATCTGCAGGGAACACATCCAGAAACTCACAAACTATCGAAACCGACTCAATTGAAGGTACTTGAGTAGTGTCATCCCTGAGATGTGCCAAGAAAGCTAAACACCCCTTACTAACCATTTTCTTAGCACGAAGAAAGGAGATGATACGAACCGGAGTGGAAGTGTAGTCGCCCTCCCACACTAACTGATCTGTCCCAGGCTTGGCTAACGTCACAGTTTTAGCATTACAATCCAAGATTGCGAAATCCGGAGAAAGCCTAGTCATACCCAGAATTACATCAAAGTCAACCATTTCTAAGATAACCAAATCTACATAAGTGTTGCTCCCCACGAAAGTCACCAAGCAAGACCTATATACTTTTTCTACTATCACAGACTCACCCACCGGAGTAGACACACGAATAGGCATGTCAAGTAATTCACAAGGTAAATTAAGTCCAGTAGCAAATGAAGAAGATACATAAGAAAATGTAGATCCAGGATCAAACAATACAGAAGCCATGCAATCACAAACCGAAAGATTACTTGTGATAACAGCATCAGATGTCTCCGCTTCAGATCTCCCAGGGAAAGCGTAACAATGGGCCCCATTACTTGCCTGTCCGTTGCCCCTACCATGTTGTGTTGTAGTGGCTCCAGTTTGCCCATCACCTCTGCCGTTTTGGTGACCACCATTACCTCGACCACCACGTCCTCCAGAATAACGGCCTCTACCATGACCACCTCTACCTCTAGCTATCGGGGGTCTATAACTCTGTTTCGGACAATTTCTCCTAATATGTCCAGTCTCCCCACATCCATAACACTCTCTGGAGTCAAGCATAGGTCTCTCAGAGAAGTGTTGACCGGTCTGAGGTGGACCCCCAACTACAGTCTGTAGTGAAGACTGAATTGGTCGGGCCGAGAAACCTCCTGAGCCTTTCCCTCTGGAGTAAGAACCATTAAACTCACCTCCTTTTCGAAACCTTTTCGATGTTGATGTTGTGGTGAAGTCTTCTGGCTTCACTCCCTCCACCTCTATCACAAAGTCTACCAATTCTTGGAAGGATTTTGCCGTAGCCGCTACCTGTAAGGCCGAAATCCGCAATTCTGACCTTAACCCTTTCACAAAACGGCGAATCCGCTCTTGTGGAGTGAAACAAAGTTGGGTGGCATACCTGGATAATGCACGAAACTTAGCCTCATACGCATTAACCGACATCCTACCTTGCTCTAGGCTCAAGAACTCATCCCTTTTCCTATCCCTCAAAGTCCGGGGGATATACTTCTCCATAAACAACCTAGAGAATGATGCCCAAGTCATAGGTGGTGCCTCTGTTGGTTGACACTCAACATGTGACCGCCACCACATTTTGGCGTTCCCTTGAAACTGATAACTCACGAACTCAACACCAAACAGTTCTACGATACTCATCTTGTGTAGTAGCTCATGACAGTCAACCAGAAAATCGTAAGCATCCTCAAATTCAGCACCCTTGAAGACTGGAGGTTTCAATTTCAAGAACTTACTGAAAAGTTCATACTGATCATTTGTCATTATAGGCCCTGTAGTCAGACGAGGAAACGTGCCTATTTCCAATGAGGCATCCATGCGGGGAGCCATAGTAGCCGCATGTTGTACCTCTGGAGCCTGAGGTGCTGGTGCAGAAAACACTGTAGATGTCTGGCCTTGATCAGATAACCCGCTAAGATAAGCAAGAACCTGATTGATCATCTCTGGGGTAGGTTGGGGTGGCAGTTCCTCGTTCTGCACTTGTTCATTCTCCCCTTCCTCACCCTCTCTTATCACTTCCTCAGTCGGTGGAGGAGTCACCGCCCTAGTACCAGGTGGGCTAGGTGCTTGTCCTCTTCCTCTAGAGGACGTCCTCCCACGACCTCTTCCACGGCCTCTTGCCGCTACTCCTCTACGAGCTACAGCCCCAGTGGCTGGCTCAGACGTTTCTTGTCTTGCCGTTGTCGCTGCTGGCGCGGTCGTTGCTCTAGTTCTAACCATCTGCGAAATAGAGTGAAGATGGTCAGATACCAATTCGTATCACCTAGATACCAATTGGACTCAAGTAGTAGCACAGAAGAAAGAATGAAAGAATGGAATTTTCCTAAAGTCCTATAGCCTCTCAAAGAAAAGTAAAGGCGTCCCCCTACCGTTCCTTAAGACTCTACTAGACTCGTTCTTGTGTGATGAGACCAACGAACCTAATGCTCTGATACAAAGTTTGTCACGACCCAAAACCGAGCCGCGACTGGCACCCACACTTAACCTACTATGTGAGCGAACCAACCAATCTAAACCCCAACATTTCAAACATAATTAACAAAATACGATGCGGAAGACTTAAACTCATTAATATAATCAATTCAATAACTATTATTATCCCCAAAATCTGGAAGTCATCATCACAAGGACATCTATCCTCAAATTACTAAACTAAGAGTATCTAAGAAAGCAAAAACAAGTAAAAAGCTAGTCCATGCCAGAAGCTCAAGGCATCAAGACTTGAAGAAGAAGATCCAGTCCAAGCTAGAAGCATTAGCTCACCCTGAAGATCCGGTGTGACGAAGACTGGCTAGAATTACTGTTGAGTTGAAGACGACGGCACGTTTGCTGCACTCCACAAATACAAAGAAAGAAACATACAAGTAGGGGTCAGTACAAAACACAAGTACTGAGTAGATATCATCGGCCAACTCAAAATAGAAAACAGTATATATTAGTTAATATCATAAAATCAACTATAATACTCTACATGTAGCAACAACAAGTACTATAATCATCAATAAGTACCACCAAGTTCATACATGAGGGCTCAAGCCTCAATATCATACTCATTTAGGAATTAGGTTCATTAGATTGAGTATATTATCATCATCTTTCAAGATTCATTATCTTTCTTCCTCTTGTGTCGGTACGTGACACTCCGATCCCCTACTACTATGTGTTGGCACGTGACACTCCGATCTCCTAATTCTACGTATCGGTTCGTGACACTCGATCCCCTAATACTATGTGTCGGTACGTGACACTCCGATCCCATAATTCTACGTGTCGGTTCGTGACACCCGATCCCTTAATAATATGTGTCGGTACGTGACACTCCGATCCCCTAATTCTATGTGTCGGTTCGTGACACCCGATCCCTTAATACTATGTGTCGGAACGTGACACTCCGATCCACTAATACTATGTGTCGGAACGTGACACTCCGATCCACTAATCTCATTCTATCAGTTCATCAAGCCTTCTCTTATACCAAGGCATCATCAATCCCATTACTTTAATTCATCAAGCCTTCTTTTATACCAAGGCATCATCATTAATAAAGTAGATTAGAGTTTCTTTTAAGATTTAGGATTCAATGGCTTCATCATGCTTATTTTATCACAATTTCATAATCACAATCATGCAAGCATACAATTAAGCATATAGAAGGGTTTACAATACTACCAATACATATCATTCGTTATTAAGAGTTTACTACGAATAGTGTCAAAACCATAACCTACCTCCACCGAAGATTTCGTGATCAAGCAAGCAAATCCTCACAATCTTTGATATCCCCTTCGTTCCTCTCTCTCGTTCGATCCTCTCTCTCTTTGTTCTTTCTATTTTTCTTATTCAAACCCTCTTTCTTTTACCCTAACTAACATATAATTAAGTATAAAAGATGACAATAATAACCCACTAATTAACTCAAAGTTACCACTTTTATCCCCCAAGAAATTGAGTTATTAATGTAAACCCACGAATTTTATAATTATAGCAGGAATAGTCCAAAACGCCCCTTTAAAACTTAACCAGAAATTCGACCCAGACTGGGATTACGCAACCTGTGACGGCCCGTCGTGCCTGCGACGGTCCGTTCTGCTGGTCGTCGCAAAGTTCAGAGACTCAATTTTCACTAAAGAGTCTGTGACGGTCCGTCCTGTCATTCCGTCACGAAGTTCAAAGAGTCGATTTCAGCACCCCATTTTCTAATTTCTAAGTGTTTTGTAACGAGACCCCCTCGACGGTCCGTCGTGCCCATGACGGTCCATCGTGGGGTCCGTTGCATCAGCCAGTTTTCCAGAAATAAAATCTGCTGCTCAAAACGACTAAACAGGTCGTTACAATATTATAGCTACTCTTTCGTTTATTCTTAATTCACATCAAATGTTACTTGATTTTTGCCATTTGATTGTGGGCCGTTCATTTTAAAAAATGGATGACTTATTTTTATACAAACATATTCCCTATCTTTTCCCTCCTAGTTTCTGTCGATTTCTCTTCAAATCAGTTTTTTTTTTAAAAAAAAAAAACAATTGATCTCTCTTCAAATCATTTTTTTTAAAAAAAAAAATTATATATGATTTCCACTTAGATAGATTTTTAATTATATGCATATTACACTAATGCAAAATCATATATATAGACTTCACTTGTACATATACATATATGCATATATAATTGACAAAGTCTAATACAAAGAACATATACATATACTATTAATAACTAATACAAAATTTTATTTAAATTCCATATATATAAACCGTGGAATATACAATAATATAGTTATATGTACATATACATATACAAATATATATAATAACATATACATATACAACTTAAAATCACCACCAAAAAGATAAATACTTATACAACTTACAGGCAAGTAAGTTTCTTATTTGTATACAAATTTTAATTATATACTTATACAATTGGAATGAATACCAAAATATACAAATTAATAATCGTCCTATACACTTATAATTACACATTACAAATGTTTTCCTGCCCAAGTCTCTTTTGCCTTTCTTTCTTTCTCGTTTTATACAAATTCAAATTATATATAATTTATCTCTTTCTCATTTTCTACAATTTGTTTCAATTGTATATGTATAGCGAATTATACAGTTATATGTTTGCTATGGAGCGCAATTATACAAACTTTGTTATAGCATACAAATATAAATTTTGTATTTACTATATACGAAAGTTGCCCGATTTAAATCTGTCCCATTCTATCTTGTACATGTCTAAATCTGAATCGCTCGTAAATCAGCAAATTATGTCTCTTTTATTTTCTCGTATTCTTTTATACACAATTAAATATCTTATAACAATTTTGGTAGTTCTGAATTATCTTAGCTATCATAGTGATTGGTAGTTATAACTAAAACATATAAAATCACATTTTATATAAAAAGAACATAAATCTTTTAATAGATATATATAGATATTCATATGATAATATTCTTGTTATAAATAATGCATTGAAGTATCAAAATAGTTGGCCAAAATTTCTAAATCTATTATTGAGATAATAATCTAAGAGATTTTATTCCTACAAAAATGGTTAATTATTATGTTATAGAAGGATAATTTTACAAAATAAAATTGTTATAAAGATGGTTGTTGCTATTATACGTAAAAAAATTATAGAGAGATAAAATATAACATAAAACATTGATTACTAGAAAAGAAAAAAAACTTGATTTTTATTGCAATATGATGTTAAGAATGTTGTTATTGAGTTAGTGAGAAGCTTTGGGCTACATGAAAGCCCATATTTAATGAAAAGAGAGAGAAATCTCTCAGACCGGACGGCCCAATATTTCCTTGAACCAGCGGTTCCGGTCCATTCCGCTTCCGGGTCGGTATGTTTGGTTCGAAGAAAAATATTTTCTTATTTGTTCATGTTTGATTGGACAAAATCTTTGGAAACGTTTTATCTTAAATAATAAGAAAAATGACTTTTTTTAATGGAAGTAGGAAATAAGTTTTATAAGTGACGTTCTATGTTTATTGCCCCTAACCCTTAATTATCCCACTCCCGCCACCCCAACGCCCCACCCCTTCTGATTCCTATTTTGTTTTGCTAAATTATATATAAATGGTTTTGAGATAATTATTTATTTACTACTCCGCCATGTTTGTGACCAGTGGTGTAGCCACATAGTGTCAAGGTGTTCAATTGGAAACTCTTTTTCGGAGAAAAAATAACATATATACAAGTAAAATGATATATAAAATGATTAAATAACCTTCCTAAATTGTTAAATTGTCACACTTTGTATTGTTCTTCCCTAAATAAACATTAAAAATGGATCGAACATTTGTCATGCTATGAATCCCTCAAATTTATGGACTAAGATATCGTTTTTTCCAAGAAGATCAATTACTTTGGGTTAAAAAATGCATTTTACGGATAATGCTAAATGATTTGAAAATTTAGCTAGAATTTAATCAGAAATTTAAAATGTCTATATTTTTTTATTTAAAAAAACTGTTTTTTTTAAAATATTAAAGTTTACACGTTAAAAATATTCAAAAACATAAAATAACATAGATAAAATATTATTTTATTCTAATTTTGGCCAATTTTTTTTTACCAAAAACGCAATTTATAGAGCTTGGTTCTTGAACCACCGGAAATAACAAGTCTATTAAAAAAGTCCAATAAGTAACAAGTTATATGCAAATTTTATGTTCAGAAAATTTGAGTTAGAGCCTATTTGGACTGACTTAAAAAATGGTTAAATCTACTTTTAAAATTTAATTTTAACTTTTGAGAGATTTTAACAAAGTTAAAAATAACTTAAAATAAAATTTCAAATGACTTTAAGAAAAGTTTAAAATCAAAAGTAGTCAAAACTAAGACTAACCCTACTTTTTTTTTTACCGTCATTTAAAATTTATTTTTTTATGTTTTGACTTAAAAGATATTCTCTTTGTTCACTTTTAATTATCATGTTGCGTTTTTTAAAAAATAATTCTACAAATTTTTAAAATTAAATTAAATTGCATTGATTCGATATTAAGAAACTATACAAAATTAATAGAAATTTCATTTTTTTTGCATATTAATAAAAAAAATATCATAAAATATAAGTCAAAGTTATTATCATTTGAATTTAAAAAAAGAAACTATGATTATTAAAAATGAACTTAATTGTTATTTCTTTTTAAGTTTATCCAAATTGACTAGTTAACACCCCTTGGTGTATCTGAAATGTCAAAAATGAAAATCAAGAAAATGTTACAACAGGATCAGTACATGTGATGTAGATCCAAAGATTAAGATATGATTCAACAAATGGAATATACTAAGATAAGCCAAATACAGCAAAAAAAAAAAAGAAGATTTAAAGACATAAAGAAATGCAAATAGAATAATCTTTATTTATTTATTTGCCCAGGAACATGATCTTTTAAACTTTTAAGAACACTTTAATGTACATTAAGATAAAATAAATATGATAGGTATCCAAAGTCTCTTTTCATTGGGCAAATTCAATGTATTAGCAAGCACAAACTTCACTGTTCACAACCATAGAAAATGTAATTTGGCTAGCACAAAATCCATCAAAGGATAAAAAAAACTTTGAGAAACTTTCCCACTTTTTAGCAAATACTGACTTCATATTCAGGATTTCGAGTCCGAAACCTCTTGATTAACCACGAAAGAGTATTCATCAGTCCACCACCATAAAAAACTTCAGAAATGATCTCGCTCGCTAATAAAGATGACTCTGTATTGAGGAGCTCGAACCTGAAATCGTTTGCTTAAGAACGAAAGAGTATTTATCACTTCACCTCAATTCTGATCGGTAACTTGATAAAAACAAATTAGTATTAGACAAGTAGACATGAAGAAAATTTAAATTATAGCCACATTTATGCTGAAATCTCAAATGATGAACATTTGATGGATCCCATGGATATGTCAATCTCTATCAAGTTGTCTTCTTCATAGACATCACTTATATCTGCCAAGAAATCCATGAAGCAATGTTGTTGAAAGATGGATTGTGGTACTAAATCTGCAAATACTACCTTTTGGTGGTGTTGTTGATGAAAAGAAAATTTGGGAGTATCTTTTACAAATTGACCACTTGGAAGTGCTATTTCAATAAGGCTTTCTTCATCAGAAATTGAACCATCTGAGCATAGTGGACTCTGTTCTAACTCACCTGAGAATGGCCACTCAATATCTGAATCTTCACTTGAAGATAAGGGGCCACCAAGACTCTCACTTTCTGAAAATAAATCATGAATTTGAGTCACCCCATTTTCAATTCTTGGATTTTGGACTGATAAAACTTGCTCAACTTGTTTAAAGTTCTCATTTTGAGCAACCCCATTTTCAATTCTTGGATTTTTGACTGATGAAACTTGCTCAACTTGACCAAAGTTGCCATTTTGTGACACCCCTTTTTCAATTCTTGGATTTTGGACTGATGAAACTTGCTCAACTTGACCAAAGTTGCCATTTTGAGACACCCCTTTTTCAATTCTTGGATTATGGACTGATGAAAGTAGCTCAACTTGTTTGAAGTTGTCACTTTGAGCAACCCCATTTTCAATTCTTGGATTTTGGACTGACAAAACTTCTTCAACTTGTTTAAAGATCTCATTTTGAGCAACCCCTTTTTCAATTCTTGGATTTTTGACTGATAAAACTTCTTCTCCTTGTCCAAAGATCTCATTTTGAGCAACCCCTTTTTCAATTCTTGGATTTTGGAGTGATAAAACTTCCTCAACTTGTCCAAAGTTAACATTTTGAGGTTCTTCTTGGACTGATGATTTCTTGAGGATTTTATGTTTTTGTTTTGAGAATGTGAAAGCTATGGTAGATACAAACAAAACTGAAGTTGTGATGGAAATAGAAACAACCCCATAACCTGAAAAACTGGCAAATAACAAGAATGGGGGAACCAGAACTGCAATCCATGGTATTGAGCATCTGAGAAGAGACATAGTACAAGACATTTGATTTGGTTTTTTTTTTCTTCAAGATTTTGCAAAAGAAATAAGGGTAACAAAAAGAGAAAAGTTATTATACCCAATCAGGTAGCACTTGAAAAAGTTAAATGTTGGATAAAGAAAAGGTGAAAAAAATGGCAACTTTGATGAACAATCAACAAGATGATTGACACTTCCAATCTTGATTTGAGAGTGTATAAGTATCAAACATTACATATTCAAGATTCAGAAAAAAAAAATATAGCACTCAACTAGCTTGAGTCAAGTGCATACAAAAACTTGGTAAATGGAAGAAAAACAAGTGGTTTAGTAGGTTATAAATAATGAGATTTAAGAATTACAAACAAGAATTAAATTGATGTGCTGTTTCCTCTTCATAGACTCACCTAAAAAAAATGTATTTTTTTTTGTTTTTTCTAACACTAATCTAGTGGTCTTCCTCTGTCACTGATTCTCTTGAAATTCTAAAACCCCTCTACTGTTTCAACACTTTGAAGTATGAGAAATCCATGTGCTGACCTCTGAGCTCACCACATGGCATTTACACTTCCAATTTCCATAAAAAAAGAGTCACAAAAAAATAAGCCCAATAGTTATTCTATTCTATGATTCAAAAAAAGAAAAACTTTGTAATTCCAAGAAAACCATTATAACAACAAATACTTGAAAGTTTTATGAAGATTCAGATGGATAAACTTAATAAAAAGCAGCAACTTTTCCTTTTGTTATTCAACTAAAGAACCTTCTTTTTTTTCACTTATCTGTGGCATTGTACCAATCCCCTCTTTCTTTCTGCAACTGTAACTTATAAGCTAGTCAGAATCTAGCTTTCTCAATAAAGTAAGTTACTCAGTTTCATTTTATATGAGTTAATTTAATTATTCGATCAGGTTATTAAGTAATTTGTCTAAAAATTATATTTTATATAAAGTTTAAATTTTATTAAATATATATATATGTATTGACATTTTGTATACAAGTTAACTGTTTAGTCTAGTGGTTAAGTTGTTGCGATAATTTATTGAGGTTGTGTGTCTTAATCTTATTAACCTCTTAACTGGTACCTCTTAATGACAATCTTGGGTTTGCTACTAGTTAGTTTAACTCAACGTGAAATTTAAGAAAAAAAAATTAAATTCGTGATTTAAATAGTGATAAATATTTATATGTATATAAATAATTTTATCAAAAGTAAAATAAAAAAATTTAAATTTAATTATTACTTAATATAAAAATATATTTTTGTTAAATTGACTAAAAACAAATAGCTATGAGATAAAATAATAGACAAAATGGTGAGTAAAGAGCTGACATAATTTTGGTCAAAATTTGAGGAAATTTTTCATTGGTGACATTAATAGAAGTACTTTACAATGACCAAGACTTGTCAGGAACCAAAGAGATGCCTGAATTGTGCCTATAGAAAAAATTTAACCAGGAATTGTATATCTAGTATCTAGTAATAACATAAAATAAAGATGACACTATAGTCTATAAGTATATTTTTTGTAGCCTTCATTATCTTATGGGGGAAAGAGTTGTTTTTTTTATATTGTCTAGTTAGGTATATAAAGAAATAGGAGAGAAATGATAGGAAGGTAGATGAAAATTCAAAAACTTTAGTGCCTACATTATTTTATGTTGGGGAAAAAGGGATAAATATATCCTTTATAAATAGGATTTAGATCAAATATATTCTTTGATAGAAAAAGTTGTGTATATATATTCTCAACCTCTAATAAATGATGTATATATACTTCATTTTCTAATAAATGGTGTATATGTATCTTTGTTCTCTAACAAATGATGCATATATATCCTTTTTTTAAAAATAAATTTAGTTAAAAAAATATTCTAAAAATTGATTTTTTAAATTTTAAAAACACACGTTGTTTTAATCATTCAGACTCGATCATGATCCCATCCAAATTAAGGTAACTCAATCCCTTTTTATACTTGGATAGGATTCAAACCTATTTTGTGGCTGAATATGGGAAGAATTAGGTTTTATTCATTTGTGCAGAGTCTAGAGGGGTCGGTGAGATATTTTCTAACGTCATCTGATATTTTTAAGATATAGTTTAATATATTTTTTTATTTAGTAAAATATCAGTATGTTAACGAAAAAGGTATTCATGCACTATTTGTTCGATGATAGAATTGTTTGAAATTGTTTTTGTTGGTTAAACAAAGGGATGGATTGGTGTTTTCTTGATGAAATTGATTAGTGTTGATGTAGTCAAATCAAACCCCATTAATCTTTGTTTTCATTCAAATTAAGGAGTTCTCAACTTTCTTGATAGACCATCATATATTATAGACATAAAAAGACTGCAAATTAACCAAGAATGCATCTTTTCTTCTTCTAATAATAATAATAACCTTGCTTTTTCTCTTTTGGTTTGTGCCTTTAATGATGGCTTTTTGCATGCTTTTAACATGTGGGACATTGTAATTAAGAATTTCTCCACCTACAAGTAATTTGGCTCTCCCATCATCCAAGCACCAACTTGTTAATTTAATTTAGAGGAAAAAAATGCATTCTATTTTCTTATTCCAAGGTCCATTCTTGATAATGGGGTTATTCTTTTTGTTACCTAAAGGCAATATGGCTTGTCCAAATTATAACTCATTTCTAATTAAAATGAAAAAATATACTTAGTGTTGGATTTTAGCAAGGTTTGAATGAGAAATAAGAATGGATAAGAAATTATAAAACGTGGGAGAATTTAATTTGGAGAAAAATTGAAAAGTTATTTCTCTCATATTGGTAGAAGAAATGAAAGTGTTGTCCTTATATTAAGAAACACTTCGTTTAGCTCTTAAAGAGTTAAGTAGTCGTTGTCATCGCTCGCTCTGCCTCGGCGCTTGGACTTTGGCTTTGACAATTGAGTGATAATATTTTAGGCAAAATTTATTGAATTAATCTCATTAATTAATTTTCTTTTTTCTTAAAAATAATAGTTCAGAATATTACTCCCTTCGTTTCACAAAAAATGACCTAGTTTGACTTGGCACAGAGTTTAAGAGTATAAATAAGACTCTGAATCTTGTGGTCTTAAATTAATGTTAGGTCAAATTTACAAAATTGCTCTTTGATCTTGTGGCCTTAAACATATCACGTGGAAAGTTGTTACCAAAAGAAGAAAGAAGTCATTTTTTTTGAAATATACTAAAAAGGAAATGAGGTCATTCTTTTTGAAACGGAGGAGCAATAAATTAACTAAATTTCGATAACAGAATTATTTAAAAATTCGCTTGTAACGGTAAAGCCATTCTGAAAGGACATGTTCCTTCCGAACAAACACTTCTTTTTCCAAAAGACACAAATATTCTGGAAAGACGTGTTTGAATAGATGTGTTCACACTCTTGTCTGAACTGATGCGTTCCTTGCTGCAATTGGCTATAAATAGAAAGGTTTCTCTCATTTTTCAAACACTGGAGCTTTCTCTCTTCTGCATACATTTTTTTTACAAATCAAAGTGTGGATCAACGTAGTATTTGTGTCCTCTTGTTGTTGTTCTTTGAGTTCGTTAAAATTATTGAAGTTCTTTGATAGTTAATCTGTTTTAACAAGGGATGATTTAATTTAAAACCTCAGATACTTGAGAGGATTAAATTTCTCAAGAATACACAATTAGTTTTGTGGTTATTTTGTGTCTATTTTATCTTTATAGTTTCTGTTTTTACTAACTTAAATACAAGAGATAACACTTAATACATTTGTTAGGTTTCCCACCTGATATTTGGTACTCATATTGAAGTCTGACTTAATTAGGATTTGCATCAACCAAGCAAAGGCGACTTCATATTCTGGAGAACTTAAACTCAGACCTCTAATTAAGGATGAAAAAATATTTACCACTCCATCACAATTTTTATTTGTATTCCTAGTATCCATTCCGTCTACATCGTCTATCATACGAAAGAGAAAAGGATTTAAGGATGTACTTAAAATTTGGGGTATAGTTTAAGAATGATTTTGATCAAAAACTCCAATTTGATATCTATAAAATTATTCTTGATATTTTTCACATGTTTTCTTTATTTATGAAGTTATGATATTTCAAAGTTAACTTAAATAATTACTTTTTGTTATCAAACGAAAGATTAACAAATTTATCAATTACCCTTCAAAAGTCATAGGAAAACCGAACTTGGTCCATATTTTTTGAATCAATTTCATTAAAAACACAAAAGATTGAAATTCAAATGAATCGAATCAGAAGTATCTGTCTTCAAACCAAAAACTAAGAAATTGCAATCCTAATCCTTTAAAAGTCATTGGTAAAACAGTAAAAGTAGTAAAATAAAATAAAATGAATCCACATGTCAACAAATTACAAGTGCTACATGTCGCAAATCTAAAGGAAATTCACATGAAATGTGAATTCTTTTGCACAAGATTAAGACTACAACATTCTTAAAAAGAGTCTTAAATAACATTATTTACTCTCTTAATTGTCTTGAAGAAAGTAACTTTGACAAAGATAACCGACCACTATTTGGGATTTGTAGTGTTGCTTAACTACTCATTTAGGTTGTCAAAACATGGATTAAGGAGAATAGGAGGGGACCATGTCTTAATATATTTGGTAATTATGTGGAGAAAAGCATAATCTATACTTGGAATATAAAGCTAATTGATTCTGTCATATATAGTTTGACTTTCGTTTCAATTTACATGACAAGTTTTATTTAAACACAAAATTTATTGATGACAGAAATATTTTTAAAATTTGTAGTTAAATCAGACGAGGCATTTGTATAGTAAAAATAGAATACAAAATTCAAAATTAAGTTCTAGCTTATGTCCAAATGGAGCAAGTCTAATTTGTCCTTTCGAAATTGCTATCATAACGAACTCTTTCATTTAAAAAGCACTCTTTAATATAAGAAAGTATCATGTTAGTTACATGTTTAGAAATTGATTCCTAAATAATATAGAGTAATCTTCGCATATAACAAACATAAAAATTATATTTGTATGATATAGCTATAGTTTTTATAATTGTGTTCCATATGTAACATAAACATGCATATTTTCGATATATATATATATATATATATATATATATATATATATATATATATATATATATATATATCTATATATATATATATATATATCTATATATATATATATATATATATATATATATATATATACAAAAGAAAGTAGTTGTATAATTTCGTTATACATATACAAAAGAAAACAACTCAGTTGTATAATCTGTATTTGTATAAAGTGAGAAAAAGAGAAAGACAAAAGAAAACTGGTAGTGAAAGATCGTATTTGTATAATCACAAGTGTATAGGATGAAAATATATGCATTTGTATTTGCATATACAATTTTCTCTCGTTTTATACAAATACAAACACAATGTATAAATTTGTGTTTGTATGAAGTGAAAGAGATGAGTGGCCAAGCGAGATCTGGAAGAGTGGCGAGCGAGATCTAAAAGATACAATCTTCTCTCGCTTTATACAAATACAAATGCATTTTATACATTTGCGTTTGTATAAAAGCGAGAAAGGCGAGGGAGAAAACGAGAGTGGCGAACGAGATTCACCAGGAGAGAGGTGAAATAGCAACAATTTGCTATGAGGTACAATTAAATCAAACTATAGTTATAATATTTAATTTAAATTAATAGATTGCTACTATATACAATTTTCCCAATAAGACTATATTCTATGTCTCAATTTATGTGATGTTATTTAATTTGATACGAAATTTAAGAAAAATTATCGAAAGATAAATTGTTTGGCTTTAATATTTTCAATCACAAAGAAATTCATAGATTAGGAGGATGACCTTTTCTTGATATATGTCTAAAGGCATGATTTGTAGATTCGTATAACACTATATTCGACGCTACAAAAAATAATTTTAACGAGCTATGAACTTTATCGTTAATTCGTTCGTAGTTTTTTATTTTCCTATTCCAAGGTCCACAAGATTAATCTTGTTAGCTTTTGCCAACAAGTATTTGGGCTGAAAAATACCTTGTAAGGCCAAGGTATGTACTTAATGTTGAGAAAAAGCGTCATGTAATAATAAGGAAAAATTACATAAATTGATACATTTTAATAAATAATTATAGATTTTAGCTATTTTTTTTATTTATTACCATTTATAGCAATATTATGTTAAATCTGCAATATGTATTAAAATTGAATTATGTATGCAATTTATATGAATTATAATTAGTTTTTAAAATATATTATATTTGTTTGGTAAATTGTATTATAAGTGTATTAAATGTGTGATAAATGTATTAACTATCATTAAAACTTGTATTATATGTAAATAATAAATTATTCTTTGTAATATGTTTAAACTTGTATTATAAATGAATTAAAAGTGATTAAATTAAAAAAATAATATTATTCCTATAAATGATAAATATTTTTTATTAATAGTATATTTATGTAAATTTCCCTAATAACAACCATAACAACATACTTAATCTCCACTTAATTATTACATTAAAATTACTAAAAATATTTTTTCTAGCAACAAAAAGAAAAACGTTTAATTTTATCTAAGTATCATAAAAGTAACTAAATTATTTCTTATAAGCAAAAAGTCACTCAATTTCGTTAGGAGGAAACAAAAACTAAAAACAACAGATACAAGTAAATTTTAAATTAAACCTGAAATTCAATAGATGTATTACAAAAAAAAGTATGTGTTGACTTCATTTCACCACCAAAAAAGACTTGAGAATTTGATCTTTCTTCTTAGGTTTAATTAGTCACATGTAATTGCTTCTTATCTAGGCTTCCTAGCTAAAACATGAGCTCACATAAATAGCTATATACTTAACCACTCAAACTAAAAATAGTTTATGGATATACAATATATGTGTAGCTCATGTATATATCTATGTATAAGTAGTATATCATTAGTGTATAATTTATGTATATCACATATAAAAAATTAGTAGTAAATTCGATTAGTTATTTGCATACAGAAGAGAGCACTTAGACAATTTACTTTGAGTATAGAGAAGTCTAGGAATTCCTCAGGGTGTATTACGATTTTAGGTGGATCGAAGCGATATTAGCGAAGATTTGATCTATATTTCTACATAAAGAAGTATAGTTGTGACATAAAATTCCTATAATTTACACGTAGCCCAATCTATATATTCAACCACTAGCCAACAAACAAATAAAAGCTTATCATATAGGATAAAGTATATTTCTTTAGACAAAATGGTCAAACCTAATAAAAACAAAGTAAAAAAAAGTTATAGTTAGAACATTCTTGTTCCCCACTTTACATTATAAAGAATCATATTCAATAAAACACTACAAATAAGTGCTCATCAAAGACCTTTTTCACCTTTGCATATTAAAGAAAGACTCCAATTAAATAGCTAGGGCTCATCAAAACTCCCTATGCATGAATTTCAAAAGTAAATAACAACCAAAAACAAAAGAGGTCAAAAGATTACTTTGGGCTTGGGTAGATAAAAGGGTTTGGAAGTAGCCCATGGGAGCTAGTTGGACTTTTGAGTTGGTCCATTTGCAACTTGCAAGTTATAAGGTTTTCTTTTGGTATATTATGTACAATTAACTTTGAAAATTTATAGTCTTAAATTTTTATCCTCCACTTGTCCTATAAAATCTTCAAGGTCAAAAGTCAAAATTTGTTAAGATTGAAATTTTATCAAGAGGTCAAAAGTTCAAAGGACAACTCACCTCTAAGCCATTCTTGTAAAATCACCTATTTTCTTTGGCATGTATACTATTTTTTATTGGAAATTAAGTAAATTCGTTACTCTATCTTTCTTCTTTTGTTTGGATTAACTTATTTTAACTGCCTTTCAGTTAAAATAATTTTTAGTATTTTGATAAAATAAAAAAAATGCATATAAACACTTGTTTTTAAGCTAGAATAAAAATTAAACCAAAAGACATTTATAAAAATTTCTGAGTTATGACGTTTGACTTTTAAGTTATGTTAAAAGTGAATACACACAGATTATTAATCTAAATAGTGGTCGACCTAATCACTTATATATTAAGAATAACCTAAAATGTATCAACAACAGTAGCTCGTTCGTAATACACATCTTCTCTTTATTTCTCGTGCCTCCAGTGAATTCGAGACAATTCAAATTAATGATATGATATCCATGGTTGGGTTGTGAATACGTATATTTATTGTATGTATAATTTATCTATAATAATTGTGTGTAATATATGTACATTGACAAAGAAAATAAACAATGAATATGACAAGTTATTTGTAAAATAGATTCTATTTTTTGCTTCTCAAAATCTACATTAAATCTATTCCTACGTAACATCCCATTTTATAAAGAGATAAATTTAGAAAGAACTAATTTTGAAAGAGCTAATTTGATGTTCTTTCAAGTTATACTTAAGTTATGAGTTTTTGATCAACTTCAAACGACCATAACTTTCAATACAAGATGAATTAGGTGGCCTATTAGATATCATATGAGATGTCTTGGATTAATCCTCTTTGCAACTCCACCGAGTTTGCTAAGTTTCGCGTTCGGATGAGGAAGATATGTCCGTTTGAAGTCAGCCTCTCTAGTTCAGGAAAGTTACCCGAATTAATGAGGGATGTTTTGGTTCTTGAGGTTGAATGATTTGAGTTCTTGATGAATTTGTTGAAGTTTTGTTTTTAAATCATTAACGATGAGTTTGATGAGTTATTGAGATGAATCTTAGGAGTTTGAGGGTTGTTTTTGAGTAGATTTTTGTGTATTGATGTTGAGTACTCAAATATAAGTGAGTTGGGAAGAAACCATTTGATTCTAGACATATTAGGACCAAATATCGAAGAAGAAATTTGTCAGATGAGGGGCTGGGATGGCACGCCCCAGATGCGCCAAGGGTGATGGGCCCAAAACTAACAACACCCGTATTAATATATGTCTAGCCTATATCAAATAACTCACCCAAATCTATAATTATAATAAACTATAGCTATAATGAGTAACTAAGAAGTATAAATTTGTTAAACTAATTTTCCTTTAACTAAATTTTAGAATTTGGTCCATTAATTAATTATCAATTAAATTGATTATATAAAAACTTATCCGTCATTTAAATAATCATATTTAAATAAATAGTTCAAAATTACAACTTGCATGGAAACTCAAGGTGATTTTTAGAAGAAAAAAACAAAAAGTAAACGTCGTATTCGTGGTGTCTTTATTTCTTTTTCTATAAATAGGCACATTACACATAAATGATACTCAATAAAATAGACCTTTAATTTAACAATGGCTCATGTATATATATATGGGGGAAAATTACGCGCGGATAAGTAAAACTTATACTATTTGATTATCCATCATAGCTATAGTTTGCTATAATTACCATTAGCAATTAACAATATACATTAATTACGTGGGCTGACTTTGAATTTGTATAATTAGTCATGTTTGAATATGTACAATTCGCCAGGATATAAAAATAAATATGTATAGTATACAAATTTTTAGCCTATATACATATACAATTCACCTCTCTCACTCGCCTCTCTCCTCCCTCTCTCAATATCGTCGCCTCTCTCCTCCCTTTCCCAATCTCGTTTGCCATTTATACAAATGTATATGTATAATATGCAATTATATACAATTATATACATATACAATTCACCTCTCTCCCCTCTCTTACCTCTCTCGTTCGCCTCTCTCCTCCCTCTCTCGACCTCTCTCGCCTCTCTCCCAGTCTCGCTCGCCTCTCTCCTCCCTCTTTCAATCTCTCTTGCCATATATACAATTACATATGTATAATATACAATTATCTAACCAATATACATATACAATTCACCTTTCTTTCACTCTTTTTCCCCTCTCTCTCTCCTCTCTCCTCTCTCTCCCAGTCTCGCTCGCCTCTCTCCTCCATATAAATGTAGCTATAAATTATAATTATAAAACTATAATTATTGAGTGTAATTAATTATTTTTAAGTAGCTATATGTGAAAGTTTTCCTATATATAGCAAATTAAATGAAAATGTACTACATAAATTATTGATTATTGTACTATTAGTGAATAGTGATTGAAACATTTGAAGAAGCTAATAACAATATAACATTTAACTTTAATTCAACGGTACTCATTACTTGAAACTAAATAAGCCATCAACCATGAGTGACCTTAATTTGTCAGCTAAGAAAAATAAACAGTAAATATAATTATTTATCTCTGATACTAATGGCGTGCGATTGACTTGACATAGATATTAAGAAGCAATTAATTATAAGAGTAATTTTATCAAAATATCTCTATTAAATATAAGTCATCTAAATATTAAAAAGTATATATTATTTAATAATCAAGATACAATAGACACAATATGGTAAATTGTTTATTGATTCGAGGGATAAAGGTGTGAAAAATATCCCAATTTTGATCGAATTTGCTATTGCAATGCTTAACTTTCATGAAGACCTATTACCTCTCTGAACATTTAATACTGTATTTTTACCCCCTAAACTATAGTGTATTTAAAAGGTATATATGTGTTCATGTGGACACATTACTATTTGTAATTTTGCATTATTTTTTATGTCCACGTGAGCAAATATATGTGTTTAAAATACGGCATTAAATAGTCTATGGAGGTAATAGGTCCTCATGAAATTTTAGTATCGCAACAACAAATTCGATCAAAGATAAGGTACTTTTTAAACCTTTATCCCTTAATTTTATGAACTAAATATATATTATTAGATATCCCGAAATAGTATAATAGATAAGAAAATGGAGAGTGACTATTTACATAAATATCTTTTTTTCTTTTCTTTCCAAAACTACATATAATATAATTAGTGCATAACTTGGAGTTAATTTCATGATTTCAAATTCGTATGAAAAAAATTCATTTTCTTATATTATTAGTATTACAAAAATTGCACTTGCCTCCCTTTCGAAGTAGAAAATTTTTGTAACGCATATTCAATATTTAGCTAATATAATAAATATGCATAATCAACACAATTATGTTGAGTGATAAATATTACTTTATATTTAGTTAAAAGGCTTGAGTTTGAGTTTTTGTAGGTACAAAATTGTCTTTTTTAGGGAGCATTTTACCCCAATATAGGATTTTCTCACGTGAACTCGAAGTTAGTTAGGCTCCAATGTGGATATCGGACATTGGATGGGAAATCAAAAAAAAGAAAAAGAAAAAGAAAAGAGAGAAACGTTCATAAATAACAAACATTAGACTTTAAATAGAACTCTATAGCAATAGTTTACCTAATTGTGATAAATAGCAAAATGTTAGGGAAGAAGGTAGGAAAGAGACGAGCGAGATCGAGAGAGGAAGGAAAGAAGATTATATTTTGTATTTATTTTACATTGTATTCTATATTTATTTTGTATCAATTGTATTCGAAGTACAACAAATTGAATTTTACATTTATTTATTTATAGTGTATTCTTTATTTATTTTGTATAAATTGTATTTGAAATATAACGAATACAACTATATTAATAATCTCTTTGATTGGATACAAATACATTTGACAGAGAAAATGAATATATATTTTACTCATATGAATACAAATACAATTAATTAAAAAAACTAAATACAATTTTTCGAATATAATTAAAATAAAATACAAAATATATTTTTTCTTTTACAATTGACAAGAGAGAGATAGAGTAGAGTGCAAGAAGAGAGAGCAGAGAGGGAAAAAGAATTTGTTATTATTGATCTTTTATAATATTTTTAAACTATACCTATTTTTTTTTATTGTGACTAATTCCATAATTTTAAACTACAACCTTTTTTTTTCTTTCATTTTTTTACTTGCCAGGTGAAAATTAGGGTTCCTTTATTACTTGTATCTAATGGTTTAATGTCACGACCCAAATCGGGGACGCGACTGGCACCCACATTTACCCTCCTATGTGAGCGAACCAACCAATCTAACCCTTAACATTTTAGTACAATATCAACATAAATAAATGCGGAAGACTTAAACTCATTAATAAAACAATTCAAAACTATTATTATTATCCCCAAAATCTGGAAGTCATCATCACAAGAACATCTATCTCTAATTACTAAACTAGGAATGTCTAAGAACAAAATATAACTAAAAAGCTAGTCCATGCCGGAAGTTCAAGGCATCAAGACTTGAAGAAGAAGACCCAGTCCAAGCTAGACGCATTAGCTCACCCTGAATTTCCGATGGAGTGAAGACTGGCTTGATCTACTGCTGAGTCGAAGTTGACGGAACGTTTGCTGCATTACACAAATAACAAAAAGGAAAACATAAAAGTAGGGGGTCAGTACAACCACACGTACTGAGTAGATATCATCGGCTAACTCAAAATAGGGAACAATATATATCAATAATAATGTAAATCAGCTACAATACTCAACATGTAGCAATAGCAATTACTTTATCATTAACAATTTCCGTCAAGTTCACACATGAGGTCTCAAGCCTCAATACCATACTCATTTGGGAATTAAGTTCATTAGATTGAGTATATTCATTATCTTTCAAGATTCATTATCTTTCTTCCTCTTGTGTCGGTACGTGACACTCCGCTCCTCTACTTTCTATCCTGGTGTCGGAACGTGACACTCCGATCCTCATATTCATTCTATCCTGGTACCGGAACGTGGCACCCGATCCTCATATTCTATCCTGGTGTCGGAACGTGACACTCCGATCCTCATATTCTATCCTGGTGTCGGAACGTGACACTCCGATCCTCATATTCATTCTATCCTGGTACCGGAACGTGGCACCCGATCCTCATATTCTATCCTGGTGTCGGAACGTGACACTCCGATCCTCATATTCTATCCTGGTGTCGGAACGTGACACTCCGATCCTCATATTCATTCTATCCTGGTACCGGAACGTGGCACCCGATCCCCTAATTCATCAAGCCTTCTTTTACACTAAGGCATCATCAATCTTATTATATAATTTATCAAGCCTTCTTTCATATTAAGGCATCATCAATCTTATTATATAATATATTAAGCGAATTAGGGTTCTTTCAAGATTTGAGATTCAATAGCTTCATCATGCTTGTTAATTCATCACAATTTCATAATCATAATCATGCAAGCATACAATTTAAGCACATAGACAGGTTTACAACATCATCAATACATATCATACACTATCAAGAGTTCACTACGATTATCGTAACATAAAAACCATAACCTACCTCCACCGAAGAATTGGAATCAACAAGAAATCTCCCAAGCTTTGTTACTTCTTCCTCTCGATCGATTTCTCCTTCTCTTTCTGTTCTTTTTCTTTTGTTTTATTCAAACCCTCTTTCCTTTACCCTAATTAATCATGTAATTAAGTGTGAAAAAGGACAATAAAACCCCACTAATTCACTTAAGGTTACCCCTTTTAACCCCTAAGTAATTAGACTTATTAATGTTACCCCTCAATCTTTATAATTAAGGAAAGAATAGTCAAAAACGACCCTTAAAACGTGTGGAGAAATCCTAAACTGTCTGGGACTGCGTGACCTGTGACGGCCCGTCGTGCCTGCGACGGTCCGTCACGCAGGTCGTCGTAGCCTCCCAAAATCCCCTTTTTCACCACGGAGTCTGTGACGGCCCGTCACACCTGTGACGGTCCGTCCTGCACTTCCGTCATGACGGTCAGAGACTCGTTTCTTGTACCAAATTCTCAAAAGTTGAAGTGTTTTGCAACGGGAGCTCACGACGGTTCGTCGTGGCTGTGACGGCACGTCCTGCAGGTCCGTCACAATTTACAGAGAGTCGATTTTCAGTACCCAATTTCAGAATTTCTAAGTATGTTGCAACGATACTCCCTCGACGGGCCGTCGTGCCTATGACGGTCCGTCGTGGTGTCCGTAGTATGGCCCAGTTTTTCCAGAATAAAATATGCTGCTCAAAACGACTAAACAGGTCGTTACAATAGATACCAATTTACCCATCGTTCGTCCCCGAACGATCAAAAGAGGAAAGACAATGGCGAAAAGGAGTACCTGAATCTGTAAACAGATTTGGGTATTTTTCTTGCATATCTGCCTCCTTCTCCCAAGTAGCCTCTTCAACCGGTCGATTCTTCCATTGAACTTTGATGGATGCAATCTCTCTCGACCTCAACTTGCGAACTTCTCTATCTAATATAGCAACCGGTTCCTCTTCATAAGTCAAGTTCTCATCCAACAAAACTGAATCCCAACGGATAATGTAGTTTCCATCTCCATGGTATCTTTTCAACATGGACACATGAAATACCGGATGCACTCCGGACAGCCCTGGAGGCAAGGCTAATTCATAAGCCACCTCCCCTATTCGCTTAAGCACTTCAAATGGTCCAATGTACCTTGGACTTAGCTTACCCCTTTTTCCAAACCGCATCACCCCTTTCATGGGTGAAACCTTCAACAAGACTTGTTCACCTTCCATGAACTCCAAGTCTCTAACCTTTCGGTCTGCATACTCCTTTTGCCTACTTTGAGCCGCCAAAAGCTTTTCTTGAATAGCTTTCACCTTTTCCATAGAATCTCTCAACAGATCAGTCCCCCAAGGTCTAACTTCAAAGGCATCAAACCAACCAATGGGAGACCTACATCTCCTCCCATACAATGCTTCAAATGGAGCCATGTCGATACTGGAGTGATAGCTATTATTGTATGAAAACTCTGCCAACGGTAAGAAGCTATCCCAATGGCCACCAAACTCTATCACACACGCACGAAGCATATCCTCCAACACTTGAATCGTTCGCTCAGACTGACCATCGGTCTGAGGATGAAATGCAGTACTAAGGTCCAACCTAGTACCTAATTCGGCATGTAATGTCCTCCAAAACTTAGAGGTAAACTGCGTACCTCTATCTGATATGATGGAGAGTGGAACTCCATGCAACCGAACGATTTCTGAGATGTAGATCTTGGCTAACTTCTCTGCATTGTAGGTCACCTTGACAGGAATGAAGTGAGCAGACTTAGTTAACCTATCAACAATCACCCAAATAGAGTCATACTTACCCAATGTCTTTGGAAGACCAACCACAAAGTCCATTGCGATTCTCTCCCACTTCCATTCAGGAATGGGCATTCTCTGAAGTGTTCCTCCGGGCCTTTGATGTTCATACTTTACTTGTTGACAATTTGGACACTTGGCAACAAACTCAACAATATCTCGCTTCATTCTA
This sequence comes from Solanum peruvianum, assembly GCA_027705065.1. Classification (NCBI taxonomy): domain Eukaryota; kingdom Viridiplantae; phylum Streptophyta; class Magnoliopsida; order Solanales; family Solanaceae; genus Solanum; species Solanum peruvianum. Next base: position 61,851,343 of record JAKWJD010001761.1, read on the forward strand.
CTCCACCAGAAGTGTTGCTTTAGGTCGCGATACATCTTGGTTGCACCAGGATGTATAGAATATCCGGAACTATGAGCTTCTGTAAGAATAGTGGTGATCAAATCATCGATGCGGGGTACACATACTCTTCCCTTGATCCTCAAAACACCTTCCCCATCGATTATTGCTTCCTTAGCCTCTCCTTGCAACACTTTATCTCGAATTCGCCTTAGTTTCTCATCATCAAACTGTTTCCCCTTAATCTGATCAAGAAAAGAGGATTTTGCCTCTACACAAGCTAACAATCCTCCCTTCTCGTTTATTTCTAACCTCATAAGGTCATTAGCCAAAATCTGCACTTCTCTAGCCAATGGGCGTCTAGAAGCTTGCAAATGAGCTAGACTTCCCATGCTTCCGGCCTTTCTACTCAAGGCATCTGCTACAACATTCGCCTTCCCCGGATGATACAAGATAGTGATGTCGTAGTCCTTTAGTAGTTCCATCCATCTCCTCTGTCTCAAGTTCAAGTCCTTCTGAGTGAAGACATACTGTAGGCTACGATGGTCCGTATAGACTTCACACTTAACCCCATACAAATAGTGTCTCCATTGCTTTAGTGCAAATACTACCGCGGCCAACTCCAAATCATGGGTCGGATAGTTACGCTCATGCATTTTTAATTGCCTCGAAGCATAAGCAATCACATTCTTCTCTTGCATTAGCACTGCACCCAACCCAGAATAGGATGCATCACAGTAAACAATGAAGTCTTTACCCTCTATTGGCAAGGTAAGAATTGGTGCGGTAGTCAACAAAGTCTTAAGCTTCTGGAAGCTTTCCTCACACTCATCTGACCATACGAATGGAACGTTTTGCTTAGTCAAGTTCGTCAATTGGGAAGCAATAGAAGAGAATCCCTTGACGAATCGGCGGTAGTAGCTAGCTAAACCCACAAAACTCCTTATTTCTGACACGTTTGTAGGTCTTACCCAATTCTTCACTGTCTCAATCTTGGATGGATCCACCATCACTCCATCCTTAGAAACCACGTGTCCCAAGAAGGACACTGAATCTAGCCAAAACTCACACTTAGAGAATTTCGCATAAAGCTTTTTCTTTCTCAACAACTCTAACACCATTTTCAAATGCTCCTCATGTTCTTTCTTACTTTTGGAGTATATCAGTATATCATCAATAAACACGATCACAAAGAGGTCCAAGTATGGCTTGAAAATCCCGTTCATCAAGCTCATGAAGGCAGCAGGGGCATTAGTAAGACCAAACGACATTACCACAAATTCATAATGCCCATACCTAGTTCGAAAAGCAGTCTTTGGCACATCCGTTGCTCGTATTTTCAGTTGGTGATAACCGGACCTCAAGTCAATTTTAGAGAAGACATAAGCACCTTGTAACTGATCGAACAAGTCATCAATGCGAGGAATGGGGTACTTGTTCTTAATAGTTACCTTGTTCAACTGTCGGTAATCTATGCACATTCGGAAACTCCCATCTTTCTTCTTCACAAACAAAACCGGAGCACCCCAAGGAGATGCACTTGGTCTAATGAAGCCTTTGCTCAACAACTCTTGAAGTTGAGCCTTTAATTCTCTTAACTCCGCGGGAGCCATTCTATACGGGGGTATAGAAATGGGGCGAGTACCGGGTTCCAAATCAATGCAGAAGTCTATATCCCTATCTGGTGGCATACCGGGAAGATCTGCAGGGAACACATCCAAAAACTCACAGACTACCGAAACTGACTCAATCGATGGTACTTGAGTAGTGTCATCCTTAAGATGTGCCAAGAAAGCTAGACAACCCTTACTAACCATCTTCTGAGCACGAATAAAGGAGATGATACGCACCGGATTGGGAGTGTAGTCACCCTCCCATACTAACTGATCTGCCCCAGGCTTGGCTAACGTCACTGTTTTAGCATTACAATCCAAAATCGCAAAGTTTGGAGAAAGCCAAGTCATACCCAGAATCACATCAAAGTCACCCATTTCTAAAATAACCAAATCTACATAAGTGTTGCTCCCCACAAAATTCACCAAACAAGACCTATACACTTTTTCGACTATCACAGACTCACCCACCGGAGTAGAAACACGAATAGGCATGTCAAGTAATTCACAATGTAAATTTAGACCGTTAGCAAATGATGAAGATACATAAGAAAACGTGGAGCCAGGGTCAAATAACACAGATGCCATGCAATCACAAACCAAAAGATTACCTGTGATAACAGCATCAGATGCCTCCGCTTCAGATCTCCCAGGGAAAGCATAACAATGGGCCCCATTATTCGTCTGTCCGTTGCCCCTACCATGTTGTGTAGTAGTGGCTCCGTTTTGCCCTTCACCTCTGCCGTTTTGGTGACCACCATTACCTCGGCCACCACGCCCTCCAGAATAACGACCTCTACCATTACCACCTCTTCCTCTAGCCATTGGGGGTCTGTAACTCTGGTTTGGACAGTACCTCTTAATGTGCCCAATCTCTCCACACCCATAACATTCTCTGGGTTCACGCGTCGGCCTCTCAGAGAAGTGTTGACCGTTCTGAGGTGGACCCCCAACTACAGTCTGTAGTGAAGACTGTATTGGTCGATTTGAGTGACCTCCGGAGTTCTGTCCTCTAGAATAAGAACCATTAAACTCACCTCCCCTTCGAAACCTTTTTGATGTAGACGTTGAGGTGAAGTCATCCGGTTTCACTCCTTCCACCTCTATCACAAAGTCTACCACCTCTTGGAAGGATGTTGCTGTTGCCGCTATCTGTAAGGCTGAAATCCGCAATTCTGACCTCAACCCCTTCACAAAACGGCGGATCCGTTCTTGTGGACTGAAACAAAGTTGCGTGGCATATCTGGATAGCGCGCGAAATTTAGCCTCATACGCGTTTACTGTCATCCTTCCCTGTTCAAGACTCAAGAACTCATCCCTCTTTCTATCTCTCAAAGTCCTTGGGATATATTTCTCCATAAATAGGGTAGAGAATGATTCCCAAGTCATAGGTGGTGCCTCTGTTGGTTGACACTCAACATGTGAACGCCACCACATTTTGGCGTTCCCTTGGAACTGATAGCTCACGAACTCGACACCAAACCTCTCTACTATCCCCATCTTGTGTAGTAGCTCATGACAATCAACCAGAAAATCATAAGCATCCTCAGATTCTGCACCCTTGAAGACTGGAGGTTTCAATTTCAAGAACTTACTAAAAAGTTCGTGTTGATCGTTTGTCATAATAGGCCCAGTAGTCAGACGTGGAAATGTGCCTATTCCCAATGTTGCATCCATGCGGGGAGCCATAGTAGCCGCATGTCGTATCTCTGAAACCGGAGGTGTTGGTGCAGAAACCACTGGAGGTGCTTGACCCTGATCAGACAACCCGCTAAGATAAGCAAGTACTTGGTTGATCATCTCTGGGGTAGGTTGGGGTGGCATTTCCTCATTCTGCCCTTGTTCAGTTTCCCCTTCCTCACCCTCTCTTACTACGTCCTCAGTCGGTGGAGGAGTCACCGCCCTAGTATCAGATGGGCTAGGGGCTCGTCCTCTCCCTCTAGAGGACGTCCTCCCACGACCTCTTCCACGGCCTCTTGCCGCTGTTCCTCCTCGAGCCACAGCCCCAGTGGCTGGCTCAGTAGTTTCCTGTCTTTCCGTTGTTGCTGCTGGTGCGGTCGTTGCTCTAGTTCTAACCATCTGCGAGATAGAATGAAGATGGTCAGATACCAATTTGTATCACCTAGATACCAATTGGACTCAAGTAATAGCACGAAAGAAAGAATGAAAGAATGGAATTTTCCTAAAGTCTTATAGCCTCTCAAGGAAAAGTAAAGGCGTCCCCCTACCGTTCCTTAAGACTCTACTAGACCTGTTCTTGTGTGATGAGACCAATGAACCTAATGCTCTGATACCAAGTCTGTCACGACCCAAATCGGGGACGCGACTGGCACCCACATTTACCCTCCTATGTGAGCGAACCAACCAATCTAACCCTTAACATTTTAGTACAATATCAACATAAATAAATGCGGAAGACTTAAACTCATTAATAAAACAATTCAAAACTATTATTATTATCCCCAAAATCTGGAAGTCATCATCACAAGAACATCTATCTCTAATTACTAAACTAGGAATGTCTAAGAACAAAATATAACTAAAAAGCTAGTCCATGCCGGAAGTTCAAGGCATCAAGACTTGAAGAAGAAGACCCAGTCCAAGCTAGACGCATTAGCTCACCCTGAATTTCCGATGGAGTGAAGACTGGCTTGATCTACTGCTGAGTCGAAGTTGACGGAACGTTTGCTGCATTACACAAATAACAAAAAGGAAAACATAAAAGTAGGGGGTCAGTACAACCACACGTACTGAGTAGATATCATCGGCTAACTCAAAATAGGGAACAATATATATCAATAATAATGTAAATCAGCTACAATACTCAACATGTAGCAATAGCAATTACTTTATCATTAACAATTTCCGTCAAGTTCACACATGAGGTCTCAAGCCTCAATACCATACTCATTTGGGAATTAAGTTCATTAGATTGAGTATATTCATTATCTTTCAAGATTCATTATCTTTCTTCCTCTTGTGTCGGTACGTGACACTCCGCTCCTCTACTTTCTATCCTGGTGTCGGAACGTGACACTCCGATCCTCATATTCATTCTATCCTGGTACCGGAACGTGGCACCCGATCCTCATATTCTATCCTGGTGTCGGAACGTGACACTCCGATCCTCATATTCTATCCTGGTGTCGGAACGTGACACTCCGATCCTCATATTCATTCTATCCTGGTACCGGAACGTGGCACCCGATCCTCATATTCTATCCTGGTGTCGGAACGTGACACTCCGATCCTCATATTCTATCCTGGTGTCGGAACGTGACACTCCGATCCTCATATTCATTCTATCCTGGTACCGGAACGTGGCACCCGATCCCCTAATTCATCAAGCCTTCTTTTACACTAAGGCATCATCAATCTTATTATATAATTTATCAAGCCTTCTTTCATATTAAGGCATCATCAATCTTATTATATAATATATTAAGCGAATTAGGGTTCTTTCAAGATTTGAGATTCAATAGCTTCATCATGCTTGTTAATTCATCACAATTTCATAATCATAATCATGCAAGCATACAATTTAAGCACATAGACAGGTTTACAACATCATCAATACATATCATACACTATCAAGAGTTCACTACGATTATCGTAACATAAAAACCATAACCTACCTCCACCGAAGAATTGGAATCAACAAGAAATCTCCCAAGCTTTGTTACTTCTTCCTCTCGATCGATTTCTCCTTCTCTTTCTGTTCTTTCTCTTTTGTTTTATTCAAACCCTCTTTCCTTTACCCTAATTAATCATGTAATTAAGTGTGAAAAAGGACAATAAAACCCCACTAATTCACTTAAGGTTACCCCTTTTAACCCCTAAGTAATTAGACTTATTAATGTTACCCCTCAATCTTTATAATTAAGGAAAGAATAGTCAAAAACGACCCTTAAAACGTGTGGAGAAATCCTAAACTGTTTGGGACTGCGTGACCTGTGACGGCCCGTCGTGCCTGCGACGGTCCGTCACGCAGGTCGTCGTAGCCTCCCAAAATCCCCTTTTTCACCACGGAGTCTGTGACGGCCCGTCACACCTGTGACGGTCCGTCCTGCACTTCCGTCATGACGGTCAGAGACTCGTTTCTTATACCAAATTCTCAAAAGTTGAAGTGTTTTGCAACGGGAGCTCACGACGGTTCGTCGTGGCTGTGACGGCACGTCCTGCAGGTCCGTCACAATTTACAGAGAGTCGATTTTCAGTACCCAATTTCAGAATTTCTAAGTATGTTGCAACGATACTCCCTCGACGGGCCGTCGTGCCTATGACGGTCCGTCGTGGTGTCCGTAGTATGGCCCAGTTTTTCCAGAATAAAATATGCTGCTCAAAACGACTAAACAGGTCGTTACATTTAATTATTGTCCTTTTGTTTCTTTTCCTATAAACAAAGGAAGATGACCTTGAATTTTGGTATATTGGTCAAATTGCAAATGAAGGTATTTTATTTAATTTTAATATTAAAAAATAAATATTTTTTTATTTATTAATAAAAAATTTGATTATTTTTCTCTCATACTATCCTTGATATCAAATAACTTCATAAAGCATTAATTGCAATATTTAGAATTCAAAATATCATTAATAAAATAAGTTTTTAAAAAATTAAAGAGCGTTTTATGTAAAACTCAAATCGACTAATAAACTGAATCAAAAACATATAATTGGGTTGATATGTTTTTATGGTTTTATAAATAAGAATTATTGGGTTATAAATTTTGTATCAATTTTTAGTATGGGTTATCGATATAGGTTATTGGGTAATATCGATTACCCATTCAGATGGTAGTAATTTACCGTTGTACCCTTTAAAAGTATTAAATATTAATAATTTAACATGATGGATACTATACAGTAATCTACACTATATCACCGTATTTTACTTCACATTAGAAATTGCATATTGTGTTTTGGTTGTAACATGTAGTTGTAGCTTTCGTACTACATTTACTTCTATCGATGCGATTTCTCATTACATTTCTTGTTTCACTATATCAACATATTTTGACAACTGATTTGTTTGTCTCACGATGTCACACCAAATTGTTAGAGAAGCTAAGAAAGAATTCTATATATTTATTTTATGAGATCTTTTTATTGGGTAAATTGAAAATTAAAAAATCAGTCAAAAATATTTTATTGATTTGTTTATTAATTTAGTGTACTTAAAAATTGAAAATTGATAATATATAAAATCAAACTGAACCGATCGATGCATATTGTGGGTACACTAAAAATTATTGACTTGTTATATTTAGTGATTGAAACCTTTGGCAAAACTAATTATCGACATAACACCAACTTTCTTTTGACTTTATTTCAATAGTACAAACTTAATTATAATTTGGTTTGAAACTAATTAAATGAGCCATCAAACATCAATGACATTAACTTTAATTTGTCGGCAATTTGAGATGAAAAAGATGGTACATGAACTAAAAATGTTTTTAGAGTAATTATTATGCTTTTTATCTTATTCATCATGATAGAGACCATTAATTAATTAGAATTTGTATTTTTAAAAAATCCTTTTAGTCAGAATTTGATCAAAATAGTAAAATAACATATTTCAAATTACGTTATTTTATTTTTTAAAATATTTTTATCTTTTTAATTTTAATATTTTTTAATTTAAAATAAAAAAAATTAGTTTATTTTAAAAATAAAAGAATATTATAAATTTTTTGAATTTCTAGCCATTTAGCATTACCAATAATTTGTTTTTCATTAAGGATGATAATGTCCATCATTAACCATAATTACCTTTAAATGCTACTACTCACAATAAAATGGCGGTGCTAATTAATGATGGTTACTTAATTAATTGTTTTAAGTAGAGGAAGTGGCTTTAGTTATGATGGCTTTGATTATGCAAATACACTTTTACTGCAGGATTCCCCTTACTATTTTATAAACTATACTATTAGCTTTTGGAACATTTTCAAATAAATATTATAAGACGGGGTTAAAATTTCGTATTTGGTTGAGAAATGAAGTGATGGCTGGAGTTGAGTTAGGATCAAATATTAATTTTTTTTTGCAGGATATCGAAGTCATATTCTGTTTAAACTTTCAATTTTTGCTTCAATGGATCTTAAGAATGAATGAGATGTTAGAGTAGGTTAAAGTCTCATACTAGTTGAAAAATGAATCAGTAAATGGATCAGTAATCTCTTTATATGTACTTAAATAAATTCTTTCTTTATGAATTAGTTTTTGAAATTAAATTAGTCTGAGTTTATGTATAATTTCAAAATAGTTGTATGTGTCATGTAGTATGACCTAGGCCTTTATGTTAAAACCATCTTTAAATTTTTCTCCATGCACCCTTTTGGTTGTTCCCAAAAAGACAAGCAAGAAAACTAACTCTTCTTTCTTTAATATACTATATTTTAATAGCATGTTATATTATTTTATATGAATATAATTAAGAAAAAGTGGCTCTTGATTAAAAGAAGAAATATTACGTAATGAACTTTATTTGTCTTTTGAGATTCTTTAGCTTTAATTTTTTTAAGTTTAATATTTAAATCAAGTAGCACCTCAAATTATTAATTAAATAGAGACACATGAAAATTTTTTATGGTGTATAAGATATGCCATGTAACTATAGTCTTCTACGTCTTTTCGATAGAAAGTATCGGTGAATTCAGAATTTTCATTAGATTTGAAAAAAAATTATAGTCTTGAAAATTTTATTGGGGGTGCCACTCTAAATAGATCTTGCAAAGCGTGATTCTAATTTACTCGAAGCTCCAATATGACTCCGTACATCGAATGAAAAAACCAAAAAAATGAGGATTGGGGGGTGAGGGTGGTGGTTGGGTGGGTAGGGGTGGTGTTCAAAGAATTTCATTATTAGTTGTTTGTTCTATAGAACTTTTAAGAAAATATTATTCTATTATAGAGTTCAATGTACTAATCAAATTTGTAATTAAAATGCTAGTAGTTCCATCTATTTTATTGATAAGTGTATGAAAATAACAATAATATGTGATATTTATATTATTAAGTCTATCATTATATCCTCATAAATTCAAAATTATAACTAACTACGTCTCAATCTCAAATATGTCATATAAATTATCAATTCTTTATCTTATTCGGTATTTACTATTCTCGTCGTTAATTTTTTGGTCATGTTGCGCTTTTCGAAAGTCAATTTGACTAATTTTCAAAGTTCAATTAGATTACATTAATTCGATATTTTAAACAAAAAATTTAGATATTCAAAAACTATATGAAAAGTACTATAAATTGTAATTTTTTGCATATCAATGTGATGTGAAAAAATACATCTTAAAACATTAGTCAAAATTCTTATAATTTAACTTTAAAAATAGAAATCATTACAATTAAAAATAAATAGAGAAAATAATGTTATTTTCATATAAAAAATAAAATTAAAAATAATTTTAACACGTAGTAACAATTTTAACAGATGTAATATAACAAAGACTAAATTATATTCTCCATTAGTAGATATATATTACATATATGAATATGGATTTCTTTTTTCCCTTTCAATCCTTTGTGTCATATATATTTTTTTGTTAAAGTCTCTATTCCAAAAATTCATAGATTTTTCCAATTAACTTCCTTTTATATGATTTTTGAATCTATTTCATAAAATTTTAAATATTTTTACCCACCATAGTAATATCATAATTGATTAGTGCATATGTGATGAGCGTAGAATATATGATCAAACAATCTCAAACGCTTTCTCTCTTCATGTTTTCAATATCTGTTACTTGTGAGTTAGGACATATATAGTCATTTGTAATTTTATTTAATTTTATATGATCACATATTTACCTTAACATTCGTATTTCTACAACACTCATGATTATACAAATACATTTCTCGAATCAAAACCCTCTTGTAATTAAATCAAAATTAGCAAATAATCCCAAATACTTTTGTTAGGTCCAATTTCAATGAAAACCCCACTTTCTCCTAAGACTTTAATAGATTTTATACGTGGCGTGAATCTTAATTAATCGAAATAATAAATTTTAAACACTAAAGTTAAGTCTAACCCTCAATAATTGAAGATGATCATCTTACATTGGAATACTTTTGTCCCTTGGTATAAAATGATTCCAAAAGACAACATAAATGGTGCTAAATATTCCCAGTCTTAATTAATTTACCCATATTTTAATTAAATGCCTAAATTTTATTATATCTTCATTTTAAGCGAGTTAAAATTGACTATATAAACTTCTACTGTTAATATTTCTCCATCAAAATTCGTTTTAACTCGATATTACAAGAAAAAAGAAATTAAAACTGTTATTTTAACACTAGAAATTCACTCACCTTAAACTCAAGAGGAAAAGTTACTATTAATTAAAGCCTTCCATAAAATCAATCAATTAATTTAGAAAAAAAAGTACCTAAGTACATAACTTATATTACTATATTTTCTAAAATTTTCTACTATTTGAAAAAATTGCAAAAATTTCTGTTATACGCGATATATCAGTCGAATATATCGCTTTACACCATGTAACGATCGAATACATATCTTTACGATGTATCAGGATGTACACAATAATGTATTGGGACATACACAATGTATCAAAACTTTACTTTACGTGAAGCATCCGGCATATGTATCACTTTACGCGATGTATCGATCGGAGACATCACTTTGCGCGAATGCTACATCAATCGAATACATCACTTTACGTGATGCATCAAAACGTAAGCAATGTATCGAAACATTGATTGATGTATCTGAAATTGAAACACGATATATCAGAATGTTGAAGAATGTATCCAGAAAATGTTTTGAGATGTATCCGGATTCTATTAAATTTAAAAAGATTTTTATAAGTTGAAAAAAATAAATAATATAATATATTTAACTCTTAACACTATAAAATTTATGTTAATTTATGATGAATTCACACTATATAAAATATTTTGTCTTCAATTAACAACCATATTTCAAAAGGAGGACATCTTTTGATGCCATTTATGGTGGGACTAAAACAGATTCCCCTCTCACTGTCACATCCCACATCTATATGCTGATGCAAACATCTAACTACCAATTTTTATTAAAAAATAAGTCTTTTCAACAAATCAAAAACTCAAATAAATTCGGATTGGATTTGTTTTCTTTAATCTGATTTCAGATTAATTAATTTAGGTATTTTGAATTTTTGATTTTGAGTCTATGAAATGAATATATATCCTAATAAAATATTCGTGTAAAATTATCTATAAAATTTCTCATTCCTAACACAATCATCAAAATATATCGTTCGTTTAAATAATGAAATCATTCTCTAAGAAATTTCTAATATGAGCAAAGTAAAATCATGTCTAAATTAATCATAGATTTAGTTTATGTTAATCCAGCTCAATTTAGTTCAGATAACCTTTGATTTTGGGTGAAAAAGTGATCTGTTAAATTGAATAATGATATGTTGTATAGCTGATCTTAACTCACTTGATTTTTGCGAGTAATTAACCTTTTAGACGGGTCAAATTAAGTTGCGCTTTGATCTATTATTTAGTCCATTTTAACTCATTCAAATTCACTATGACTTATTATGTTTTATCCATTCAAATTCAACTTAACTCATCCGACCATTGAACACATTTACACTTAATTTTAAATATACTCTGGCACTAACAAATGAAAAGAATTTTGAGTATAACACTAATGACAAATCATCGTGATTAAAAGAAATTCAAGTGAACTTTAGAGAGATTAAAACATAAAACATTTTCACTATAACCAACTTCATATTGATCTTAGGTCACACAACTAGCTAGGCCCCATTAAATAATATGCATATGAAAATGTGTAACCATATTCTATGATTAGCATCTCATATTGCTTTTTAATTTGAGCTTCTTGTAATACTATGATTGGAAGAGAAAAAGGTACTAAAGAGATGCCCCAAAACAAAATTTCCATAAGTTGCTTTATCACGAAAGATACCATTAACCATGAGCTGTCGTAGTATGATAGATAAAAATTTTTCAAATTTTTACGTTTCTGATATAAACAAATATATATGTTGGAATATGCTTCTTCCTTAAATAATTTTTTATAATATCAATTTAGAAATTCAATACAAACATCGAACACGTAACAAAATATCTCCAAAAAAAAAAAAAGTAATAATGAAAGATACCACGTTTGGCTTTCAGTGTCAAATAGTGTACTTTAGGTTCCTTCGTGCAATTGACACTTAATATATATATAACCTTTTCATATATTGAAAGTGACAAATAATAATTAAGTCCACAAAGTAAAAAAACTGTTCAATTAACTCAGTAATAAAGCCACAGTGTAAGGGTGAAATGTTTTTATTTTACTAAACTATAGTTTAATAATCACAAATTATTGCCTCTCTAACCCCCCTTTTTCGCCCTTTATTGAGTTGTATAGTAAATTATTGTTTAAAGATCCAACGTTGTTAACAATAACAGGTCGTTATGATTGTTTGCACACATGTTTCAACTCTATTATGATGTCTTTTGATTTCCATATTTAAGGTTTGAAACTTAAATTGTCTTTTTTTTACATGACATTTTGGCTAAATAAAGATCTTCAAGTATTTATAAGGTTTATACTTATATGATATATAAAATATTTTATCTTGTCATATCAAATTTATTTTATTAATAAATATAGTTGAGTTAGTTTGGAAGATATAAGTTTTACGTTGGGTATTTTATATTAATTCAAGAGTATAATTAAAAAGAAGTTTTTTTGTAAAGTTTTAAACCAAATAACAAGATTAGATAGAAAGTAATGAACTTCATCAAGCGTCTATTTATGTTTTCTTTTCACTATTAGAATAGAGGTTTTTTCTACTGCAAATTAGTGAATAATTTTCACTCATTTTTTCTGAACTAGTTCACTAGGAAGATTCATGGTGGAAAACATATTTTTAACTAAAATACTAGGACGCTTTCTAATTTTTTTCATGTTAAAATAATACTATTTTTTCTTTTCTTATTGATTTAATCATCATAACCATGAAAATGATCAAAATACAAAAAAAAAAAAATTAGTCAAAAAAAATAATTAGAAAATAGAATTGCTTTTAAAATAATGTTTCGTCTTTTCAACTCTATACACATGTATTATATAGCTAGGCTAGACAAAATTGAGTGCAAATCGCATGAATAAAGGGATTTGGAGCTTTTTGCATGGTAAAATTGGCTTGATAAACATGTGTGTTTGGTAGGAAGGAAAAAAGTTTTTTTCAAAATTTTCTCGGCGGGGTTAAATGGTTTGAAAAATATTTTCGTAATGATTATTTTCGTCGTTACAGGACAGCCAATGGAGAAAAATTTTGGATCGAAAATTTTTTCGTAGTAATTTTAAATTTCCCAATCTAGTTCAATTTTGGACGAAATCGATGTCAGTAAAGTCTAGAAAAATCTGATAACAATTGGGTGATCTAATTATGGTTCTATCATATGAGTAGATAGCTAAGATGTTAAGGAATCCGTACAATTTTACGGAATTGAATTCGGGCGAGTAGGACTCCCCGAAACTAATCTTAACTAAAGTGAAAAAGTAGTTTATGAGTGTCATTAGTTGATGGTGTGTTGTGAAATGGGAGCTTTGAAATTCTTTATTTAGCTCTCTCTTTCTGTGCAAGCTGCTACAAAAGGATTATTCCCGCCAGGGAGGACCCGCTGTGGCTATGGGTGTGCAAAAAATAAACCGACCGATAAACCAAACCGATATAAGCGTTATTGATTTGTTGTTATCGGGGTATTGGGTTTATGGCTTTTTAATGGTTTAATAAAAAAATTATTGGGTTATTGGTTCATTATTAGTTTTTAATATTGGGTTATCGGCTAAATCAAAGACCCATTAAGGGCCCGTTTGGATGGGCTTAATAAAAGCAGCTTTAAAAAAGTACTTTTGAAAGTGCTGAAACTTATTTTTAAAATAAGCAGTTATGCGTTTGGATAAAAGTGCTGAAGTTGTTATGCCAAACGTGAAAAGAGAAAAATAGAAGAAAGAGATGTTAGGGTTATATGGGTAATTTGGACATTGTATAAAAATATTAAGGGAAAAAACATAAAAATGTGGCCAACTTAAAACAGCTTATAAGCTAAAAAAAAAAAAGCACCCCTACCTCAGCTTTTAACTTTTGGCTTAAAATAAGTTTTTTTTTTTAACTTAAAATAAGCTATTTTGAGTATTGTCAAACAGTTAAATAAGTCAAAAACCAGCTTTTAAGTCAGTTTGACCAGCTTTTAAGCTGAGCCAAACAGGCTCTAAGACTAGTAATTTACTACTTTTACTTGTACATAAATATTATATATTAATTTCCATATCTTACTAGCTACTATATTTGTCCTTTAACCTTCAATTTACACTTAACGATGACTTGAGTTCACACTTTTACATTATATAAAACGTCAATTTACTCTTAATTTCTCTTTGTGTTACACTTGTATAGTTCTTTTCATGTTTGTTATTAGCATTTGTAAAGTTACATTATTATGTTTTCGCATCAAATTTATTAGAAAAGTCATATATTTGTTTTATAAGTATTTTCTTATTGGTTAAATCGGAAATCGAGCCGTTAAGGACCAAAACCGACAAAAAATATCTTATTGATTTGGTTAATGGTTTGACATATTTAAAAATCGAAACTCGATAAACTGTACCAATAATACATAAAATCGAACTGAACAGACCGATGCACACCCTAGTTGTGGCGAGATGGGTGCTGCCATAGCTAATAAGTCCCAAATTAAGTCGAAAATAAACCCCAAAAATATATTATTTTGCATTTTAGACTTTGAGAGTTAGGAGACGACTCCAAGTGTTTTCTTGACAGTTTTTCACTATTCTTGAGGCTAAAGGTAAAGTTTTCACTCCTCAAATATGTTTTTTGATTCGTAGAACATAAACTAGTAGGTAATCATCGATGCAGGAGGGTTTTGATCCGGAAATTATAGTGAAAAGGCCCTAATTTGGGTATCGGAATCAAATGTTTGACCTAGGATTGATATTATTAATTAGTATATGGGTAATTGGGTCTTGTTTATTGATCCTTGTATTATTATAATTGTTTATAGACCAAGAACAAGCATAACGAATTCGAAAAGGGGCAAATCAAGTTTCTTAGGGGATTCAAGCTTGTTTCAAGGTAGGTGATGGTTGTGATTTCATGTTGTATGATGTATGTCTGCTCTTGCTTCATTATAATATATGTATGTATACGAACGTTGCATTATTGATCAAACTAATTGTAAATAAGGATAAATGAATCATGAATTGATTGTATGATTTTGAGAATATATTTGTGATTGTGGCTTGTTGAATGGATCGGGTGTTGTGTTTCGACGCACTAACTTGAATTGATTTCCACGTTTCGACATAAATATGGGATCGATTGCCACATTCCGACATAAACATGCATTGGATGGGGTACCACGTTCCGGTACGCTAACAGTTTGGGTGTGGATTCTATCAGAGGACCATTTACTTTATATATTTGTATATCTTGAGAATTGTGAAATTGTATGTTGTTCATAAATGATGTTGATATTATATATGTTCGATGTATGAATGTTATTATTATGTTGTAATGACTTATATATGTTGCACTCAGTGGAATAGTCACGTGATCTTACCATTACACAATGTTTATGTACTAATACTGCACTTGCTCTTTCTTTGTTGAGTACAAGGTATCTTCAAACGACTATTGACAAACCTGGTTTAGAAGATAAGTGAGCGTTTCGATCTCAAGGGTAAGTCAGTTCTTCCGAGCTGTCATGAGTTCTCTTTCTGTTTATGTCCATATTATGGACTTAGACTTTCTAGTTATTTATATGTTTGTTTGGGGTTGTACCCCTTCTTGTTTAGACTTATTTTTGAGTTTATTAGGAACTCTATTTATTTTCCTTAGCATTTAAACCTGCTTCTGTAGCTTTAAATGTCTTAGTTTGATTTAGTTGTGTAGTTCTTTGGTTAGCTAATTAGTATAAATGGTTCTCCCACCGCAATGTTAGTGTGGGTTCCAATCAGATGGTTAGGTTGTGATAGTTTTTCAAATCAACTTATTTTTCTTAAAATAGGATAATGACTTACCTTAAAAAAATAAGTAAAATATTTTTCAGAACTTCTTTTCAACCTCACACCTCAAATTTTACCATAATTCACGTCTCGGGTATCGATTCCCAATACTAATTTAAGATTTGACTCTTAGTTCTCAATTCGAGATCTAACTCCCGACCCCGATTCAAGACCCAAATCTTGGGTATTATATTGGATTAGGGTTGGATCTCATTTCTAGTGTTACTCGAGTCAAAAATCGAGGTCAAATCCTCAGTAGGGTATTAAAGTTAGGTCCGGAGTTAGGTATTAGGGTGAGGTTTCGTTTCGTATATCAAAGTTGGGTTTTACATCAAGCGTTGAGTCGGGTCTCATTTTAAGTGTTGTGTTCATTTTTATGTTTAGAATTAGTGGTTGAGGTCTTGTGTCGAGATCGAATTCCAATATTAAAGTCAGTTCTCATGGTCGATTCCGAGTTTGGATGCTGGATCTCAAATCGGAAGTTGGTTTCGGGTCTTAGTTTGGAAGTCGAGTCATAGGTCCCATGTCGAGTTTTGGGATCAGATTCTAATTCAAAAATCAGGTATTGTGGTCGGATTCCGATTCGGACTTCGGGTCCTAGGTAGAGAGTCGCATTTAAATGTTGGGATCAAGTCCCGATTCAAAACTTGGATCTCGTAGTCGATTTATGATTTGAAACTTGGGTGTTAAAATGAGAGGTGGAGTCGGGTCTCGTGTCGAATAAGAGGGTTAGATTCTTGGAAGTTGAGTGTGGGTTGGATGCTGGGGTCTAGAGTTGGGAAATAGTATTGGGTACCAGCAGGTATCCGTATCGAATTAGTCATCAAGGTCGGTTGTCGGGTTCTGGAGTCAGGGTATGTCAATGTCGAGATTGAATCCAAAATCGATTGTCGCGAGCATGTCTAGGTTCAAGTATCAGAGTCTGGGTCAGATTACCGTTCAAATGTTTTGTCTCAAATCGGAAGCCAAGGTCAAGTCATAGGTCGGATCTTAGAGTTGAATTTTAATTTGGTCAACGAGGCCATGCCCTAGTTCAGGTGTTAAGAGTACGGTTCTAGATCGATTATCGAGATTGATTTTCCAATCAAAAGTTATTTTCCTAAAAAATATTTTCTATACTATCGGGGTTGGTTCCCGAGTCACAATGTTGTACATCATAATGGTGTATTATTTATAGATAATCGATAGGATTTATGATGAAGGCTAACTAATGTTCTAATAGTAACTAGCACTCTTTATTATGAGTAGTTCCAATATAAAAACATTTTTCATTAGACATAGCTTCAAATTAATCAAATTAGTGAATTTTGAATTCTCAAAGATTAAATAGAAAAAATAATAATAATAATAGAACTCTATAGTAGTCTATATATGTGTAGACTGATCCCTAGGGCTTCACATGGAGATTTGTGATGTTTATAATTCATGGTGGCATAGCTATTTAGTATCACACTTGGCTATTTTTTGGCTATTTCAGATTGGCTATCTTGTCACACATTTTTTAGGTAGGTAAATGTAATCACTCTTTTGTCCTTATGTATATACTCCCTTTTCCAACCACATAAGCTCAAACTAAAGGAGAACTTATTTGTTTCTAGTGCTTGTTTCATTTTACAACATTTGCAGATTAATAATATGAAATATGGTGTTTCAATTATTTGGGTCAAAATAGAGACTTGACAATTGGACAAATAAAAAAATAACACATGTCAATCGAAATTTATTTGTGTCCAACTCAATAAGAGTTGTGTTGTGCTGTGCTGCAGTAGTGGTAATTGTTTTACTTTTAACCAGAGGACTCGAGTTAGAGTCCTGTATATGAAGAACTACTTTGACAATTTCATTAGAAACTACTTTAATAAGATTAGTTAGTTACTTGATTTCTTCTATTCATTACTTACTAATTAGTTGTTCTTTTATTTCTTATTGCGTTCAGTAACAAGTTATTAAGCCTAATTAGTTGTTCTTTTATTTCTTATTGCGTTCAATAACAAATTATTAAGCCTCGAAAATATTTTATTTGTTCATTATAATCCAAGTGTCAAGTTGTTGAATCTAAAGTTCCTTTTAGCAGTTCATTAGATTGCAATTAGATATTAACTTATACATATTTCTACTGAATTTTCTTGTACAGATATAAAATCTAAATAAAAAATAATCGATTCGTTAAATCAACATCGAAATATTATAGATTTGTTGCCCTTATGACGTAGTTGATTTTAATCAAATAATTGAGGATCCAGGGTCACCATATATAATTGTGTGCACCAACCGTGACTTGTTAGTTAACTAAACATTTTCTTGTCTTGAATTTGAAAAATGACAAAAGAAAATCGTACAAGAAAAGATTCTTGAAAACTTTTGACTAGTGGTGTACATGATCGGGTTGGTTCGAGTTTTTCAAATATCAAATTAAATCATTTGTGTTTGATTTTTAAATTTATAAACCAAACCAAATCAATAAAACTCGGGTTTTTCAACTTCGGGTTTTTCGATAAAGTTTTCGTACAAACATATAATTTACTTGTACTTTAAATATTTCTCTAGTCCTACCAAAATGCAACTATCCAAGTTATTTCTCAAGAAAATAACAAAAAATATGATAGGATTAATGACACTAAAATATCCAACAAAAAAAAAAATCGCGTAAAATAATATTGCAAATTAATAAGTCATAATGAAATTGATCATTATTTAAAGTACTAAATCATGCTAAAATAAGTTAAGTAAGTATTAGTTACATGACCAAATATTAAAAGAAGTAAAATTAGATCATGTATTTTAATTGTCTAAATCTATGTAAAATTAAAAAATAAATATTCAATATTATTGTCATTCTTAGTTTTTGAATAGATTTTCTTTTACATTAGTATTAAATTGATTTTTATTTAAACTTTGTTATAATTACCAATATATATGGACTATAATCTTTATTAGATCATTAAAAATTCTAACTTCCAACATGAAATAAATATATAAAAAGATAAAAACTATGAAAAAGTATAAGAGATATTTAAAAATTATATCAAAATAAATATTTCTACATATAAAATAAAATTTTAAAATTATATATATAATGTTGGATTGGTTTGATCTCGGGTTAATTTTTTTTTACTTGAAACCAACCCAACCCAAATATAGACGGATTTTTTTTCCAACACCAAACCAAGTCAAACCAAACCACTAGTCGGAATTTTTTTTGATTTGAATAAATTTATGATTTGATTCGGCTTTCGATTCGATTTTGTACACCCCTACTTTTGACAACAAGTTATATTATGAGTTTTACTATTAATTATAATTTAAATAAATATCTCCGAGCTATAAGCATATTAGAAGTATATTTAAGTATAAATAATATTAGAAAAAGAGGATTTTTTTTCGATCGCGAGTTAATAGAAAACTATGTTATACAATAGGATTTTTCTACTCATTAAATCTGTCACGACCCAAATCGAGGACGCGACTGGCACCCACATTTACCCTCCGATGTGAGCGAACCAACCCATCTAAACCTTAACATTTCAAGATATTTCAACAGAAAATAATGCGGAAGACTTAAACTCATTAATAAAACAACTCAAAACTATTATTAATATTCCCAAAATCTGGAAGTCATCACCACAAGAACATCTATCTCAAATTTCTAAACTAAAACTGTCTAAGAACAAAATACTAAAAAGCTAGTCCATTGCCGGAAGTTCAAGGCATCAAGACTTGAAGAAGGAGACCCAGTCCAAGCTAGACGCATTAGCTCACCCTGAATTTCCGATGAAGTGAAGACTGGCTTGATCTACTGCTGAGTCGAAGTTGACGGAACGTTTGCTGCATAACACAAATAACACAGAGGAAAACATAAAAGTAGGGGGTCAGTACAACCACACGTACTGAGTAGATATCATCGGTCAACTCAGAATAGGGAACAATATATATCAATAATAATGTAAATCAACTACAATACTCAACATGTAGCACAGCAATTACTTTATCATTAACAATTTCCGTCAAGTTCACACATGAGGTCTCAAGCCTCAATACCATACTCATTTGGGAAATTAAGTTCATTAGATTGAGTATATTCATTATCTTTCAAGATTCATTATCTTTCTTCCTCTTGTGTCGGTACGTGACACTCCGCTCCTCTAATTCTATCCTGGTGTCGGAACGTGACACTCCGATCCTCATATTCATTCTATCCTGGTACCGGAACGTGGCACCCGATCCTCATATTCTATCCTGGTGTCGGAACGTGACACTCCGATCCTCATATTCATTCTATCCTGGTACCGGAACGTGGCACCCGATCCTCATATTCTATCCTGGTGTCGGAACGTGACACTCCGATCCTCATATTCATTCTATCCTGGTACCGGAACGTGGCACCCGATCCTCATATTCTATCCTGGTGTCGGAACGTGACACTCCGATCCTCATATTCATTCTATCCTGGTACCGGAACGTGGCACCCGATCCCCTAATTCATCAAGCCTTCTTTTATACTAAGGCATCCTCATTATCATTATATAATTTATCAAGCCTTCTTTCATACTAAGGCATCATCAATCTTATTATATAATATATCAAGAGAATTAGGGTTCTTTCAAGATTTGGGATTCAATAGCTTCATCATGCTTTGTTAATTCATAACAATTTCATAATCATAATCATGCAAGCATACAATTAAGCATATAGACAGGTTTACAACATCATCAATACATATCATACACTATCAAGAGTTCACTACGATTATCGTAACATAAAACCATAACCTACCTCCACCGAAGAATTGATCAATCAAGCTAATCCTCAAGCTTTGTTATTCCTCTTCGTTTCTCCTCTCTCGTTCGATCTCTCTTTCTTTCTCTCTTGTTCTTTCTATTTGTTTTATTCAAACCCTCTTTCCTTTACCCTAATCAATCATATAATTAAGTGTGAAAAAGGACAATAAAACCCCACTAATTCACTTAAGGTTACCCCTTTTAACCCCTAAGTAATTAGACTTATTAATGTTACCCCTCAATCTTTATAATTAAGGAAAGAATAGTCAAAAACGACCCTTAAAACGTGTGGAGAAATCCTAAACTGTCTGGGACTGCGTGACCTGTGACGGGCCGTCGTGGGTGCGACGGTCCGTCACACAGGCCGTCGTGCCTGCCCAGGTTTTCCGTCGTTACCACGGACGCTGTGACGGTCCGTCACGCCTGTGACGGTCCGTCCTGCACGTTCGTCATGGCGGTCAGAAACTCGTTTCTCGAACCAAATTCTCAAACGTTGAAGTGTTTTGCAACGGAACCTCACGACGGTTCGTCGTGGATGTGACGGCTCGTCCTGCAGGTCCGTCACAATTTACAGAGAGTCAATTTTCAGTACCCAATTTCAGAACTCTAAGTGTCATGGGACGAAACATCCATGACGGGCCGTCGTGACTACGACGGTCCGTCACTGCTTCCGTCGTCCCAGCCAGTTTTTCCTAGAATTTCGTTCTGTGCTCAAAACGACTAAACAGGTCGTTACAATAGATACCAATTTACCCATCGTTCGTCCCCGAACGATCAAAAGAAGAAAAACAATGGCGAAAAGGAGTACCTGAATCTGTAAACAGATGTGGGTATTTTTCTTGCATATCTGCCTCCTTCTCCCACGTAGCCTTTTCAACCGGTCGATTCTTCCATTGAACCTTGATGGATGCAATCTCTCTCGACCTCAACTTGCGAACTTCTCTATCTAATATAGCAACCGGTTCCTCTTCATAAGTCAAGTTCTCATCCAACAAAACTGAATCCCAACGGATAATGTAGTTTCCATCTCCGTGGTATCTCTTCAACATAGATACATGAAACACCGGATGTACTCCGGACAGCCCTGGGGGTAAGGCTAATTCATAAGCCACCTCCCCTATTCTCTTAAGCACTTCAAATGGTCCAATGTACCTTGGACTTAACTTACCTCTTTTTCCAAACCGCATCACCCCTTTCATGGGTGAAACCTTCAACAAGACTTGTTCACCTTCCATGAACTCCAAGTCTCTAACCTTTCGGTCTGCATACTCCTTTTGTCTACTTTGTGCCGCCAAAAGCTTGTCTTGAATAGCTTTCACCTTCTCCATAGAATCTCTCAACAGGTCAGTCCCCCAAGGTCTAACCTCGAAGGCATCAAACCAACCAATGGGAGATCTACACCTCCTCCCATATAATGCTTCAAATGGGGCCATGTCGATACTAGAGTGATAACTATTATTATATGAAAACTCTGCCAAAGGTAAGAAACTATCCCAATGGCCACCAAACTCTATCACACATGCGCGAAGCATATCCTCCAAAACTTGAATCGTTCGCTCAGACTGACCATCGGTCTGAGGATGAAATGCAGTACTAAGGTCCAACCTAGTACCTAATTCAGCATGTAGTGTCCTCCAAAACTTAGAAGTAAACTGCGTACCTCTATCTGATATAATGGAGAGTGGAACTCCATGCAACCGAACGATCTCTGAGATGTAGATCTTGGCTAACTTCTCTGCATTGTAGGTCACCTTGACAGGAATGAAGTGAGCAGACTTAGTTAACCTATCAACAATCACCCAAATAGAGTCATACTTACCCAATGTCTTTTGAAGACCAACCACGAAGTCCATCGCGATTCTCTCCCACTTCCATTCAGGAATGGGCATTCTCTGAAGTGTTCCTCCGGGCCTTTGGTGTTCATACTTTACTTGTTGACAATTTGGACACTTGGCAACAAACTCAACAATATCTCGCTTCATTCTACTCCACCAGAAGTGTTGCTTTAGGTCGCGATACATCTTGGTTGCACCAGGATGTATAGAATATCCGGAACTATGGGCCTCTGTCAGAATAGTGGTGATCAAATCATCGATGCGGGGTACACATACTCTTCCCTTAATCCTCAAAACACCTTCCCCATCGATTATTGCTTCCTTAGCCTCTCCTTGCAACACTTTATCTCGAATTCGCCTTAGTTTCTCATCGTCAAACTGTTTCCCCTTAATTGATCAAGGAAAGAGGATTTTGCCTCTACACAAGCTAACAATCCTCCCTTCTCATTTATTTCTAACCTCATAAGGTCATTAGCCAAAATCTGCACTTCTCTAGCCAATGGGCGTCTAGAAGCTTGCAAATGAGCTAGACTTCCCATGCTTCCGGCCTTTCTACTCAAGGCATCTGCCACAACATTCGCCTTCCCCGGATGATACAAGATAGTGATGTCGTAGTCCTTTAGTAGTTCCATCCATCTCCTCTGTCTCAAGTTCAAGTCCTTCTGAGTGAAGACATACTGTAAACTACGATGGTCCGTGTAGACTTCGCACTTAACCCCATACAAGTAGTGTCTCCATTGCTTTAGTGCAAATACTACCGCGGCCAACTCCAAATCATGGGTCGGATAGTTACGTTCATGCACTTTTAATTGTCTTGAAGCATAAGCAATCACATTTTTCTCTTGCATTAGCACTGCACCCAACCCAGAATAGGATGCATCACAATAGACAATGAAGTTTTTGCCCTCTACCGGCAAGGTGAGGATGGGCGCGGTAGTCAACGAAGTCTTAAGCTTCTGAAAGCTTTCCTCACATTCATCTGACCATACAAATGGAACATTCTGCTTAGTCAAGTTCGTCAATTGGGAAGCAATGGAAGAGAATCCCTTGACGAATCGGCGGTAATAGCTAGCTAACCCCAAAAACTCCTTATTTCTGACACGTTTGTAGGTCTTACCCAATTCTTTACCGTCTCAATCTTAGATGGATCTACCATCACTCCATCCTTAGAAACCACGTGCCCCAAGAAGGACACTGAATCTAGCCAAAACTCACACTTGGAGAATTTCGCATAAAGCTTTTTCTTTCTCAACAACTCTAACACCAATTTCAAATGCTCCTCATGTTCTTTCTTACTTTTGGAGTATATCAGTATATCATCAATAAACACAATCACAAAGAGATCCAAATATGGCTTGAAAATTCCGTTCATCAAGCTCATGAAGGCAGCAGGGGCATTAGTAAGACCAAACGACATTACCACAAACTCATAATGCCCATACCTAGTTCGAAAAGCAGTCTTTGGCACATCCGTTGCGCGTATTTTCAATTGGTGATAACCGGACCTCAAGTCTATTTTTGAGAAGACACAAGCACCTTGTAACTGATCGAACAAGTCATCAATGCGAGGAATGGGGTACTTGTTCTTAATAGTTACCTTGTTCAACTGTCGGTAATCTATGCACATTCGAAAGCTCCCATCCTTCTTCTTTACAAACAAGACCGGAGCACCCCAAGGAGATGCACTTGGTCTAATGAAGCCTTTGCTCAACAACTCTTGAAGTTGTGCCTTTAACTCTCTTAACTCTGCGGGAGCCATTCTATAAGGGGGTATAGAAATGGGGCGAGTACCGGGTTCCAAATCAATGCAGAAGTCTATATCCCTATCTGGTGGCATACCGGGAAGATATGCAGGGAACACATCCAAAAACTCACAGACTACCGAAACTGACTCAATCGATGGTACTTGAGTAGTGTCATCCTTAAGATGTGCCAAGAAAGCTAGACAACCCTTACTAACCATCTTCTGAGCACGAATAAAGGAGATGATACGCACCGGATTGGGAGTGTAGTCACCCTCCCATACTAACTGATCTGCCCCAGGCTTGGCTAACGTCACTGTTTTAGCATTACAATCCAAAATCGCAAAGTTTGGAGAAAGCCAAGTCATACCCAGAATTACATCAAAGTCACCCATTTCTAAAATAACCAAATCTACATAAGTGTTGCTCCCCACAAAATTCACCAAACAAGACCTATACACTTTTTCGACTATCACAGACTCACCCACCGGAGTAGAAACACGAATAGGCATGTCAAGTAATTCACAATGTAAATTTAGACCGTTAGTAAATGATGAAGATACATAAGAAAACGTGGAGCCAGGGTCAAATAACACAGATGCCATGCAATCACAAACCAAAAGATTACCTGTGATAACAGCATCAGACGCCTCCGCTTCAGATCTCCCAGGGAAAGCATAACAATGGGCCCCATTATTTGTCTGTCCGTTGCCCCTACCATGTTGTGTAGTAGTGGCTCCGTTTTGCCCTTCACCTCTGCCGTTTTGGTGACCACCATTACCTCGGCCACCACGCCCTCCAGAATAACGACCTCTACCATTACCACCTCTTCCTCTAGCCATTGGGGGTCTGTAACTCTGGTTTGGACAGTACCTCTTAATGTGCCCAATCTCTCCACACCCATAACATTCTCTGGGTTCACGCGTCAGCCTCTCAGAGAAGTGTTGACCGTTCTGAGGTGGACCCCCAACTACAGTCTGTAGTGAAGACTGTATTGGTCGATTTGAGTGACCTCCGGAGTTCTGTCCTCTAGAATAAGAACCATTATACTCACCTCCCCTTCGAAACCTCTTTGATGTAGACGTTGGGGTGAAGTCATCCGGTTTCACTCCTTCCACCTCTATCACAAAGTCTACCACCTCTTGGAAGGATGTTGCTGTTGCCGCTATCTGTAAGGCTGAAATTCGCAACTCTGACCTCAACCCCTTCACAAAACGGCGGATCCGTTCTTGTGGACTGAAACAGAGTTGGGTGGCATATCTGGATAGTGCGCGAAATTTAGCCTCGTATGCATTAACCGTCATTCTACCTTGCTCCAAACTCAAGAACTCATCCCTCTTTCTATCTCTCAAAGTCCTTGGGATATATTTCTCCATAAATAGGGTAGAGAATGATTCCCAAGTCATAGGTGGTGCCTCTGTTGGCTGACACTCAACATGTGAACGCCACCACATTTTGGCGTTCCCTTGGAACTGATAGCTCACGAACTCGACACCAAACCTCTCTACTATCCCCATTTTGTGTAGTAGCTCATGACAATCAACCAGAAAATCATAAGCATCCTCAGATTCTGCACCCTTGAAGACTGGAGGTTTTAGTTTCAAGAACTTGCTAAAAAGTTCATGTTGATCGTTGGTCATAATAGGCCCAGTAGTCAGACGTGGAAATGTGCCTATTCCCAATGTTGCATCCATGCGGGGAGCCATAGTAGCCGCATGTCGTATCTCTGAAACCGGAGGTGTTGGTGCAGAAACCACTGGAGGTGCTTGACCCTGATCAGACAACCCGCTAAGATAAGCAAGTACTTGGTTGATCATCTCTGGGGTAGGTTGGGGTGGCATTTCCTCATTCTGCCCCTGTTCGGTTTCCCCTTCCTCACCCTTTCTTACTACATCCTCAGTCGGTGGAGGAGTCACCGCCCTAGTATTAGATGGGCTAGGGGCTCGTCCTCTTCCTCTAGAGGACGTCCTCCCACGACCTCTTCCACGGCCTCTTGCCGTTACCCTTCCTCGAGCCACAGCCCCAGTGGCTGGCTCAGTAGTTTCCTGTCTTTCCGTTGTCGCTGCTGGTGCGGTCGTTGCTCTAGTTCTAACCATCTGCGAAATAGAATGAAGATGGTCAGATACCAATTTGTATCACCTAGATACCAATTGGACTCAAGTAGTAGCACGAAAGAAAGAATGAAAGAATGGAATTTTCCTAAAGTCTTATAGCCTCTCAAAGAAAAGTAAAGGCGTCCCCCTACCGTATGTTTCTCATTAAAATACGGAGAAACATTCTAAAAAGTTTTGTATGAAAAAATTACTTATATTTTTGCTTTTACTCACCAATTCAATAAAAATATCTTTAGAAGTACTACTAATTTATTTAATCATGTAAAACCAGTTATCTAAATGAGAATAAATTTGAAATGTAAATACTAATAGCTTCTTAATTATATATATAAAAAAATATTTATTTTGAATTAAATATAAAAATTAAAAATTATCTTATAATATGTACGGACGATGTTCCTTTCCGAACTTTGTTTCCCACTATCTTCCGGAAATACGTGAAAAGAAGCTTAAAAAAACGTAATTAAATTTTATATTTTTACAATATAAAATTATTTAACTTAAAAATAACATTTTTAAAGTTTTTAAAAAAATGTTTGAATTTTGGCATTGTCGAATCTAGATTTATACAATATAATTTTTTAACGAAAGATTATATCATTCTACAAGCTAATTAGGTTTGCCAATACTATCTTTTACAAAACTAAATTATAAATTAAAATTTTTTATCAGAAGCGAAAGAATCTCGTTCATTCGTTAAAAACTTTTTAATTCGAGATAAAAATAATGCAATGTGACAAATAAAAGCACATAACATCGATTTAGTGACTAATATTACTTTATGCATGCTTAGGAACTAACATAAATCGTTAATCATGGAGTTAAATACATTAATTAAAAAGTTAATCACAATAGTTAAACTAAAGCAATAGCAAGGACACTAGCAGCTAGATGCCTAGATGGCTAGATCCATAGGCGGAGCCACCTTAGGGGAAAAGTAATCGTCAAAAAATTATATGAGAGTAAAGAAATTAAATATTTGTTATAAAATCAATAAGAAAAATTATTCCGATTAAATGCTATCCAAATGTTTTTCACATGGATACCATAAAGGTCATTTTAGAAATTTAGAGTAGGTTTGTGTATCGGTTCGGTTTGACTTTTTGAATTTATCATTAAGAAGGACATAATTTATTGATATTTGATCATTATCAAATTTATTGATTTAACCGTTAAATTTTTATATAAAAAGACTAAAAATTGCATCTTGATTAAAAACAAAAACACTCACATTATAGAATAACCGAGAGTTTGAGAAAATTAGAAGTAAAAATATGAAATTAAACTCTGAATCAAGGACTTTATATAAAATGATATAAATATAATCATTTAATTTACTATCATACTTTTGGTTAACCTGTTAAGAAAAACCTCAAACCGTTAAGAATCAATAACTCAATATTGTTTTTAAGGAAAAAGGGGAAATATAACCCCGATCAATTGTAAATGGTATGCAGATACCCCTTTCACATTTAGGGACCAAAAAACTAGAGCATATATATACCCTTTATACTAACGGAAATACACTTGTCATAATCTTATCGATCGACCCGACATCGGATCGATGAATAAGACTGCGCCATGTATCCCTATTTAGTCTTCCATTAGAGTAAAGAGCATATAAACTCTAGTTTTTGAATGTTAGGGGCACCAATATCACAAAAATATGACGGAGTATATCTGCATACAATTACGATAGTTCGGAGTATATTTGTCTTTTTTTTTAAAAAAAAAAAAACATTATTAAAACTTCTAAACTAAAGTAACTCATTATCGATAAAACTAGTAGCTTATATCTATTCAGGTTATCAGTTTCGATTCGATTTTGAACGGTTTCAATTCGATTTTGAACGGTTGAAAGGGTAAAAAAGTAATTTAAGTATATAATGTGCAGTTTGCAAGATGTGATTGGCAGTGTATAATATATATAAAGAAAAAAACTGATGAAACTTTTTTCCAAAATAATGGAACATTCCTTTATTTAAACAAAGCATCATTAGTCTACCAAAGTATCTTCCAAACTCATTGGAGAATAAAAACACTTTTTTTTTTAACCCCATTATTTCAGTTGCCTTTTCTTTATTCATCCAAAGAGTAGCAGTTGAAGTAAAAAGAGAGAAAAATGACAAAAAAAGCTTTCCATCAATCAATTACACAAAGCTGCAGAAATCATGTTACCTGCTCTTTGAGTTAAAATTCTTGATTTGCTTTCTGGGGTTCCTCTAAATTTTTATACATATATAAAGGTAAAATTATAGTAATGGGTAAGTTACCAAATCCTTCATCTCTCTCTCTATCTATCTGTATATCTAGGTTTTTTTTTTCTTTAACTGGCATGGCTTAACTTTTCTTTAGTCTTTGTGTATATGTTATATTAGGAAAGTTTTAATTTTTATGTGTTTTTTTTGAGGTTTAGATATGAAATTTAGATGATTTTGGTTGAGTTATGAAGTGGGGTTTTTGTATTATGCAGTAATGGGGAATGTGAGTGGGAAGAAGAAAGAAGGAGAAAGTGCAGAGAGCTCTGGAATCAAGAATCAAGAACATGGAGAGGAGGAATATATGGAGTATGGTTTGTTTCCAGATTCTATGGTTCAGTCTCCTCCTCATAGTCCTAAAGCTTATCATCACTCTCCTTTGGATTTCATTCCACAGGTAAGAGGAGATAAGTGTTGTAGTATATTTTTATGTAAGTTAGGTTGGCATTATCAAGATACAATTTTTTTCTTTATTATGTTAGAGTGGGTTAGCACCCCCACCACATCCGTAGCGGAATGGACGGGTGGTTTACTTATATAGACTTGGGCAAAATCCTTTTGAAATTAAATTAGAATCAAATGTCATATATATTCATTGTAGACTTTGCACCGTCTCCGTGTTACTTGCTGTATTCTTTTCGCTGTCTCCTTCTTCTTTGTATATGATTTGTTGCTCTTGAATCGAGTGTTTCTTGGAAACAATATTGCTACCTTCACGAGGTAGCGATAAGGTCTGCGTACATTTATCCTCCCTAGACCTTATTTCTGGAATTATAATGAGTATGTTGTTGATAAGGTTTGTGGACATTTATCCTTCCTAGACCTCATTTGTGGAATTTCACTGGGTATACTGTTGGTGTAATCATATCTTTATATAGTATTAAAGTCTGGTCCATATATATATATATGTACCAGTTGGGCGTAGCCGAAGGGGGTGTTAGAGTGGCTAGAATCCCACATTGATTGAACAATGGACTGGTGTTTTACGTATATAGGCATAGACAATCTTCACCTCATGAGTTAGTTTTAGATTGAGTTAGACCTAGTTCCATAACTTACCTATTTAACCTTGTGTTATGGCAAGTCATTGGTATTCTTTTATTTGGAGTGAAGGTGTGTGTTATATGTAGGTAATATATCTGTTTCAAGAAAATCAACTCTTCGATAAGTACTGTAGATCTTTTTCGTTAACTTTTTGGCAGTATACTTTAGAAGGGAATGCTTAAATTGTTTTAAAGCTCTTCTTGAACTATAATTGTGTTTTGTGAAGAATATATTTGGTAGGTGGTTTTTGCCTGAAGTGGAGTAAGTTAATTTTGGAGGTTGGAGATTTAAGTGGCAGTAGTATAAGATTCCTGCCTGTTGTACAAATTTTGTGGGGTTAATGTGTTGTGTTTGGTATGTTATTGGACTCAAAAGAAGATCATTTGGCCATTTGTTAGTCACATAATATGGAGGGGACCAACTGACATAATAAATATGAAGCATAAATATATGCCTTTTTTTTTTTACAGCTCACTTGTTTCATTTCCTCAGTGGAACTTTTAGTAGAATTCAGGTATTGAAACTTTCCTCTATGTTCAGTTAGATTTCAACTATTCATCTTTATAGAAACTCTATTCTGCAGGTTCCAATTTTCCCCTTACAAAGGCCTGATGAAATATTAATGCAAAATCAAAGTGGTAACATAGTGCAAAAGACAATGGAGTATGGGGATATGCCTTGTGAAAATGGGATACCAACAATGATCACATGGAGTCATGGGGGACATGAAGTTGCTATTGAGGGATCATGGGATGGCTGGAAGACAAAGTATGTCTGATTGATTCTTCTTTCTTTTGTTGTATTCTGTCCCGTAATCTTGTTTACGAAGTGATTTCACTTTTTTTTACAATAGAGATTTCCTACAAAGAACAGACAAAGACTTCACTGTCATGAAGGTGTTGCCATCAGGCGTGTATCATTACCGGTTTATTGTAGATGGACAATGGAGATATGCTCCAGATTATCCATGTGAACGTGATGATACGGGAAATGTGTTCAATGTCTTGGACTTGCAGGTAATCTTTTGTGAACCATTCTGATTTAGCTCTCAACATTGGATACTCGGTGTGATTCATTTGATCTCCTTGTCGATATATACCACAGTAAAATGATCATCCATTTGCATATGTCAATATGACTGGCGAGACGTTAGTTGTGAAAGCATAAATTATTTATATGCTGAAGTATTTAAGGGAAAAGGTGGTAAATAGTCCTGTTAGGCAGTGACAAGATTGAGATACTGGGATAAGATCTGAAGTTAAAACAAGTAGCTTGAAGATAAGGTTACAGTGCTGCTTCCTGAATCCAGATCTTGTCATCATCTAATGCAGTTATCATTACCTGTTTCCAGGCCTAATAGTAAATCTTGTTCTTTCAGACGTTGTGCCCTCCGAGATTTTCAACGGGCATAGAAAAATTCACCATCTAATGTAAGAATAGCTGTTATATCACTCACATGTACAACAACATACACAATATGTAATCCCACAAGTATACGACTCACATGTAGACCAGAAAAATAGATTAATAGAATAGTGGTGTCGTTTGTTCCTTTATCTTATTGCCAAACAAGGTGAAAAAACAAAAGCAATGCGAAGAAGCAAAACTAAACTCCTTCAATGTGCTTACTCTGTTAGTTATCAAGGGGTGCTAACGAGATTGTATCATCTGGGATATATACTACTTAAAACTGAAAGGATTCACCTGTAAATCTGTTATCGATAGTTTTGGATTTCAAAGATGTTAATGAATATAACTGCCTAATTAGTCTCTTCTGAAAAAGAATCTGGTCGGGGAGGCCAAGAAAAAGCATTATCTGTGGCTCTATGGCATTGTGTGTTGTTTTCTTTTCTCTTACTTCTCAGTATCTTGTACACCTTTACACTTGGGAAAATCTTTGTTTAATCTTCTCCGGCTTTACTAAGATCTAAGTTTTTGTTAATTACTAAGATCTACGGTGATGTTAGAGCTCAATTAAAACCAGGCACTCGACATTAGAAAAGACATTGCACAATCATACAGTTGCAATGCTCAAAGACGGAGTTCTTTCAGATTTAGTTAATTCGAGTGCTTCCTTTTTAAAATGCAAGACAATTTAGTCACTGCCACTAATATTTCCAAGCAAGCTAGGTGACCTCTCTGTATACTGTTACTGCAAATGCCTTATTGTGCTGAACCTGAAGATTCTACTACTTGCTTGATATGATGAAGCCTAAAGGACAATAGTCTATAAGGAGCATGTTAATCGTCGCTGACTATTACGCTGTTATGTCATTATCATTTCCTATAATCAACACAATGATTCTACTTTTAACTCATATGTTATGCAGGATATTATTCCAGAGGTCCTAAATAACACCAATTGGTCAGACGCACCTCCTTCCCCCGAGTCAAGCTACAGCAATGCACCTTTCAGTTCAGAAGATTTTAGCGAAAAACTACCTGATTTGCCGCCTCTGTTGCAACAGACACCCCTGGACCAACCGTCTTCATCTGCTGGTAGTGTGGAGACATTTCGGAAGCCATTACCAGCAGTATTGAACCATCTTTACATACAGAAAACGCGTAGCAGTCAATCAATGGTGGTACTAAGTTCAACACATAGATTTCGCACCAAATATGTGACAGCAGTACTTTTTAAGTCCTTGAAAAGCTTGAAAAAGTGAAAACACTTCCGAAATTTCCTGGAGTTGGAGATTCGTTTTGAATACGAAAAGATGATAATGTAAGAAAAGGTAACAAAGGTCTCTACTACATGATGCAAGTGCTTTTTTGTTGTTTTGACAATCATTTCAGAAGTAAGCATCTGAATCTTACAGAAAATCTTGATATTTTATGTATCTTCACATGATATTTACCAATGTGATGCTTCTGAATATCTGCAACTGATATGTATTTACAATACACCACTGTAGTTTTTGAAAGAATTATAATTTGTAGTTATAGTTAGGATTTTGTAGTTATTTTCTCTTTCCCTTTGCACTCTCGCTTGCCTCTCTCCTCTCTTGGCCATCTCTCCCTCGCATCTCTCCTCTCTATGATCCCTTCTATCGCCTCTATATCTCTCTTCTCTTTCAATGCAAACACAAATGATAACAATCAATCATTACAAATGGCAATGATGAGTGTCAACTATATAGATTCTTTTCAGCGATACGAAATACAAAAATTGATACAATTTTAATACAAATAACGAATGTTGAACTTGATACAATTATATCCGTTGATACAGTTACACTGATACAAACTGTACTTGTCGACCATATACATACTAATTACATATACAATCAGCAGACATATAAATACAATCATTGACATATATACATACTAGTTATATATATACAATTATTCAGCAGATATATAAATACGATTAGCCTCTCTCCTTTCTCTGCCTCTTTCTTGCTCATCTTTCTCTTCCCTCTCCAAATCTCGCTCGCCTCTCCACATGTAGCTACCAGTCGTAATTAAGCAAATGATAATTATTGTACTTGATTATTAATCTAATTTTAGCTATTTTTAAAATTTCCTTTAAATATTTTCCATCGTGAATGTATTCTCATTATATATATAATTTCAATAGAAACCCTCAAATGACGTGACAAGCTCTTCGATTTACATAAATCCACCTCTGATTTGAAGTAAATATTTTTTCAATAATAACTTGCTCATAATAAAAACAAATTCCACATTAAGTGATAAAATTGACGAGTATATACATCTATATCAATCACTTATTTAAACCTTATTTGTTTCCATTCATTTATCAACACGATAAAGTTTGAATCTTAGTATTCAGATCTTATCAAAATTATTTTTTTTAGGGGAAAATTATACGGTTAAGCAAATTTATAATACTTAATTACTCATAATAGCTATAGTTTGTTATAATTACCACTCACGACTAACATATATATTAATTACGTGGACTGACTTCGAGTGTGTACAATTAGCCACATTTATATATGTATAATTCGCCAGAATATACAAATACATATGTATAATATACAATTATCTAATCGATATACATATACAATTTTTCTCTCCCAATCTCGCTCGCCTTTCTCTCTCTCCCTATCTAGCTTGCTATATATACAAATGCATATGTATAATATACAATTATCTAAGCGATATACATATACATTTCACTTCGCTCACACTTTTTGCCCTCTCTCTCGCCTCTCGCCTCTCTCCTCTCTCTCTCTTGGTCTTATTCGCCTCTTTCCTTCCTATAACACGTAGTTACGAATTATAATTTCAAACTATAGTTACGGAGAATAATTAGATTATTTTTGAGTGACTATATGAGAATGCTCCCCTATTTTTTTTTTAAATTATTAAATAGATTTATTTTAACATTTTAATTAAATCTCAATTATTAAGGTTCTTTTTAAAAAAAAGATATAGTCAAATATTATTTATGACTTTGAAAAAATTTAAATGATTTAAGATTTATGATAAAGTATTGATATCATTAACCAAATGTTATCTATCAAATTTCTTTTTTAACAAAGATGACATTACTCCATCTACTTCCATTGCTAACTGAATTCGTTATCTATCATTTATCAAATACTAATACTACTCACTAACCAGAACCATTATTATTTCTCATAACTAGGGGTGACAGAATGATAATTTATATAAGTAACTGTTCATATTTATCTGTTTTAAATTAATTGGATATTCAATTCATTTAAATAGACAAAGGATGAATAATATTCATATTACTTATTATAAGTGGATTGTGAAATGGGTAAAATAAATAAAAAATATTTATTCATAAAAAAATATATTAATATACTTTTTATGTTTGGTGTTGATGGTGGGGTGGGTGGGGGTACTGACACAAATCTATATTTAAAAAAATAAAATTAACTTTCCTTTTAGGAAGGTATTTTGGGGGGTGGTGAGAGTGACGGGTGTGATAAAGTATTTTGTTTTGAAACCTTTTAACAAGATTTTTACTATAATAATTATTTAGTTTATTCATTAGGTAACTCGTTTTTATCTATTTAAAGTATGAATTGAATTGAGTATTTTATCCATTTATGTAACTCGTTTGATTGATTATTATTCAACTTGATTCACTCATTTGTCACTCTTAACCATAACCATCATTGCTCAAATCATAATAGTTTAGATGTTATCAGTTATCACCGCTAATCATCATCACCAACATAGGCGAAGCCATAGGCAAAAAGGTCATCTAGCGTATAATTTGTCAAAAAATATGTGGCGTGCAAATGTCAATTGTCAACATTATGAGCGTATAGTTAATTTTGTAAATCTTCAACACACTTGAGATGAGATTTTTGTACATTCTTCACCTAATTTCTGACTCCACGACTAATCTTCAATCATCACTACCACATAAACCTTCTATTATACTGAAGATCATCATCATCAATCACCATGATAGATAATCAACCAACCATCAACACAAATCGCCAATACAAAGCACCAATACCTAGTAGTATATTTTATTTGGAATTTTATAGATACAGTACCAATAGCTAATTACATGTTATTTCTATTCTTTTTTAAATTACAAAAATTCCTTAAATTTTAATAGAATACGGATACATCTCAAAACATTCTAATTCACTGCGAGATACACTCCTCAACGTCCCGATACGTTACTTATTAATTTCGAATACGTCATTCAACATCCTGATACATCGCGTTAAGTGATGTATAGGAAAGAGTATAATTTTTTGTACATTTTTAAATGGTAAGAAAACTTATCCGCACGGGGTAATACAATACATACTCGCCATGCATTGTAATTTACAATTCATTTTACATAATCTTAATTAATTAATATATATTTTACTTTATTAAATAACGTTATAATAGAAATTTTACAAATATAGTAAAATAAATTATGCATTTAGATAAGTATTTGATATTTTATATGAGAGGGGAGAGAAAAGTCCAATTAGGTCGAAAATGAACTTTATGATGTGATCTCTTTTAGTTTAACTTTAAATCTACTTCAATTTATTAACAACCCCCCCCCCCCACCCCCTCTTGTACTTTTGTGAAAATTCCACTGAAGAACCCAAAGTCTATCATATCTCTATATTAGCCCCCAAAAGATCTAGGTCTCTTACTTTTGTGTCCACAAGACTTTTCACTTCTTAATTGTTCATTAGTCGTTTCTGTACTGGACTTTATTGCACACTTTGACTGTTCTTGGATATTTTGCCATAAATCTGAGCCTCCAAAATTTGATATTTTCATATAGTTTTGATCAATCTTTGATATTATCTCCCTTTGGAATTTGTCAAAAAATTCAATAAAACCCTCTAGTTTCCATATTGATGGGGTTTGTCTATTTTCATCACTACATCTGAAATTCTTCAAGTTCAGTACTGTTGGGGTTGTAAATCTCGTCATTGGGTGTGCTAAAAAATCCAACTTTGAAGATTCTTGATTCTTCTTTTTGATCTGTAAGCTACTGTTTTAATGTCAGTTCTTTGGTGATAGCTGTAAAGGTTTTAGCTTTTAACAAGTTGGAATCATTTCCTGTTCTTGATAGGGTTGTTTCTTTTTGTGTGTGTTATAGAGATAGTTTAGTTATGGCTTCATGTAAAAAAGGAAAAATGAAAGATGCAGTTTTTAGGCGTTTAGTATCTCTAGCATTGATAACTGTGTTTGGAATAGTTTTAATTTTGATTCTCTTTAGGAGTAATACAATTTCTAGTTTGATAAACAGTGACATTTATGAGAGTACTGAAAGTATTGAAATTATTGAACCGAAAATTCCGAAACTCCTCTTGCAAAATGAGTTGTCTGTGAGCTTGAATAAGAGGAATCAGATCCCTCCAAGAAACTTGGATTTGTATCCAAAGTTAGTGAAAGATCATGTAGTTATTGTTTTGTATGTTCATAACCGGCCTCAGTATCTTCAAATTGTGATCGATAGCCTTTCTCGTGTGGAAGGAATTAGTGAGACTCTGCTGATTGTTAGTCATGATGGATATTTTGAAGAGATGAACAAGATTGTGGAAGGCATCAAGTTCTGCCAAGTGAAACAAATATTTGCCCCGTACTCGCCTCACATCTTTCCCAATAGCTTTCCAGGTGTATCGCCTAGAGATTGTAAAGATAAAGATGATCCAGTTGAGAAACAATGTGAGGGAACTCCTGATCAGTATGGGAACCATCGGTCACCGACAATTGTGTCATTGAAGCATCATTGGTGGTGGATGATGAATACTGTGTGGGATGGGCTAACAGAGACTCGTCACCACTCAGGTCATATTCTCTTCATAGAAGAAGACCATTTCATTTATCCCAATGCATATCGCAATATGCAGTTACTTACTGAGTTGAAGTCAAAAAAGTGTCCCGATTGTTATGCTGCTAATCTAGCGCCATCTGAAGTGAAGTCGAGGGGAGAGGGATGGGAATCTTTAGTTGCAGAAAGGATGGGCAATGTGGGTTATGCATTTAACCGGACAGTGTGGAGGAAAATTCATAATAAGGCAGCAGGATTTTGCACTTTTGATGATTACAATTGGGATATAACAATGTGGTCGACAGTTTATCCTTCATTTGGTTCTCCAGTTTACACATTACGTGGGTCTAGGACCAGTGCCGTTCATTTTGGGAAATGTGGTTTGCATCAAGGTCATAGTCGTAATCTAGCTTGTATGGACAATGGCAATGTGAATATTGTTGTCGATGAACTTGATAAAGTGGCAAATATCAAACCAGAATGGGAAGTTCGGAAATATGAGCACCAGGCAGGATATCAGGCTGGTTTCAAGGGATGGGGAGGCTGGGGAGATGTACGGGATCGCGAACTGTGTGTGGAGTTTGCTAAAATGTATGTCTGAGGGTGGTCTTGCCCTTTCTGAAGAGTGATATTTTGAGCTTCACAACCATACTACTTTTAAGGTCTGGAAACCATGGAAATCACTCTAAGTGTAAAACATGTGTAAAGTTTTAGGAATGACGTTATGTTTTGCTTTCACAGGCCAGCTATTATTGAGTGCACACTAAATTTTGTTTTGCATCCCCTTTCTGGATAGTGGTGGCACTCTGAGCTTCACAATCATACTACTTTTTAAGGTTTGGATCTTTGTGTTTCCATGCAGATCATTATTAGGTGTAACACGTGTGTAAAATTGTAGGAATGACGTTATGTTTTACATTCACAGCCAGCTATTATTGAATGCATACTAAATTTTGTTTTATTTATAGTTCTTTGTTTATGTTTACAGATAGGTAGGTTTTTTAATTCCTTGATTGCACCTATAACCTTTTTTGTCCAAGATACTTTTTCTCTCTTATGGTTCTTTTATTTGGGCAGTATGCAGTGATAGATATATTTTCTTGATAAGGTACTAAATTAATGGTAGAAAAATGCCGATGCTTTGGGGGGGGGGGGGGGTCAGTAGGGTTGTCTTGGTGCTGGCGGAACATCTCATTTAATACTGAGCAGCTTTTCCTTGTTGAGTTAGAAATATTTATCATCTCATGTTAATCGTTGCATCCATCATTACCACGTAGTGTCTACTGTGACCTTTATTATCTGCTAAGTTCCTTCAGCTACAATGACGAAATAGTCTCACCAAATGGTGGGTTGCAAGTCACTTTTTTATCAGAAATTGCAAGGATTCTTCAAAAAGGATTCGGCTAAATATATCAGCTTTTTATTTTCAAAACGAAGAAAATTCTCTACTAGTTACTTACAGTACTTCTGGTACTGTACTTCCAGAAATGCTTATCTATGTTCAATTTTTACAGCTTGCTGTAGTTGAAAGTAGAGCCTGTTTTCTATGTTCTGACCAGGATTTGTAACTGCTTAACTCATTAGAGTTGGTGTATCTGAAAATAGTTCCTTCAACATTAATTGGTTCTTTCCTGTACCATAAACAAAATGGACTTTTAGAATACGGATCAATTGATCAAGGCGGTGGCCTATCACCTGATGAGCTGGAGTAACGGCCTTGTGAACCAATCTTGGTTCAAAACCCAGCAAAGGCGTTACTAGGTAATTTCTTCTCATCTGTCTAAGCAACCTAGAGTTACCTTGTACATGTGTTGATCAATTATTTGAGGTGCGTGCAAGCTAACCATGATACCATTATTATTTGATATAACGGACATCTAGAATATCTAAGTGTCTGGTGATTGCACAGAAATGCATGACTTTTATGTGAGTCACAGAACTCGTAAGGATTTCAACAGACAAAGAAGGGATTAGTAGGTTTATATCGTCGTTATTTTCTTCTCTGGAACCAGTTTTACTGAAGTGGTGGTTTATGGATATGGAAATGTTGTGCCTGTTGAGATAAAGCATCTTTTTCGTATTTATTTCCATATGTCAACAAGTGTTCATCATCTGCTGATATTAATCTCTGTTCTTTTTAGCTGTAACATCTCTGTGTATCGTCCATTTGACACTAGAGCACATAAACCTTGAATGTCCTCCTGTGCTCACTTGATGGTTCTCAGCTAGCTTTCACATTAAACAATTGCGACATTGGTGTCTCCGATTTGGTATCTGTAGTTACAGACTTATATTGAGAAAAAACTTGGACTCAGTACGAGTTTACGCACCTGCCTTACTTTTATAAAGCTCATAATTCTTTATCCTGATGGAAAAGTTGTTGTCATGTGATGAGAGTTCACGGATTTAAACCCTTGAACACAGCCTTCGGTAGAAATGCAAGGTAAGACTTTGTACAATAGGGCCTTTGTGGTCGGGTCCTCTCTGGAGCTTTAATGTATCGGGCTGCTTTTTTGTTTTCATCGCAAATGACGTCAAAAGTCATGTCTTTGTGCATCTAGTTCCATATATTAGCACAATTGAGGGTGGTTGGTTGCAAACAGAACGAATACGCGTGTGTGCTCGTTTCTGGGAAGCTGTTGGGAAACCACGTCCAAAAGGAAAATAGTTAAAATAACTGACGTTACAAAATTTTTGATCACTAGATTTACTATGAATAAAGCTTCAAAATTCATTATTTTGACTAAGGAAGAGAGTGACAATGACAATTCCAATCCCATAAATGATTATCATAGACATCTATATATATGAAACCATAAGATAACTGTTCTCCCTAGAGATATTTACTTATAAGTAAATTATAAATAAATTTGATGAAAACATATATATGATTTATAAATAATGTATATAATTTATCGACCCGATTCAATTATTTCTCAACTTTAAAAATATAAAATAAATCAAATCAACTCCAAATAGAATCGGTTGGGTTCGATTTTTACCCTAACTCTGAACAGCTCTATATCCTCCATGTTCTTTAATACATCTCATTTTCATCCCTACCACTTATTTATCTCTTTTATCGTATTTATTTAGATTATATTAAAGTAATATTTTTTATTACATATCGTACACAAAATTAACTAAGAAATTTATTCTTTCGTACTGAACACACTCCGAATCTCTACTCCCTTCCTCTTTCCTCCCTCCTATAAGTAATAGTTTGAAAAATATGTATATGCATGTAAGCATAATATCAGTAGTAACTTATAGCGATGTTATATATAAACAGTAATCGATTCAAATGCTTCATAACCTTTTTCATATAAGTAAAAAAGCAAATTTACACATTAATATTCCGTTGGTCAATAGAACATGAAAAAATCGGAAAATGTTTCCTAAATACGAATAGAGAAAGACCTCTTCAAATATTTACATTATTTCCTGTATTGCAATAGCCAATAGCTTTTTATATCACCTAGAATTTCCTTTTATTCTTGATTTTTTTTTATGTCTAAACAACTCTGTATCAAATCGTGAGTGATAACTAAGTCAAATCTCCATTTATAGGCGAAGGACGAAAGAGAAGGAGCCAAATCTAGTTATAGTATGTATGTATATTATATGTATAAGAGCTAGAAAATAGAGAGAGAAAAAAATACATTTATGTAAAAATTTACATTCAATTTTAATTTTTTTTTTTGTTGGAAAACTGAATTAAAAAGACATAATTCATCATATTGCCCACAACATTCATTTTATGTATGTTTTAATATTCAAAAATTTCAACCGAGTTTATAATTATTGAATAAATTTTGTTCTCATTTACAATTGAGCTGTTATTGTTATTTTATAAATATGAGTTTTCAACTGAATTTACTATTATAAAATAAGTTATTGAATTTGAAAAATAAGGAAAAAGAAATCTATCAAGTTTAGATAAGCCAAGAAGAAAATAAATAAATAAACTGATTTATGCTTTAATGTACCGTTTTTGTTAATCTTTTAGTTAATTTTTCTTATTGTGGTTATTGTTATGACAAAATTCAATAGTAACTCTTATCTAGATTTATTGAATCATCATTTTTTTCTTAATTTATTTATCTGATTTTAATTTAATACACATTTAAGAAAAAACAAAGTAAAATTTAAATCTTTTTAACTTAAAAAATAGTAAAATGTATCAAATATCTTTTATATTTGTATAATTTTAAATATGATGATATGAAAAATTAAAATTATAAATAAAAGTAAAAATTACTTATTTCTTTTTGAACAAATTGAAATATTCAGTATAAATAACATATCCACTTGATAAAGTCTGAATAGAATATATGCAATTTTTATCATTACATTGAGAATTTATTTTCGACTCAAAGCATATCGAACCGAAATAAGAAACAAAGAACATCCAAACAAAAAATAGTGGCAGAGAGTGGTTTCCCTTTTCAGGGAGAAAATCCAAAAAAAAAGAAAAAAAGAAAAGGCTTAAATCCTAAAATAAGTATTTTGTGAGTGCTGTTGTGGTCTCATGTGGAGCATCATCCTGTGTAGACAACCAAATGTTAATTCGTTACAGCAACTTTAATTGTTTGTGGCATTGTTGAGTGTATTTTAAGGTGTTTTGGTAAAGCCCCAACAAAAGTATATGCTTAAAGACTCTATTTTTAGCTGACTATTTTTCTTGATTTGGCTGAATGATTGACAATCAAGAAGCATAAGTTGAAGAATTAGAGCTTTTGATGCTTGTTCACATGGAGGAATCTTGGATTGGTACAAGGTAGTTCAAGTGGGTATCAACTTTTACCTTTTATTCTTGTTGAATTTGGTGGATTCTTGCTGTAACTTTTCTTTCCTTTATCACCTTATTTTGGTACTATATTTATTCTGGATAAAGGTGAGACCTTTCGTCTGGTCTTCAATTTTTTGTTGTTTCATTTCAGATTCTTGATTCTTCTAGGCTTTTACTAATAACATATGGGAGTTTTTTCCATCCCCAATTTTGGTTAAGAATCTATACAAAAGATAGCTAGAGAAACTGAAATTCTAAGAGGATATAGAGAGATGTCTTCTAGTTCTACAACAAACAGGACGAATTGCTCAAGGGGCAGTTCAGCTAGATCTAGGCGTAGTGCTAGAGTTATTGCTCAGACTCCAGTTGATGCAAAGCTTCATGTGGAGTTTGAGGAGTCTGAGCAACAATTTGATTACTCTAGTTCAGTTAACTTGTCTAATTCCACTAGCAATGTTCCATCTTCAACTGTATCTGATTATCTCCAGAAAATGCAAAGGGGAAGTCTAATTCAGCCGTTTGGATGCATGATTGCTATTGATGAGCAAAACTTTGCTGTCATAGCGTATAGCGAAAATGCACCAGAAATGTTGGACTTGACACCTCATGCAGTTCCAAGCATCGAACAGCAAGAGGCTCTGACATTTGGAAGAGATGTCAGGAAACTTTTTCGATCTTCAGGTGCTTCTGCCCTCGAAAAAGCAGTCAGCTTTGGAGAACTTAGTTTGCTAAATCCTATTTTGGTTCATTGTAAAAACTCAGGCAAGCCTTTCTATGCGATTCTGCACCGCATTGAGGTTGGATTAGTAATAGATTTGGAGCCTGTGGATCCAGACGAGGTCCCTGTAACTACAGCGGGAGCTATAAAATCTTATAAGCTAGCAGCTAAAGCCATTCGGAAATTGCAATCTCTACCAAGCGGGGATATATCATTGTTATGTGATGTGTTAGTTAGAGAAGTTAGTCATTTGACTGGCTATGATCGTGTTATGGTTTATAAATTCCACGATGATGAACACGGGGAAGTAGTTGCTGAATGTCGTACGCCTGAACTAGAACCTTATCTTGGCTTGCATTACCCTGCTACAGATATACCACAAGCTTCAAGATTTCTCTTCATGAAGAATAAGGTTAGGATGATATGTGACTGCTTAGCTCCACCAATTAGGGTGATTCAAGATCCAAGATTGGCTCAGTCGCTGAGCCTTGGTGGATCCACATTAAGAGCTCCACATGGCTGTCATGCACAATACATGACCAATATGGGTACTGTTGCATCTATGGCGATGTCTGTGATGATTAATGAGCCGGATGATGAGCTGGATAGTGACCAGCAAGTGGGAAGAAAACTGTGGGGTTTGGTAGTTTGCCACCACACTTGCCCTAGATTTCTTTCTTTTCCTTTGAGGTACGCGTGTGAGTTCTTGCTTCAAGTTTTCAGTGTTCAGGTCAATAAAGAAGTGGAAATGGCAGCTCAACTTAAGGAAAAGCAGATACTGCAAATTCAAACTGTTCTATGTGACATGCTTCTAAGAGATGCTCCCATGGGGATTGTAACTCAGTCTCCTAATGTTATGGACCTTGTAAAGTGTGACGGGGCTGCACTTTATTATAGGAACAAGCTTTGGTTGCATGGTGTTACCCCTACGGAGTCCCAAATCAGAGATATAGCTGAATGGCTCAATGAATCTCATGGTGATAGTACAGGTCTGAACACTGATAGCCTCATGGAAGCTGGCTTCCCAGGTGCTTCTGTGCTCGGTGATGCGGTATGTGGAATGGCTGCTGTAAAAATAACTTCAAAAGATTTCCTCTTCTGGTTCCGCTCCCACACAGCTAAAGAGATCAAGTGGGGTGGTGCAAAACATCTTCCTGGAGACAAGGATGACGGAAGAAAAATGCACCCAAGGTCATCATTTAAAGCCTTTCTGGAGGTTGTTAAGCGGCGGAGCCTGCCTTGGGAAGATGTGGAAATGGATGCCATCCATTCCCTGCAGCTGATATTGCGAGGATCTTTGCAAGATGAGGCTGCTGATTGTTCTAAAATGATTGTGAATGTCCCTGCTGTAGATACCATTATAGATAGAGTGGATACACTTCGTATTAACGATATGGTTCGTCTCGTTGAAACAGCATCAATGCTTGTTTTGGCTGTTGATACTTCAGGCCGTATCAATGGATGGAACTCTAAAGTTTCTGAACTAACTGGATTGCCGGTAGAGAATGTTATAGGTGTACCTTTGGTTGATTTGGTTATTGATGGTACAACAAACACAATTAAACGTGTTCTCTCCCTGGCTTTGCAAGGTGATATTCTGGTTACCCTTGTCATTTACTTTGTTAGTTCAATTTGCAATATGTGTAGATGAACGTACCGTGTGAAAAAAACAAGATTGTTTCATGA
This sequence comes from Solanum peruvianum, assembly GCA_027705065.1. Classification (NCBI taxonomy): domain Eukaryota; kingdom Viridiplantae; phylum Streptophyta; class Magnoliopsida; order Solanales; family Solanaceae; genus Solanum; species Solanum peruvianum. Next base: position 61,895,258 of record JAKWJD010001761.1, read on the forward strand.
CACTTTATCTATTTTTCCATTCTTAAATTACAACTTATGCACGAGCTGCATCGGCTATGTAAAGTTGTTTATTTATCAGTCCTAGCATATTTGGTCTCATTTTGAGTTTATTTCCTCGTGTATAAAGACCTCTGACATGAAGCTCTAAAAAGAACAAAGGAAATGTCAAAAACTGAAGTGGAATTAGATGAACTGTTTTGGACATTGCTGTTGGGCATTGCCGGTCTTTCAATTTTTTGGCCCCTCATGCAATCTGAAACTTGTCCTTTATTTTGACCTCAATGCTGGATATTATCATATTATTTGTTGTTGCTACTGTTCGCTTCTCCGTTATTTTCAGCATGACTTTCTCTACTGTATTTCCCTTCCATGCTTGATTTTGATATGCTTTACTTAAGCTGAGGGTCTAGCAGAAACAACCCCTCTACCTTCACAAGGTAGACATAAAGTCGTGTATGCACCACCCTCCCTAAACCCCACTTGTGGGATTACACTATGTATGTTATTGTTGTTGTTATTGTTAGGGTCCCCATTCAGGGTAGTTCCCTCTCCCTTCCTGTCTTATTTCTCTGGTGTTGCTACTTGACTTCCAATGCGATAACTTATGTTCTTATTTTGTTCTTTTCAATTTTTTCCTTGAAAATGATTCTACTTTGATATTTAAATTGCAGGCAAGGAGGAGAAAAATGTGGAAATCAAACTTAGAACACTTGGTCCTCAAGAAAAGGTCGGATCAATTTCAATAGTGGTTAATGCCTGCTGTAGTCGAGATTTTAAACAAAACATAGTTGGAGTTTGCTTTACTGGAAAAGATGTTACTGGGCTAAAGCTGATTAAGGACAAATACAGTCGCGTTCAAGGTGATTATGTTGGAATTATCCATAGTCCATCTCTTTTAATTCCTCCAATTTTTGTGATGGATGAGCAGGGAAGATGTGTGGAATGGAATGATGCTATGCACAAGTTGACTGGGTCGAAGAGGGAGGAGGTCATTGATCAAATGCTTCTTGGTGAAGTTTTCACAGTCAATAGCTTCGGTTGCAGGGTTAAAGATCAAGACACATTAACCCAACTTACGATATTATTGAATAGAGTAATTGCTGGTGGGGAAGGTGAGAAATTGTTTTTTGGGTTATTTAATAAACAGGATAAGTATATTGAAGCCTTAATCTCTGCAAATAAAAAAGTTGATGACGATGGTCGAGTAACTGGGGTCTTGTGCTTCCTGCATGTTCCTAGTCCAGAACTTCAATATGCAATGCACGTACAAAAGCTGTCAGAACAAGCTGCTAAAAATAGTCTTAAAAAGTTGGCTTATGTTCGTCTTGAACTAAAAAACCCTTTAAATGGGATAAACTGCATACAGAATCTACTGAAATCTTCTGATTTGAGCAAGGATCAAAGGCAATTGCTGAAGACAAGCACAATGTGTCAAGAACAACTAGCCAAGATCATTGATGACACTGATATTGAGAGTATTGAGGAATGGTATGATAATTTGACCTGCATTTATTGTTATACCTTTTATGTAGAGAAGAAATATCTGCTTTATGCTCAGGCCATTGCACTAGTATTTCTGCTCATCAGGATCATAGCTATAGCTTCTATATACTTGCAAAGAGCTACTCTGCCTGACTGTTTTTCACAAAGTGTGTGCCTGGCATTTTGGGAGATTGCTAAGGAAGTTCCTTTTTTTTTTTTTTTCGTTTTGTAGAGATTGCTAAGGAAGCTGATGCATCAGTTCTTCTGTTCTTTGCTTTCAAAAGTCTTTGATGTCTTTCTCTCTTCTTGATATTAGTTTTTCACAAAGTATGTGTTTTATGCTCAGGCCATGGGTGTAGTGTGGGATCAATACCTGATTTGGTCTACTTATCTTAGATACTTTGACTACATTATGACCGAGAAGTATAAATTGATTGGGTGTATATATTTGTCTAAAGTATGAAATGCTTTTCTATTATGCAAGATACTGTTTGAGTAAAATATTGCTGTTTATAAAGAATAAGTTTTATTTATTTAAGTTCAATAAATTTAACTAATCAAAATCTGTAGTTTATATGTCGTAATATACATTTATTAGTCATATTTCAACCCCATATCTGCACTCGGATCATACCCCTGAATTCTAATTTTTTTGTGATGAAGAATCCAACGTCTAATCTGCACCGGGTGAATGGATACTTGCACCGTGTCCGAGCACCATACAATGCTATATTTGGGTCCATAATATTTCGATATTCCGTACCTATCACACAAGGAGTCTCTGCTAGACTCTAGTAGTTATATCCTTATTATACTAAGAGTCTTCTAGTTGGTATCACCTATATGGATTTTCAGCTTATTTTTTCCATCTTTTGCTAGATTTGGCTGGATCCTGATATATTCTTAAAAAAAATTTAGATGACTTTTTCAAGTAAACTTTTTTCGATGTGATTTTAGGTCTACCTCTTCCTCTTTCAACACATTCATTCATCTTATTTTCACATCTTAGAACTGGTGCATTTGGAGGCCTATGTGACATGTGGTCAAACTATTTCAAACAACATTCTCTCATTTTACCCTCTATATGCGCTACTTGCACTAGTAGGTGGTTGTGATCATTTCTGATCTTATCTAATATTGTATGACCGCACATCCATTTTTAGTATTTGCATCTCCGTGACACTGATTTTGTGGATATTTATCATCTTTATATATTTTTGGACTGGTCCTGATCATTGCGATATTTTTTTCAGCTATACAGAAATGAACTCTTGTGAGTTCAATCTTGGAGAAGTTGTTACAGTGGTCATTAACCAAGTTATGATTCTTAGTCAGGAGCGTAAGGTTCAGGTCACATGGGACTCGCCTGTCGAAGTATCACAGTTGTACCTGATTGGTGACAATTTGAGGCTTCAACAAGTCCTTTCTGACTTTTTGACCACAGCTATCCTCTTTACTCCCTTTGAAGACTCCTCTGTGCATTTCAGAGTAATTCCAAGGAAGGAACGTATAGGGACGAAGATGTACATCATGCATCTTGAATTTCGGTAATCATTCTCTCATCACTCAGATTTGGATTTATTGATTATTTTGCATGCAATTCATTTGTCAAAATGAAGTCTATAGGCCTTTTTTAGATTGGGAACTAACTACTGCTAGTTATCTCAACGTAATCCCCAGCTATGTGCTCAAGGTTGTGATTACTAGTGTACATCTTTTGCTGTTTTATGGGAAAACACGATTTTTTAAAGTATGATATGTGGCTTAAAATGTTTAAACAGAGTAAATTACAGAAATTTGACTTCTACGAGTACTAATCCAGATGTAGAGACTTTAGGTTCTGTGACGATGTGCGCAAGTTCCACTCTTCATTTCCTCAAAGCTGTTTTTTCTCTAATGGTATCTGAAGAAAGCTCCTCCGCATTAAACATGGGAGACCATTAAGTGAACATGTAAATTCTCTTGAATTGGAGGTACCGATGTATATAATGTACCCGCAAACCATGCTGAAGCTGAAAAATGCCAAGTAAAGCTTCCTGAGTTGCTGAAACGGCACTAAAATGCCCTATTGCGTGTTAATCTTTTAACTCTCTTGTAATACGGGGTTTAAATAATAAATGTATTACATAAGGCTTGGGAGATTAGAGGGGACACAAATAGTATGAAGATTAGGACAACTAATTGTATTACGGAAGCAACTAGGAAAGTGAGGGGCTTCAAAGGGTAACTTTGCTGGACATAGAAGGGACTGGTGGTGGAATTGAGAGGTGCAAGAAAATGTGGAATTCCAGAAAGTTGGTGAAGTTAGCGGAGAGCAATAAAGAGGAGGAAAAGAGGACAAATAGAAAGAGGCACAAGACTTGAACGAGGGAAGCAGGAATAGCAGTTACGACGGCTAAAATGGCAACATTTGAACACGTGTTTGAACTAAAGGACAAAGATGAGGAAAAGAAGTTGTATAGGCTTGCCAAGGCAAGAGAAGGAGAGCTCGCGACCTAGACCAAGTTAGGTGCATTAAAGACAAGAATGAAAAAATATTGGTGGAAGAGATGCACATTAAACACAGATAGCAGGATAATTTCATACTCTTAATGTAGAGGGACAAGAATATTGTGTTGGGTGATTTAGAGCACTTCGACAGCCATCAAGATTTTGGATATTGTAGGTGTATAAAGCTTGGGGTGGTTAAGGGGGCATTTGCAATTCGTAAGATGAGAGGGGGAAGAGTGACTGGGCCAAGATGAGATTCCGATGAAATTTTGGAACAACGCAGGAAAAATAGTTATGTAATGGCTGACTTAGTTGTTTAATGTTACTTTTAGGAAGACTAAAAAACTCGGAGAATGGATGTGGGATATGATGATCTCGTTGTACAAGAACAAGAGTGATACTCAAAATTGCAACAACCATATGGGTATCAAACTATTAGACCACACTATGAGTGTTTGGGGGAGAGTGGTTGAGATGAGGATTAGGAGGGATGTGTCTATTTTCGAGAATCAATTTAAAATTACGCCAGCATGATCAACTGTGGACGTCATTCATCTTTTAAGGAGATTGTTGGAGTAGTATAGAGATAGAAAAAGAGATTTACATATGATGTTTATTGACCTAAAAAAGACATGACAAAGTCCCAAGGGAGGCTTTATGGTTATGCTTGGAGTTTAGAGATGTACAAGTGGCATAAATTAGAGTGATTAAGGATGGACATGTACAATGGAGCCAAGAACAGAGTGGGAACAGTCGGAGAAACACTTCCCAATTGAGATGGAGTTGCACCATGCATCAATTCTTAGCCCATTGTAAAACATTGGTGATGGATGAATTGATACGACGTTTTGGGGAAAGTATCATGGTGTATGTTATTTACTGATGATATAGTATTGATTATTGCGACATGCGGGGAAGTTAATTATAGACCGAAGGTTTGGAGACAAACCCTATAATCTAAAGGTTTCAGGTTGAGTAGAATCAAAATAGAGTACATGAAGTTCAAGTTAAGTGACGCGTCATGTGGCGGATGTGGAAGTGAGGATTGATATACAAGTCATTCCCAAGAGAGGAAGTTTCAAGTATCATGGGTCAGTAATCTAAGGAAATGGGGAGAACGATGATGATGCCACACATCTTATTGGAGCTAGGCAGATGAAATGGAGGCTCACACATGGTGTCCTATGTGAAAAAAATGTACCACTTTGACTTAACGACAAGTGTTATAGAATGGTTGTTAGACCAACTATATTGTATGGAGCAAAGTGTTGGTCAATCAAGAACTCACACATCCAAAATATGAAATTAATGAAAAAGGGGATTCTTACATGAATGTTTGGGAACACTAGGAGAGACAAAATTAGGAATGAGGATATATGGGGCAAGGCGGGAGTGGCCTTCGTGGTGGACAAGATGCGGGAAGCGAGATTGTGATGTTAAGGCATATGAAGAGGAAGAACATAGATGCTCTAATAGGAGGTGCGGGAGGTTGACAGTGATAGCCTGATAGGTCTAAGGAGGGGTAGAGATGGATCCTGGAAGAATGGGGGAGAGGTGATTAGACAATATATGACACATCTTTAGCTCACTGAGGACGTGAAGAGAAAATGGAGGTCGAGGATCAGAGTAGAAGGTCTGTTGGTAATCAAGTGATTTCTCTCTTTCCTGTGGGAGAGCATCATATTCTTCATTTTTATCACCATTGTTGTTTATGTTACTTAGGTTATTTTTACTATTTTTCTCTGTCAAATCTCAAACTTTTCTTCGATATTTTCAGCATAGCTTGTTTAACTCTTGTATTTTTCGAACTTGTTTTGAAAAACACTTCTCTTGAGCCGAGAGGTTTAACTTGTATTTTTCAAACTAGTTTTGAAAAACACTTCTTTTGAGCCGATAGTATGTTGTTGTTGTAGTATCAAATAAGGCCAATCTGCCTCGGGGTTTCTTTTTCCTGGTCTGGTAGAATCTACTTAGAAGGCTAAAAGTAGCAGTGCAGTGCTCGTTTAGGTTTTTAGCAGTTTTCACTGATTCTGAGATTTCAAATATTGAAACTCTTTGCAGTGATCCTTTTCTGTCATCCTTGAGCATAAGAGTAATACATTAGTATAATATCCAACATTTTCTTCTAGTTAAAGGAGGGATGGAAAGAGAAGGGGAAAATTAAGATTACCCCCCACCCCCACCCCCACCCCGAAAAGAAGGAAGAAAGAAAAAAACAAATATAAATTTCTCAATTTATCCAAATTTTACAGAGCTGCATTTTTTTGGGTATGAACTACTACCATTGACAACCAAGAATGTAATACAAACTAAAGAGCACCTAGGGCTACTATCACCTTCCAGGAAGGGTAATATAGCCATCTAGGCCCTAGGCAGAAAAAGAATCAAAGTAAACAAACTAATTACATAATTTCCGAAACAAAGACCGACATCTATGTGTTCTCTTTGAACTATGCAGTAACCATAGTCTGTGTTTGATCTCCTTTTGTATTTGTGTACACAACAACAATATATCCGGTGTAATTCCACAAGTGGGGTTTCGGGAGGATAGTGTATACGCAGACCTTACCCCTACCTTTGTGATGTAAAGAGGTTGTGTAACTACAAATTTTTATGTACAATGGTTTGTCTATCTATCTTCCAATTCCTAGCCTGCCAAGTATGGTAGATCATGGCTCCCCAAATTGCAACAGACTTCCTTCTTCATATCCCAAGATTGGTAGTGAGGGATTGTTACCCAATTGGGGGCGTCAAAGATGGTGGGATGTTGGCTGTCCCATATGGTTGCGCTTGGGGGCTAATCTCTGGCTTGCTCTGTCCAACCACAGAGTTGGATAACGTGGCCCGTTCTAAATAATGGGGTGCTGGATTCCTAAAGCAGAGTAGAGTGTGTGAGGCTAGATTCATAGAGCTGCAATTTGTTATCCATATTCTTCCAAGTTATTTGGCATCTATATGACCATTCTATTTGTTTGAAGGGGGGAAATTGGTTACTTTGTGAAAAGAAGTAAAACAAACAAAATGCAACAAGACGGATAAAAATGAAAACGAGGAGACTAAATATAATCATGTGAACCCACAGATCCACTTGTGGGATTACCAGGGTATGTTGTTGTTGGTTAAACGCTAGATGCTTAAGTACTTGAACTTGTAATCTTTTAGTCCTACATTATGATAAAATCTCTCCTCAAATAATAAACTATCTCATACCCTTTCTCCTAATTCTCAACTAAGGTTTCCTTTAAAGTCTGATAGAGCAACATGCGAAGTTTAAAGCCTGATCTGCTTCCACTGTACATTAAATCTTACTATATTGCATTTCACCTCTCAGGATCACTCATCCATCCCCAGGGATACCTGACGATTTGATTCAACATATGTTCCACTACAGTCGGAGCATATCAAGGGAAGGTTTTGGCCTATACATCAGCCAGAAACTTGTTAAAATCATGGATGGTACCGTCCAGTATCTTCGCGAGGCTGACAGATCCTCATTCATTATATTAGTTGAATTTCCACTGATGGAGAAGAAGAACAACTAATAATTCCAGACAAAAGTGTTCCTGACTATCCTGCTGCAGACAACATGTTTTTACATAATTTTTTTTTTTAGACAGGTGGAGTTCTCTAGTACTTCACTTACCATTTCTAATGGCTCTTCATAGTTTACCTAGGCTTATGCAAATGGAGTTCGCTAGAACTTAGCGAAGAATCTCCACTGCTGATATCCTTGCTCCACCATAGGCATGCATAGTCAAGATTCTGGAAAAGGCTACTTTCAGAGAATCAGCTTCTCGACCAGCCAACTGGCGTTGTTATTTCAATAGATTGTATGTTTACCCATTGGAATGGCGGCTTTTAGACTGTATGCCATCTAATGTAGATGCTGCAACATCAGTGTCAACACTTGCTTTTCGATGCCAGAGGGTCGTTGCTTCCTCTTCTTCTTCTTCTTCTACCTAACAGCATGGGGCGCGGGCATCTTGACAGCCATTTCAGCAAAGGGTGTGAAGAATTCAGCATAACTTAGTTATCAACTGACATAATGTACAGCAACTATTAAGAAGAACAACCTTTCAACATATCATTTCATATCACTCTACTACTTCAAAGTAAAATCCACATAATCTTATCCTCTTATATATGTGTATATTTGTATGTATGTATGCTAACTAATTATTTGTTTTTTTTTTTTCAATTTTTAGATAAATAACCATCAAATATATGACATTTCAAGTCATAACGTGGTGAAGATATGCTATACAATCATTTTTATGAGATGTCTACCTTATTATTATTCATAAAAATTGGACTTCCATCAAAAAACAATATAGGGCAAAAATAGAGAAACAAAAATAAAAAGTGAAGTTCAGTAAGTAGCACTACTAATTCTTCATTTGAGCTCAACCCTTTGACTTGGAAACTTTTTTTTTTCTTCTAAAATTTATGTTAGTGATTACATTTATATATATATATATATATATATATATATATATATATATATATATATATATATATATATATATATATATATATATATATATATATAAATGCCATCAATTTTTTTTCTACAACTTTTTGTTCTTTCTTAAAGCAATAAAAAGTTTCAAGAAGTATATATACTTTATAGGTGTTTTTATGGAAAGGATATATTTCGAATATGTTTACCCCTAAGGAGTTTTATCAACATATTTTTAAAGGAGTTTCATGAACATTTCGAATATATTTTTCTTCACTTTTTAATTCATCAAAATTTGAAAACATTAATTTCTTTGATTTGGTATTTTAAAGTGTGCCCATTATTACAAAATTTTAGCTTTAGACAAGTATCGACAACAGCACAACTAGTTAAAGCAATCGTTATTGTTCATGAGTCATGACCAAATTAAAGAGATTTCACTTGTTCATTGTAAATTTGCTTCTTTTTTTTAAAAAAAAAATGGTAACAGTTGTATTTCAAATAGTACTGAAAAAACATATTTACAAAAGCAGAAAGAAAGTATAATCTATCCAAAAACCTGAATTAAATATAAATAGATCCTAAAACATCTATGATTGACTCTATACACAACTAAGCTAATTTATCAAATATAATTATTTTCTAATTGTACTTGTACAAGTATCAAATTATTCTATCTATCGAAATTTTAAATAGATGACCGGATTGAATAAATTACTTGACATTATTTTCTCCACTATGTATAATTTGAACTTTTCTCTGTCATAATTTTTCATTGATCATTAAGTTATATCATCATAGTATGATAATTCTCGATTTAGATACTTGTCAGTTTGCAACAACATCTTCACGAAAGATGAGAGATCACCAAAGTTTTTTATTTCAATTTTCCTCTAATTAAGGTCATCATGGATATTATTACATTTGACATTTTAACAACTTAATTTGGGTGAATTAACATCATTAGTTTCCATGTGCAGTGCTGTTAACGGTTCTTTTAAATACTCTTGTTTCTTTTCTATTAAAAAATTTTCAAAATTCTTTTAATTAAATTACTATCCGTTGATCAAAATGGAACAAGTCATATTATTATTACAAATAAATATGAACCTTCTTCATTATATAGAAGTACCCCCACTTATAATTACACGTTTGCTAATGATTAAATATAGCCTAGTTTGTTAATTAATTAGTAGTACTTACTTTTTAAGGAATTGAAAGTCAACTTAATTCATCTATCGACCTCAAGTTGATAGCAGTAATTAAAAGAATCTTTTATTTGATTGATACAACTATTAATATGTATGGCTTCTCTGACCCTTTTGTCATTATAATCACTTATGATATCAACTGATATAGCCATATAATAAACAAATCTCAGACACAAGCAAAATGTGTATTTGACATGATCTTTCTTTCGTCCACATATCACTAACATTACTCTTCCAGATCGTATTTTCATAACCTTTGGATTCATACTAAAGTAGCATATACTACACCATCACCTAATGAGATTGTCAATTCATGTTCTTTCAAGGTCGACTCAGACAGAAGTGGGTCTATTCGATCACTTGCCTTCCAATTTGCGGTAATGAAGCTGTTAAGATATGACACCTGAGTTCTAACTCAACCCCAAAAGCTAGCTCATGAGGAGAGGTTTGTCAAGTCCACATAAGAAGACCGAATTCCCATCCCTCTACCGCTGTGGGACATCTTAAGGAATTTGGTCTCCTTATATGAACTTGGACAAACCTCTCCTCATGAGCTAGCTTTTGGGGTTGAGTTAGGCCCAGGTGTCATATCTTAACAGAAACACATGCAGTATGAAATGCATTTTAGGGTGTGCCACTGATTCCATTAGAGTGTGTGTCGATTTTTACTTGTCTACATTGTACTGATATTAGTACAAGTAAATCATCTACTTAAAATGAGTTCTACCATTTTACTGGACTTCTAGAGGAGACCTCACATCTAGTTACATGTATTATGGATAGTGAGAATCCATATCTTTGATCATTTTATTTGACATTTTTTGTTGGATCTCATCCTAGTGCTTTACTAGAGTGACATATAATGATGTGTTCTTACTCGAAGGTGCTAAGAAGTTTAAGCAAATTCAATATTTTTGAGATGAAGTTATGAGACATGTCTCAATGAGAATGTTGACTCTTAGATTGACAGAGTAGGAGAAAGGCAAACGATATCACTAATAAGTTGGGATGTTACATTATCTCATTAGTGACCATGCTCTTGCTCAAAGTTGTGTACACAGATATTGTCAACTACTTGATATTCTCTTGAAATGATCTCTCCCTCCTACTCTTACTGTATCTTCTGCACTGATCAAATCCCATATTACTCTCATCACAAAAAAAGAAAAAAGAAAAATCATGTCATGAAGTCCCCACTAGGTTGAAATCAAACCTAATTCCCATTTCTCTACTTTCATTACCTCACTATAAATAATCAGTAATCTCAACACTATATGGCCAAAAAAAACATTGTTTCATTTGTCTAAAGCACAACACTTTGGCCTCTTTGCATAATTCAGAATAACACTGCTGCTTGCAGAGGAAATATTTTTTTTAGTATTGTTCTCTAACTAGTTTCAAAAACATCTAGCTCATCAGTTAATTTAGAATATGTTGTCATTTCAAATTATTCTACATGGATTTCTTCTCTGGGCTTCCATGGGTTTCTTGATGCCTATTGGGATTCTTGTAATAAGAATGACATATAGACATGAAGAATGTGGAACAAGGCTAAAAATCATTCATGCTACTTCACAGGTAACTAATTTATCCCCTTTTTTAAACTTCTGTTTCACTATGATATATGGTGAAAGGGTCATGACTTCTTTTCTTGGCCATGGCAAATAGTATCTCAAGTCTCAACAGTTACTATAGTTATTACTCCGCTGGTACCATTTTATGTGGCATTGTTTTCTTACTAGTCCGTTCTCAATATTATTGACACATTTTTACATTTGAAATAATTTAACTTTAAAATTTCGATTTTACCTTTAGTGACGTCTTTTATGAGCACTATTCAAGACAAAAATAATATCTTTTATTTTGCAGATACTATCTTTTCTCCTTGTAACAGCAGCAGCAATCATGTCAATAGGAAACTTTGACAACTCTTTCACAAATAATCACCAAAGGATTGGCTTAGCTGTTTATGCTGCCATATGGCTGCAAGCAGTCACTGGGATTCTTAAGCCTGACAGGTAAAGGATATATACCTTAAATTTCAGGATTTGTAATCTCAATGGCTATCCCGGTGATCCGTTAGAATTTATGACAAGACAAGTTTTGCTATTAATTTGAAATTCGCCAGGATTTGTGGCTGAATACTGGTGAACCAACAGGATTTGGCCAGGAATCCTAGCAATTATTGTGACGAGGCACATTTTTCTCATCAATTTGAAATCCTGGCAATTCGTCAGGATTTTGCTATGTTATGGTGGCCACAAAAACAGTTTTAACGGGGTCAAAACTTAAATTGCGGCATTGAAAGATCCTATTTGTGCAAATCTTCCAAAGTTTATTTCAGTAATTTTAAGTATTGTTTTTTGATTCCTGTACAGAGAAAGCAAAGGAAGGAGTATATGGTTTTTAGTTCACTGGCTTCTAGGAGTGACAGTTTCTTTACTGGGAATCATCAACATATATACAGGTTTACAGTCATATCACACAAGAACAATGAGAAGCACAAGTGTTTGGAACCTGGCTTTTACTGTTGAGATTGTTGTTATCCTCTTCATCTATCTGCTCCAAGAAAAATGGGCCCTATATAAAGCAAACCAGGAGAGATTTAGTCAATGAAGCAGCAGCTACAAACGGATTAAGGAACATTTTCAACAGATGAGAAAAATGAATTGTCACTTATGTCATCATCACAGCCATTACAGATGAACAAAGCATTTGCCTTTTACTAACATTGAATTCTTTCCAACCTTGTCACAGTTTTAGAAACAAATATGAGAGTTTTGTGTGCTATCAATGTAGAGTGTCATATACAGCATATAATACGAGAGAGTGAGTGTACAATCAATGTAGAGCATCATCTACAGCACATAATATGAGATATCTTGTATACTAGTAATGTGGAGCATCATATAGAACCAAACAAACAATAAGAGAGATTTGTGTCCACTTTTTTGCCTTTACATATTGTCTAAAATTTGCAACTAGCAAAAAGGATAACCCTCTGCATTGGTGAAAAGCTACCTGATGAAGCGTAATGATCATACATCTGTAATATATCGTATATCCCATAATAGGTCCCATTCTTCTACTCCTTCCCGGAAGTCGATGACTACTCTTTATATCAGCATGTGATCTGAAGATGCACTAAACAGAACTGGCTTCACTATCATGAGAGATTCACAATACACAGCTTGTTTAACCAGCACTAGTTCTTGTGGTGACACCCAGAATGAAAATGGACACTCAAGCAAGAGAAAAATGCTCCCAGTGGATCACGTTTTGCTAAGAATTACTTGTTACTAATGATACACTGTACATATGTGATAGTATGAAGTACAGTTAGTCTACAACTCCAAATGACCATTCATCTCAAGTGTTAACAAGGACTTCCACAAACTTACACGGTTTCACTATATTAGTAACAGAAACATTGAATATATCTGCGAAGTATTTATACAAGTCATGAAAATAACTGCACATAACCCGTCTCGATTTCAATTACTAAATGAACAAGAGGGGAAAGAATGACAAATGATCCAACTGCAACAAAGAAATAAAGTAATTCCTCTGAGATACTTCATCCCTGTAGGCTTGTGTTCTGGTGCTTCTTCTTCTGTGAAATAGTTAAGAACTTGGTACTGACCTTCTTCAGATTCTTACCCATGGGAATGCTGAAGTCATCATCACGATCTTCAACTAACTTAGCAAGCTGATTGCAAATTGTATTTTCGTAGAGCTACTATCACTTTCATATCCTGGTCAAGGATCAAGTGAATAACTAAAGGTTAATTCGGCACTCAACAGTGACAGCCAAAAGGAAGGAAGAGAACATGGGAAGTAAACTTGAAGTCTTGCTATAATTTTTTGAGCAGAGAGGACAACAGGGATAATTAATGGCCAAGATCGACGGTTCCAATTCAGATGTTGACCGGAAAAACAAAATAGGAACGTTTTTTCCTAAAGATGTTTTTTCAGAGAACATTTACCTTTTATTCCAAATACACATTTATTAGAAAAAAATGATTCTCCTTGTTTCTTCTCTTTTCAACAGTTTTTGTGATATCTTTGGATCCAGTCCATGTATTACCACATCACCTTATTTAACAATATCTAAGATTCCTGTTGCCATGGTTGTATCTACTTTTTACTTGTTTCCAAGATCAGTTCGTTTGTAACCATTAGTGTGAAGTAATTATGATCAACTTGGATGTGACAATATAGGATTATGCATCAGAAAAAAATATAATATAAATTATGTTTTGGGTTTATAACTTACTAAGAAGGAGAAGGAAACAAAGTGAATGCTATTGCAAACACAAGGCAAGATATCCGTGCATTACCCATGTTAGTTCAAAAAAGAATACGGACAAGATACTGGTAAAATAATTAAACCTATCTTGTCCCATATAATCAACTTCAAAAATATCAGGATCTAATCCTGATCATAAACACTAGACAAAATTCTTCTGTTAGCCAAAACATGTTTTTCCTAGGGTGAGAAATCAACCAACTCATTCATCATTCTGTAAAGTAATCCTGATAAAGAGTCAGTCTTGGTATTGAAGGAACCTACATCTTCATTATTCCATTTTATAATGATCGACAATGGTGTTCATGATCTTTCATGTCATTGTGCCCATCTATAATGTAACATTAGTTGTAGCTACTTGCAGCACAGACAAGAGGACTCAGTACTGCAAAAGTAAAGAACAGAAGTAAAACCTTCTGGATAATATACACACTTTTATCAAGCATTTTAAGATGAAGAAGACAAGCTTGCACAAAGGAAGACATACTGCTCATGCACATTACCTGCCCTTGATCAACAAGTTGGTATTAGAACTTGATTAATTACATTGAACATCTTTCGGTCATACTGCTGTTAACTTCTTCCTCGAGTTGCCATATCTATGGAGTACCATGCGTGTGTGCTCAGCTAGAATGCAAGAGTAGCCTTCCCATGAACCACTCGCCTGAAGGATGAGTATCTCAGAGATCAAAATCTGGACTTTACATGATCTGTGAAGTCTGAACAATGAAATGGTCCTGCAAACCCGAAGGCCTTTATTATGCAAGAGCACCATTGATACAGTTTACCCTATACATTCAACTTTGATTTCATGCTGCCATTTGCTGTCACTCTAACCAATTCAAGCATAAAATATCAAAGAAATATGACAATATAGCAAGTATCAACCATACACCAGGAGTATGGTATGTTTTCATAACTTCAGGTTGACGTCACCACCAGAATAATTAATTCAACCCTTAAAACTAAATGCTTCCCTTCCCATACTTCATTGACCTGCTGAACTCTTCCCATTACTTCGTCTGTTTTGAAATTCCCCATTAAGCAACACCCCTTTCTCTGGGTTGGAAAGAATTTGATGAATTACGAATAATTGTCACAAGAACACTCCCCATCAGCAAAAATAGAACCTCTTTTTTTAACAATGGTGGTGCCAACACCAACTTGTTTGGGACTGAGGCATATTAGGTGTTGGTGGTGGTGTATGGGCCAACTTGTGCACATCTCGACTAATTCACTTGGTACCTGCTGCTTCTCACCAATACATGTACATGGGTAACTTTGTTCACCAAGCTTTAGCCAGATGGGAAGAAATCACCTAACAAATTTTCGCCTCTGCAGGGATTTGAAGTTCTTACCCCGGTTTCCCGTGGTCCCTTCCAACTTCATTGACCACTAAGCAAGTGCACAAAATGATGAAATCAGCAGGAGTCTCATAGTACTATTTGTCTGCCAACAACTTGGATACATGCTTACGTAGGGTTTGATATTCTCAACCCTCCTTACATTCGCCATACTCCTTGTATTTGATGG
Source organism: Solanum peruvianum (assembly GCA_027705065.1). Lineage (NCBI taxonomy): Eukaryota > Viridiplantae > Streptophyta > Magnoliopsida > Solanales > Solanaceae > Solanum > Solanum peruvianum. The sequence continues at coordinate 61,910,742 of JAKWJD010001761.1, forward strand.
TGTCATTTGCTATCATTATAGCTGATTCATGTCATAAAACGATACAGAAATATAACAAGTAATTCAAACCACACCAAGATTACGGCATACTTAACTAAATAATGTTGAGGTCCTCACCAGAATAATTGATGCAACACCCTTGCAAACTGCCCTCTCCTATACTTCAGACATGACATGCTTGAACCTTTTTCATTCCTTAGTCTGTTAATGCATCATTAAGTAGCATACCTTTCTTTAAGTTAGACAACATCTGATCTATCACCAGTAATCGTTACATGAACATTTTCCATCAGCAAAATGATGAAATCTGTTGGAGTCTCGTAATACTATTTGTCTACCAACAACTTGTGAAATGTACCTGAAGGCAGAGTGACAGTCCCCACAAACTCGAAGGTTTTTCATTATTCTGATTGGCATATCTGATTTCCGTGTAAGAACAAAAGCAACTGCAAGTCTTTCACTATGATAGCTGAGGAGTTCTTCCTTATTCTCCAGTTCAAGATCATACAAGGCATATTTAATCTGTGGCACATACCCTGCATCTCTAATCCTCTTGTGCAGTTCCTTAAGTTTTTCATAAATTGCATGTTTATCTGGATGAGATTGATCACCAGCTACAAAAACATGAACACCATCTCTCATGCTAACCCAGCTGCATCCAGCTTCTTTCCTTACTGTTGCTTCTCGCATTGCACGCCGAGCCTCTGCCACATCCTCCCACTTCCCTCCTGAAGCATACATATTTGCAAGAAGCACATAATTCACAGCATTATGAGGTTCCAACTCCAAGAGCATGTGAGCAGCCTTCCTACCTAGATCTGTTTTACGACTGCTTGCTCGACCACAAGCTCCAAGCACAGTCCTCCAGATAAGTACATTGGGCTTTAATGGCATTTTATTGATGAAGTCCTCCAATTTATTCATCTGCCCTGCTCGTCCCAGGATATCAACCATGCATGAGAAATGTTCAATCCGAGGTGTCAGTCCATATTGTTTGCTCATGGAATCAAAGTAGTCCATGCCCTGCCCGACAAATCCCACGTGGCTACAAGCTGATAAGACACCAACAAATGTGACATGGTCAGGTGTTTGACCATCCATCTTCATTTTTGTAAAAAGCTCTAGTGCTTTATGTCCGTGTCCATGCCGTGCATAACCAGATATCATTGAGTTCCATGAATATATATTACGAACAGGCATTAAATCAAAAAACCTCGAAGCATAATCTATTCTTCCACATTTGGCATACATGTCAACAAGAGCACTGCCAACAACAACGTCAGATTCCAAACAGGCTCTAATTGCACAAGCATGAACTTCCATGCCATGCTCCAATGTTGCGATTGAGGCACATGCACTGAGAACAGAGGCAAATGTGAAGCCATCTAATTTCTGACCCTTGTGCAGCATAAGCCAGACTAAGTCCATGGCTTTTGGTAAGACCTCATTGTGTAAATATCCAGAGATCATTAAATTCCAACTCACATCATCCTTCCTGTCAGACATCTCAGAAAATATGTTCTCACAGTCATCCATTTCCCCACACTTACCATAGCAAGCAAGAAATGTGTTTTCAATAGAATTAGCATCCATTGCACTATATTTTAGCACCAGAGCATGGATTTGACGAACAAGACCAAGAAGAGAAAGAGATGATATTGCTGAAAGGACATTTATAAAGGTCACATTGTTAGGACTCCATCCAGCACACATCATCTGTATGAAGTACTCTATGGCTTCAGAAATAGACGTCTCGGAATCACCTAATGCACCGATAAAGGTATTCCATGAAACTAAATCATGTTCTGGCATCAAGGTAAACAATTTTTTGCATTCAGCCACACATCCAGTATCAGCATATAAAGCAAGAAGAGTATTAGACACTGAAACATCAAAATCAAGTCCTAACTTTATCCCTTCACTGTGCAGTTGTTCCCCCAATTTTATCCAATTCAGGCTTCCACAAGAACTTAAAGCACTTATCAGTGAGTAATTTGAAGCCATCAAACCTATTCTCCTCATAGATTGGAAGGTTGATATTGCATCTTCAAAACAATCATTTTGATCTAGAGCGGAGATCATAGAGTTCCATGATACTGAATCCTTATTGATCATGAGCTGGAAAACAGAATGGGCCATTTGGATTTCACCAAATTTAGAATACATATTAATCAGAGCATTTCCAATAGCAGCCTTTGAGTTGCACAGACCAGTCCGGATAACATATGCATGTAGCACTCTGCCTCTTATTTCCCCTTCTTCCATTGAAGAGAATTCAGAAAATGCACTGAAAAGAACCACAAAGGAATCAGGATTGATTTTAACTAAGTCTCTTATCTCCATGAAAACCTTAGCTGCGTCTTCTCCCTGACCAAGTCTCACCAATCCGACCATGAGCCCGTTCAAAGACACTGCATTCCTTGCACCCATCTGTTTGAAAACCTTCAATGCTGTATCGAGAGACCCAAACCTTCCAAAACCACTGAGCAGAGCACTGCCTACATACAAGTCTTCCAAGAGTCCAGACTTTTCAATGTTTGCCAGAAGCTGCTCAAGTAAAAGCAAACCACAATTAACATGATTAGCAGCAGTAGTAATTAAGCTGCCAAAAGTGAACTCAGTTGGTTTAAAAGTAAACCCCAAATCCTCTTTTTGCATTGAGGAGAAGAGCTCAAAGGCAGAAACTGTGTCTCGCTGAGAGTAAACTGAAATAATAGAATTGCAAGATACTGAATTCTTATTCTCTATTTCTTCAAAAACACGCCAAGCATAATCACCATTACCTGCACAACTTCCATACATCGAGATCAAGACATTGGAAACAACTTCATTAGAAGCATGCCCTGTTTTCAAAAGCAAACCATGTATTTGCATCCCCAACCTCAACCCACAAGCACCTAAACCCTGACAAGACCTCAAAGCACTACCACAAGCATAATGATTAGGAATAAACCCAGACGAAACCATTTCTTGGAAAACTCCACATGCCTCATCAGGCATCCCATTCTGTGAATAACCCGTAATCAAACACGCCCACGTAACTAGATTTCTGCTCGGCATTTCATCAAACACATGATGAGCAGAGATCAAATCAGCATTTTTCACATACAAACTAATAAGTGTGTTGCACAAGTACAAATCTTTAACAACCCCATATTTAATAATATCCAAATGGAGTCTTTGGGCATCGTTTTCAGAAAAAGAAAGTAGGTATTTTTGCACTAGAAACTCACACTTGTCTGAAACTATAGAAACAGAACAAACTGACTTTTCCGGCAAACCAACAGCTCCCAAATGTTTTGTATTGTTATTCAAGATATTAGTCAAGTCTTTGAACTGAAATTCTGGTTCTTGGGTTGGAGAAAAAGATACGTTTTTTGTTCTATCAATGGAGGGAAAAACAGAGTGATTTGAGAAAGAGTGAAGAATAGAAGCTGCAACTGTGGTGAAACCGAAAGTAGGATTTGGATTATGATTCAGTAGCTTGTTTCGCGTTTGTATCATTGCTGCCATAAACATGGTCACCGATGATTCAGCTCAAAAAAGGTTCTTCTGCTGCCTCATTTAGCCTTGCCGCCATTTCTGCCCCTCTTAAAACTTGTTTTTAGGAATGCCATTTCTGTAAATTTTTGCAACGAATATTGAAGGAGTGGCAAAGGATCATGTTCAATTTTAACTCTTTCGGTAATAGTCATTTAATTTAATCACATTTTACGAGTATAAAATTGAATAAATAAACACTCGAGTTATATGTGACATAGTATACATAAGATATTGGATGCAAATTGTCGTGTAGAAAGTATGTATCTATTTATTTAATTTTATATAAATTTATAGAAAATTTATATAAATATACTCAATAAAAAAAATATTTACCATTTATAACAATAACATTTTTTTTTAACTTGACCACTTTTAATTAATTTATAATAAAAGTTTAATACATATTACAAAGATAAAATTATTATTCAAATATAATACAAGTTTGGGCAACTTTCTCATATAGCAAACAAAAAATTCATATTTGTATGCTATAGCAAACTTTACATAATTGCGCTCCATAGCAAACATAAAACTGTATAATTCTCTATACATATACAAGTGTATAATTCGCAGGCCTAAATTGTATAATTCGCTGGCATATTTCGCTGCAATTGTATAATTCGCTATCCTATTTCACTGCAATTGTATAATGCACAATTGTATAATTCACTGCCTATTTCGCTGCAATATTAAGTGTATAGCAAGAAGATATATGTTTTTCTCTCGCTTTATACAAAAACAGAAACACAATATATACACTTCTGTTGTATAAAGCTAGAGAAAATTGTATTTCACTGCAATTGTATAATTCGTTGACCTTTTTCTCTGCAATATTTGAAGTAAAATGTTTGTAAATTGTATAATTAAGTGTATAACACGAAGATATATATTTTTGCATGTGTATATACAATTTTTTCTCGCTTTATACAAAACAGAAATAGAATTATACACTTCTGTGTATAAAGCGAGAGAGGCGAGCGAGAATGGAGAGTGGAGAGTGAAATTTTTGGGAGAGAGACGCTGGCAAATTTTAGCTAACGTTTGCTATGGAGCACAACTAAATCAAACCCTAGCTATTTCATTTATTTTAGGTTATTAATTTGCTATTATATATAATTTTCCCTAAATTAAGATACATAGTAGAACATGAATTGTATATTACTATTTTCTTCATGTAGGACACAAAATATTCTAATAAAAAACAAAATCATAAGAAAGTACATCAACATATATAAAAAGGAAATATATAATACTTAGGACGGACAAAACGGAGCAGATAAAAACAAAAAATATTACACATACAAAATGATTTGGAAAGTTTATTTTTGCATGATAATCTCTCATCCTCCTCTTGTCATTTACATGAAGATCATGCTAGGTAATTTATAGAAGTAGCTATGATGACCTTTGAGTAGATAATTAATTTGCATTAAATTAGTTCAATGATTTTAGTCCATATCAATTTGTTTAATGGAAAAGCTTTTCAAATACTCCTTATTTTTACAATAGAGTAATTAATTATTAACGTGAATTTGATTTATGCACCAATCTAAATGAGTTATTTATTAAATTTTAATTATATTTTATAATATTTGTTTAATTATTTTAATATAAGGGTAAAATGGTAATTCAATTTTGAGCTTTGAATCTTCCCACTTATAATATAATATGAATTATATAATTATTTAACTCATATATTTTTACACAATTTACAAATATATAAAGGAAAAAAGATCAAATATGCCCCAAAACTATTCGAAAAGGTCTAGATATACCCCCGTTTAAAGTTTGGTTCATTTATACTCTCTGCCGTCCAACTTTTGGTTTACATATGCCTTATGGTTGTTAGTTGGTCAACTCGAAATATCCAAATCATTTTACTTTTCCTTGAATGGCAAATGAATTTTCCACATCATTTTTATATATTATCACTTGACATTTATATGGAAAAGGGTCAATATGCCCCTAAACTATTCGAAAGGTCTAGATGTACCCCCATTTAAAGTTTGGTCCATTTATACCCTCGCGTTCAACTTTTGGACTACATATGCCCTTATGGGCGTTAGTTGATAAACTCAAAATATCCAACTCATTTTAATTTTCTTTAAATGCCAAATGAATTTTCCACATCATTTATATATATTATCACTTGACATTTATATTAAAAGAGAAAGGGGTCACTTATGCCCTAACTATCCGACCCAATTTTAAAACACATATACGACCGTCTTTTAAATGGTTCAATTATGCCTCTAATCTGACTCATATACGTGTGAATTATTCTGTTATTTACATCATCATCGCCTGCTGCAGTTTGCAGTTGTGCTTGTAACGTTGTTGCGGTGAATTCCTCCGCTCCAGCCTTTGCCTGCTAGGCTTGCGCTTCTAGCTCTGCGTTGCATCGAAATGCTTTTCAAACCTCGACTTCCTTTTCCTTCAGCTATCGTGCCATTGATTCCTTGGCGGTTCCAATCAGAGCACGATAATGTTTGTCTTTTAAATGATTCAATTATGTCCTAATCTGACCCATATAGGTTATTTAAAAAAACGAGGTCGCGTCGTATAGATTATTTAAAAAACGGGTTGTATATGTGTTTTAAAATTAGGTCGGATAGTTAGGGGCATAAAAGACCCCTTTCTCTTTTAATATAAATGTCAAATGATAATATATAAAAATGATATGGAAAATTCATTTGGTATTTAAAAAAAAGTAATATGAATTTGATATTTCGAGTTGACCAACTAACGCCCATGAGGGCACATGTAAACCAAAAGTTGAAAGACGAGGATATAAATGAACCAAACTTTAAACGGAGATATATCTAGACCTTTTTGAATAGTTTAGGGCCATATTTGACCCTTCCCTTGAATATAAATATCAAGTGATAATATATAAAAATGACGTGAAAATCTTTTTTGCATTTAAATAGAAATAAAATGAGTTGAATATTTCGAGTTGACCAACTAAGGTCCAAAAGGGTATATGTAGAGTATGTGGATCAAAAATTGAATGACAAAGATATATATAAACCAAACTTTAAACGGAATATCTATACCTTTTCGAATAATTTAGGGGCATATATAAATTTTGAGTTCAGTATGTTTCTCTTTCCCATCTTATGTATAGCTTTTGACTTCTTTAAAAAATAAGGAATGAAACAAAAACAAAAAGAGATTTGTGCTGAAAGAATGAAGAAAAATGTCAAAGAGTGGAGTTGTTCGTACTATTTTTATCTACAAAGATTGCAACTTTTTGACATTTGGTAAGCAAATTCTTCATAATTCATCATATTTGAATTGGTTTTTTGTTTTCTCGTTTTAATTTTGCAATTGAAAGCTGATTCTACTCAATACTGATCTATTTTCCCTTGTAATTTATCAATCTCTACTCATATAGCTGACACCCAATTCAAGATTTTCGATTCCCGGTGAAATTAGTAGTTGAATTTGAGATTTCTGGGCTAAAATGTTGTCTTCGTTCTTGAAATGAAGTTGGGGTTCTTCTTTTTTGTTGTGATGACTGTAATTTTGATCTCTCTTGGTTTTTGTTGAACCCATAAGAGTTGCTTTGCTTTTGAGGATCATAAATTTAGGATCTTTCTAGTGGGTTTAGAGTATTGTTATGGAGATTATTGCAGCAAAGCCATTGAATAACATATGGATTAGGAGACAGCAATGCCCTTGTGGAGATTGGAAGTGTTACATTAAAGCTGATGGAGATGATCACATAGCAAATGTTTCTCAAATGACAAAGAGTGAAACAGCATCCTCTTCGTCCCAAGATGTTGTCTTTACTCCATATGTTGGGCAGATATTTAAAAGTGATGACGAAGCATTTGAATATTATAGCAACTTTGCTAGGAAGAATGGGTTTTCTATTAGGAAAGCACGCTCAACGGAAAGCCAAAATTTGGGGATTTATAGAAGGGATTTTGTGTGTTACCGATCTGGATTCAATCAACCAAGGAAGAAGGCTAATGTGGAACATCCTAGGGATAGGAAATCAGTAAGGTGTGGATGTGATGCGAAGCTGTACCTGACAAAAGAAATTGTTGATGGTGTAGCACAATGGTATGTTTCTCAGTTTAGTAATGTTCATAATCATGAATTATTGGAAGATGATCAAGTTCGACTACTCCCTGCTTACCGAAAAATCCAAGAGGCTGACCAGGAACGGATTCTTTTGCTGTCCAAAGCTGGGTTTCCTGTCAATCGGATAGTAAAAGTTCTGGAATTAGAAAAAGGAGTTCAACCGGGGCAGTTGCCTTTTATAGAAAAAGATGTCAGAAATTTTGTCAGGACGTGTAAGAAAACTGTTCAGGAGAATGATGCTTTGATCACAGAGAAAAGAGAAAATGATCTTTTGGAGCTTCTTGAGGCTTGCAAAGCATCAGAACAAAAGGATGAGGGGTTTGTTTACAGCTTTACTACTGATGAAAATGGCAGAGTGGAAAACATCGCATGGTCATATGGACACTCACTTCAAGCATATTCGTTTTTTGGTGATGCTGTCATTTTTGACACTACATACCGCTCTATCACGTATAATATGCTATTTGGTGTCTGGTTTGGAATTGACAATCATGGGAATGCACTTTTTCTTGGATGTGTTCTGCTGCAAGATGAGACATCACAATCATTCTCTTGGGCCTTACAGGTTAGGACAAGAAAGCTTCAGTGTTTTTTTTTCTTCTTTTTTTTGCATCCATAATCACATTTATCTTAATGGTTGGTGTTTCCTTTATGCAGTCTTTTGTTCGATTCATGAGAGGGAGACAACCTCAAACAATCGTGACTGATATAGATTCAGGGCTAAGAGATGCTATAACAAGCGAGATGCCTACCACTAAGCATGTTATATGTATATGGCAAGTTCTCTCAAAATTATCTAGTTGGTTCTCCTTGCCTCTTGGATTACAGTATCCAGATTTTAAATCTGAGTTTGATATGTTATGTCGACTGGAAAATGTAGAGGACTTTGAGCATCAATGGAATCAACTGGTTGCTCGGTTTGGACTTGGTTCAGATAAGCACATCGCTCTTCTTCTCTCTTATCGAGCATCCTGGCAAATTTCTTACATGCGGAACTTTTTCCTGGCTCGAACAATGAGCATTGAGTATTGGAAATTGGTAGAGACATTCATGAAGAATATCTTGAGCCCTCAATCAAGCTTACTATTATTCTTTGAGCAGGTACAGAACAGTTATAACTACTTCGCTTTGCTTTTATTGATGTCTAGTACATGATTTGATTAAAAATTCTGCACATTTTAAACCACCACAGGTTGGTTTGGTGTGCAACTTTGGGAATCACAAGAAGGAAAAGCAACTTTATATGCCTGCTAAGACTTGCCTGCCTCTTGAAGAACATGCAAGGAGTATTCTTACGCCTTATGCCTTCAATATCATGCAGCATGAGGTTATGCTGTCTATGCAATATGCAATAACAGAAATGGCTAATAGTACATATCTTGTGAGGCATTACAAGAAAATGGAAGCAGAGTGTCTTGTTATTTGGATTCATGAAGATGAGCAAGTTCACTGCTCTTGTAAGGAATTTGAGCACTCTGGCATTTTGTGCCGCCATTCAATTCGAGTGCTAGTATCTAAGAACTACTTTCAAGTCCCAGAAAAATATTTTCCAATTAGATGGAGACCAGAGAGTTCCTTAGCTCCCCTGGATGATTCAGTCATTCAAAGTAGTGCTAATGAGTATTCTCAAGTATTCCATGCTCTCACTGGAAGTCTATATTCAGAATCATTTATCTCTAAGCAGCGTTTTAATTATGTTAATAGAGAGCTCAAACAGCTCCTTGAGCATGTACAGAAAATGCCTACTGTAGATGAAGTTGCTGCGAGTTCAGCACCTATCAGTGTTAGTGAACTCTAGCACTTATGATGGTTTGCCTGGTGGCTTATTTAGCAATATTAGGGAACTAAATCTTTTGTGAAGGTACATTTGAGAAAGAACTTAGGCATGAATGTAGTGCAAGAATTTATTTACTTTGTAGAGCAAAAAAGTTACAGTATCAAAGTGGAACCACAGAGAGTAATTAAAAAACATTTTTTCTTAATTTTCTGCAGGCTTCCTTTGAATATTTTGTTTCTCTTTGCTTTCTATAGAGTTGACTAATATGGCTGAATAGAAATGCATGAGAGTCACAAAAAGTATCATGTCACCATGTACATTTCCTTTGACAGTGACTTTCATGTGTGGGAATCCGTTGTTTTTTGATTTATTTACCAATTTAACAAATTAACGTTACTCGCTGGAATAATTATTCTCCTTTACTTGATCTGAATTTCCTAACTTCAAAATAAGCTTCATTGCTGGAAGCCCTGTAATGATGGTGTTGCTGATGTCCTGAAAGTTTCTCTGAACTGAAAGATTTAACAGGAGATGTTCAGGGATTGATGTGTTTCTTGGTCAATGGTTTTCTGTAAATGAGTGGAGAACTTGCAGAGGTATGTCATATAGAATATTGGAGTTCATGTCTTTTCTTGTGCAATGTAGTTGTTCATTTCCATATTAGGTAGTTAAAATGATATTCTTTCAGAACTTTGAAATTTGCTTTCAAACTATTGCTAGGTAGTTGCTGGTAACAACACTTTTTCTTTTCCTGGTATGCGTTCTGCTTTGTTTACTTTTCATGCTTGTGTATTCATACTCATTTTAGCTTGATGAAAGAGGATTAACATTTTAAAGAGTACATTATAGAACAACATCTACTCTCATTCCCAAACAAGTTGGGGTCGTCTTTATGAATTCTCACTTCTTCATTTAAGCTCATTATATATCATCAAACTAAATTAATAGCTATCACCTATATGGATCTTTTTCTTCCATTGTGCCATATCTTTAGCTAAGTCTTGTCGGTACCAAGCATTAGTAGGTATTTTTGAGACAGCTTCCTCCCATGTGATTTTTCACGTACCATAGTTTTACAGATACAGCCTGATGTATCTGTAGGTAGATTCATAACATCCAAACCATCTCGAGCGACCTTCTTGCATTTTATCCTCAATATGTGCTACTTGAATCTTCTGGATATTGTGGTAATTTTTAATCATATATAAACTGTACATCCATCTTATCATTCATTTCTCTGCAATACTCGTCTTGTGGATACGTTGGGCTTAACGACCCAACATTCTCTACCATATAACATTGTTAGTCTCATAGTTATTCTATAGAACTTACTTTTCACTTTGGTAAGCTTCATTCTATGATATAACACTCCGGTAGTACTTTTCCTCTTCAACCATTCAATTTTAATCCTATGCGTATTATCTTTGTCTATCATTTCATTCTCTTGAACTAACAAGCCTAGATATCTAAATTGTTTGCATTTTGGCACCACAATAAATGTATGTATTCAGTATTACTTCTAAATATCCTTAAACCTTTACTCTATAAAGTGCTTATCCATAGTTCAACCTTTTGGTTGACACTTCAGCTAGTTTCGTCAATTAACAGAATATCATAAACAAATTATATACATCATGCGACCTCATCTTATATTTTGTTGGTTAGCTCATCCATAACTAGTTTAACAAGTTGAGGTTCAATGTCGACCCGTGGTGCAAACCCACTGTTACGAGGATCACTTATTGTTTTCACACTTGTGACGGGTCCTTCATACATATCATGTATGACATTTATATATTTAATATGAAATTGTTTTTTTCTCTATAACTAACCAAAAAACCTTGTGTGGTACTCTATCATATGCTTGTCTTTGTTTCTTTCTCTAATTAAGCGGCAGTCATGAGAAGTAATTTCTGTATGCTTGAATTGAATGCAATTATTTCATGTGCACTGTAGAGTTGGAGGAACTTTTTAGAGCATAGAGTTCCTGTCAAATATAAGCTGACCGTGACATGTTTGTTATCTAGAAACCATCTTTCAAGTACCTTTCAGCATATGCAGATTTAACATCTGTAACAAAACATTTTTCTTTCTAGTACGTGGAGAACATTGGCTTCTGCTCTGCATTATTTTCTTCTTTTTTTTTTTGGGAAAATACTCAAGTACCCCCTCAACCTATGCCCGAAATCCCAGAGACACACTTATACTATACTAAGGTCCTATTACCCCCCTGAACTTATATATGTAATTTTCTACCCCTTTTTAGCCTATGTGGCACTAGTTCGGAAAAAAAAGTCAATCATCATTGGGCCCACACGATAGTGCCACGTAAGCTAAAAAGGGGTAAAAAATTATTAATAAAATAAGTTCAGGGGGTAATAGGACCTTAGTATAGTATAAGTGTGTCTCTGAGATTTCGGGCATAGGTTGAGGGGGTACTTGAACATTATCTCTTTTTTTTATATATTTTTTATGCTTTGATATGCTTTTCCTTGAGCCGAGGGTCTATTGAAAACAATCTCTCTACCTTTCAAGATTGCGTAAGGTCTGGTACACACTACCCTCCCTGGACCCAACTTGTGGGATTACACTAGGCATGTTGTTGTTACATGGAGGACATTATGCTTCTTTCGTCCTTCCGGCCTGCGAGAATTACAAGATATCTATAGGCTATAGCTTAGAAAAATGAAAATAAGCTTTAAATAAGGTGCCAGATTGGGTTAGTGTTATATATGGAAAGCTAATATATGTATTTATGTATAGATTCAGTAAACAGCTGATCAAAAATCAACTGGCATTGAGTATGATTTCTTTGATGTTTTGCTTTTTGCAAAGCGGTGGATTGAAATACTATTTCTTCGAAATTATTCCTCTGCTTCGACTTGTTTAGCTCACTTGTTTTCCCATGCCATTTCGGCTAGTGTAATTTCCTGATTATGTGATTATTCTTTTCTTGTTCTCTGCTAAGTGTCTTATGAAAATAATCTTGTACTTGATATTCACCAAGATGCTGAAAGAAAGGATACTTATTTTTTAAATTTGTATCTTTCTGATTTGATTATAGCCATGTTTTTCTTTATCCATTGCATTTTGAACTACTTTTCTGGGTAGTGTGAGATTTCTATTTGTACATTATTATGAATCAGTTTTGCATGGATATTGAATATGTTCTGTAAGCATTTATTAGAGTGTTACAAGTAGAACTGCTTGACAAGAATATTGACTCAAGTTCTGAATGGATGAGGATGAAAATCTTCAAGTTGTTGAGCTACTAGCTAAATGAAGGTAGTTCTTTTTTGCTTTTGATAACGATGGTGTACGAGTTAGCTTGCACACATTTAAACTATTTCATGGGGCATCTGTTATCTCTTACTAGCATAGGTATCGGATAACTTTGTCCACCATGTTTTATATCTCGTTACTACATGTATCAAGTAACTTTCTTGTTTATGCTAGATACTGCTTCACTGTTTTATATCCTTTTTCATACTTTGATTTATTATTCTTACTTGACCCGACGATCTTTAGGAACCAAATCATCTACCTTCATAAGGTCAGAGTAAGACTGTACTGTCTATATCTGTTCTTACCCTCTACAGACTCCACTTGCAAGATGACACAGGGTGCGTTGTTGTTGTTGTTGGTCCCACATTAGTGTTCACTCAAAGTCATCGTCCATTAAGCCACATCCTTGAGCCTTGAGTGTATATATAACAGTAATAACCAGAACCCTAGAGTTGTTGGTAGCTAGCTGTGGCCTAAACTTGAAAATTTGAATTGAAATCCTACTTCTAAACTAGGTAGTGGCCCTCAAAATTGTTGAACAAGAGGTAATATATCCAAATATGTCCTTTTCATCTTTACTTTCTTCTGTGAGGACAATTATAGTCAAATGTGAAAACTGTATAAGTTGTGGACTTTTTGGTGATGATTATCAACTTAGAAGTGTGTCTAATTATTGCTTAGAAATGTTGTCTTTTTCACACTCGGTGTTTAGTACTCACATTGAAGCTTTGATGAAATTTAGATTTGCGCCAGAAAGTTCTATATTGAGGGTAAACCGCTTCTTAACAAAGGTGACACCGTATACAGAGGACTCAAATCTGAAACATCTAATTAAGAATGAATGAATATTTATCACAATCTTTTGCTGATGTATTTAAGTTGTTTATACTGTCTCTATTTTATATTTCTTAATTCATGTTGATATGATACATCATTTTAGAACGTTTTGATTAGAAGTGTATAATACTAAAAAATCTCTTAATTTGTTTTAGTAGATAGTAAAACGAAATATTTATTTTTAATGAGTCAAGTAAAACGAAACAGAAAGAGTATAGCAATAAAGAGAAATAAGTGGATGATCTTCGACTGTTTAAAGTATATCTTTGCATTTTGATAGATGTAAGTAATCTCTTTTATTAAAAAAAAAAAAAAAAAAGAAAAAAAAACACAGTGCCAGGTGAATTGGAGCTTTTTTGATTTTATTATAAGAATTGATTAATTAACCTTGATATACATCGCAAAAAAACAACAACATGAATTTAGAAAAATAAAAAACTCAAGGCATGCAAAGTTAATAGGAGACGTAATTTTATAATTTGATCAAAACACTACATCAAAAATGATAATTAACGATAATTAAAATATATTTTTAGCGTTAATTAGCTTTTTTTATATATGTTCCTAAAGTCTTTAACGACATTGATGCTAATGGCATTTAACTAACGTCGATAAAGACTTTAGTGCTCTTTATTAATTTCAATATTTAATGCTGCTAAAAATTATTTTTGTTGTAGTGAGGTAGAGTTGCAAATGTTATACAACGCAACAACATATTTATTGAAATCCCACAATTCCACAAGTGAAGTCTGGGAAGATAGAATTATGTAGATCTTGTCACACTCTCGTGAAGGTAGAAAAGTGAAAATCCACAAGAGAAATCCGAGAAGGATTAAATATATATTAGATCTTATCATTATTTTCAAATAACCCTCAGCTCAAATAAAACAAATCTCGACATATAAAAGATAATTAATGTAAGGTTTGGTAGCGTTAGGGGTGTCAATGAAGCATCAGATATGGTTGGTTATTTTAAAAAATTATATCATGTTAATTTTTTTTGATAATTTTATTGTGTGCAACTAAATATAGATTTTTCGACCATCTTGATATTTCTCTGATCTTTTAAACATTATTTAATAGTTGAATGGTTATTACAAAATTTGATTCGTTATATAAAATAATTATAAGCTTTAATATAATCTAAAAAGTACGTATGTTGTTAACAATTAAAGGAAGAATATGAGGATTTATTTATATAAAATGCATACCCATATTAAATCAGATATATATTTTTTTAAATAAATGATGTCAGTAAACTCAAAATAAAGTTTTACAATTTGAACAGTTTGTTGTCACATGTTCTTAGCAATTTACTAAAGTTTTTGCATAGTCAAAAATTGGTATAATAGTAGGTTTGGTTTGTTTTTTATTTGTTTTGTTAGTTGTTTCTATATTAATTTACCTAAAGTTCTAATCAAACTTTTAATGTTTTCTTAGTCAAACTTTTAATTTTCTATTTTTTAACTTAAAATATTTTATATACATATAGTTTATTCGGTCGGATAAAATATTTTTATATATATTTAAAAAAACTATGTTGGTTTTAGTGTGATTATATATATATTAATTAATTTTATTTTAAAAAAATATTTAGAATCATTTCGATTAGGTTCAATCTGTTTAAGTTGATTTTCAAATTACCTCGACACCTTTAATACGTGCATAAAGATCCTTGAAAATCTATGCTTTATTTTTGTGACATATAATATCTCAAAAAAATTAATGTATTACTAATACGAGGATAATTTCTTTCTAAAAAAAAAAAGAAAAGAAATAGTAAGTAATAATTTAGGAAACTTACATAAATTTTACTACTTTAGAAGTTAATGGGGAAAAAAATTGAATTTTGATCGAAATCTCTGTAACAGTACCAAACTGTGGAAAAAGGGCTTTTACCACTGCATTATTTAATAGTGTATTTTAAATATATAAAAAAATATTGCATAATTATAAATAGTAACGTGTCCATGTGTGCACATATATACCTTTAAAATATATTATTGAATAGTGCAGAGGATAAAAGATCCTCCGTAAAGTTTGGTATTGTAACAACATTTTCGTTTTTGATCCCTTGCCCTTACTTAGATACACTTTTGTATGCAATAGCATGTATCTTACCAGATTTTGGTGTGTCCATTTACGTTTAAATACATAGATCAAAATTAGGTATAATTTATTTTAGATATATAATGTCTAAGCAAATTCACATGTATTTTAGATGCATAACAAATCTCTTTACCTCTTTCCCATCTCGCTCATCACACTCTATTATATCTTGAATATATTTCAGATATACGTAAACTACATCAGATACATATTAATAAATACATTACTCTAACTAATATATATGTAGTAGAAGTACAAACGACCAATGTCAGGTCAGGGAGGTGTTAGATTACACAAATAATAGAGATATAATATAGTTTAGGATAAAGTATTTTATTTGATTCTATATACCTTGTCATTATGTTGTATATATATTTTTTTTCTTGTTGTATATAGGTGTCAATTACCCACTCCATCACAATTTATGGACAACCAATTCTACAGAGATGAAGATCTGGGTATTTAGTTGGCATTTTAGTTTGCTTTAACCATACAAATATCAATTTTAGGGAGACATTGTCTGGTCATTTTGTCTCTCAATATATAGATGTGGATCCTCCCACTTTATTCTAATTTAATTAATTGTATATGATAACAATACCAACAAAGAAAAAAATAAAATATTACACTTCTAAAGTTTTACCTAATAAAAGGTAAACTATATATAGATATGTCTATAATACTTGGGATTTGTTAAAAAGACTTTGTGGAAAGCTTAGAGAAGGGCAAATGAGTCATTTTCTTGTTGTTTTTATTCTGGATTTAATTATTCTTTTATATAGAGTGTGGTACTATAAAGTACTTCATCTGTTCACTTTTAATTGTTATGATTTCTATTTTTAGAGACAAATTATAATAACTTTGACTAACATTTTAAGATGTATTTTGTTCATCATATTGATATGCAAAAAATTGTAATTTATAGTATTTTTCATATAGTTTTGAATATCTAAATTTTTTGTTTAAAATATCAAATTAATGTCATCTAATTTAACTTTGAAAATTAGTCAAATTGGCTTTTGAAAATCGAAACATGACAGATCGAAATATACGGAATGAATAGGAGTACCATGATTGTGATAAAAATGATTCCATGGTTGTTAATTTTGGAACAAATAATTACACCAAAACACGAAGGAAAATAGTGAGCACATTTTGTAAATAGCGCTATTGGCGATCACATCTGGAAAAAAATATATTATATGTGAATCTAAATTGCACTTTTTCTAAAATAATTCTATAAATTTATCCCCAACTAAAATATCTTATCTCATAAATCAATCTGACATTTTAGATTATTGTTATCAATGAGCCGTGTTGAAATTTGGACTAGGTAAATAATAAATATTTTATTTACTATATGTAACATAGTATATATGATGACCATGTCAACTATAGAAAAGTCTACTTGGAAAAATAATAATTGTGGTGTGTGTTGTGAGCGTGTTAATAGACTCAAATAGTACTTAAATTGTCATGTAGCTCAAGACCCAAAAAGGCCATGGTCAAGTTGGCAATTGCATTGTAACTTCCTTCTTATTAGGCACTTTAAAACATTAGGATCTAACACGATACGTATTGTTTCATTCTGTATTATATTATATTGTACTATATTATTTCAACGAATATAACATTTTTGGCTATACTGCATCGTTCTCCGTCGTTACAGAATGTCACACGTTCATAATTTGAATGATAAACTGACCAGAAAAGCAAGACACATGGTAGAGCTACTATGGAAAGGTATAGTAAAGATAAAATAGAATTATTAAATATTGAATAAAGACAAAATGAGAAGAAAATATCAAAATAACGACGCGATCCCGCCAAATCAATCGCCATACAAAATGGATCTTTTCGTTATTATCTAACAATGAATTTCGAATTTTAACGATATGATACGATTAACTTTAAATAACAATCAAAACAAACACTATATTTTAGTACAATACAACATGTAAGAACCAACATCGATCCAAACAAGGTGTTACTGTTTCATTTTTTTTAATCAATATACATATATTATATATCGAATGATTATTAGTCGAGTGAATAACTATTTGAGTTAATTCACTTAAAATCTAGCAAAGAAACAAAAAAAATATCACAATCACTTGTATTACACAACTATAAAAGGCTACGTATCTTTAAGATTATTTTATGTTAGTTAAGAAAGAGATTTGTAATAATCTCAAGATCCTCAACTTGGGATAAATTTTTTTAATAATACTAATTTTAGAATAATCCAAAACTTTCTGATTAGTAGTAATAAGGTTTAAACATAAAAAAGATCTGAAATCTTTCTTTAAGAAATTTTATGATTAATATTAATAATAACTTAAGAGATATGAAAGATTGTTTAGGGCTAAAAGGTAAGGTTCAAGACTGTCCAAGCAAACTAATTTTATTTATGCACATTAAAAATGACAAATGTGGAATATGCTCAAATATTTAATTATTCATAAATTAGTAGTTCATTTAATTATTTGTACTTTGTCTCCAAGAACAACTACCAATAATTATACTAATTAATCTATATGAGATATCTTTATAAATTATAAGTAAAAACATGTAAAAAAAAAAAAAAGTTTAACAACTCTTTTATATAAAGAAAGAGAATTTTTTTAACAATAAAAACATATATCCATATAATATATATATTTTCATAAATAGTATATTAAAGTAAGACAATATTTGGTCAAAATCTCTAGACCTATAATATTGATAATCTTAGTGATTCTATTTCAATAAAGATGATGATTGTTATAGTTATTATAAAGGGGTAGTTTTATAAAGAGGATTTTGTTATTATAGACTATAGGTAAAAGGTTGTTATAAAGAGCTAAATTATTAACATAAAAAATTGGGTAACCATAATATAACATCAAATGTGAATTATTCTTTTTCCTTCTTTAACTATTACTCGACTCTCTATTTTATGAGGAATATTATTGTGTTTACTTACTTTGTTTACATGACTTCACTTATCAATTTATCAATTGATAATGAAAACGTTCAATCACTTGAGCTGGTTTCACTTGTCAGGTAATTTCATTTTTAAATTATTTAATACTCATTTTTATTATAAATCAATGAATATATATATATATATATATATATATATATATATATATATATATATATATATATAGCAATTGAGAAATATATTTTATCTTATAAATAAAAAAATCGTAAATTTAATGAACCAAAGAAAAATCCAAAAGTTGTTTTGGATGAGTAAAATAAAGGTACTTGGATAAATATCGATATTTAGGTTAATAGTTCATTTATTATTACCAAGGAAATGAAATATTACAACAAAAATTGTAGATTTACTGAAAAAGAGGATAAGAAATATGATCCTTTGGTCTTGATCTAAAAAGCTTACAGATCTTCTTTTTCTTTTTTAATATAATCTTTTGTATTCATTATCTTGAAATCTTTTAACGTTCAATTTAATTAAAATATGTATTTGCAGGAAAAAAAAAGTTTAATTCAAATTATTTTTAAAACTTTATTATCATCAAATATGGAGCAAAGATATTGGAATAACAACTCAAATTTAACATATCACAATGTTACTTATTTAAGTGATGGAATAATTACTAATTATGGTAATCTTTTGATATCAGAAGGACTAAAATAATATGCTTAATTTGACACATGTATTTAGCTATTTTCTACTAATATATATATATAATTGGAGTCTACGCCTAACCCCTCACCAAGTA
This sequence comes from Solanum peruvianum, assembly GCA_027705065.1. Lineage (NCBI taxonomy): Eukaryota > Viridiplantae > Streptophyta > Magnoliopsida > Solanales > Solanaceae > Solanum > Solanum peruvianum. The sequence continues at coordinate 61,930,116 of JAKWJD010001761.1, forward strand.
GGTGGCTTTAACAAAAAAAAAATCTCACAAATTTATGAAATTATTGTTTGAATTGTAGCTTGTGAGAATTAAACAAAAAAAATGTTAATAAATGAATTGAATATTTCTTCTAAATTATAGACAATTGAAAGAAAAAAAAAAAAGTACACGTGCAAACCAGCTGAAATAAAGGATCAATGTCATATTTTTAAGTGAATTGAGTCATCAAAATGATTTAAATAGATACTTTTTTGAATTCTTACATTTTTAGTTTTGAATTAAAAAAATTATATCAAATTTTTTTTAATGAGTTTATCAATTAAAATAGATTGAGTAACTTTGTAAATAGTTGAGTAAAAAAATTAAACTAGATTAAGATTAATGATTTGGACATGCCCAAGCCTTCCTAATTGTATATTGCTGCCAAAAATAATTTCTTGGCCCCATTGGCATTGCTTTATATAGTAGAACTGATGATCCTTTTATCGTATAAGCGAAATTAGAATTTTAATTTTATAAATTTTAAATTTTAATTTTATAAATTCTAAATTATATTTCTTTTTAAAGTTTTTATTAGTAGTTTGAGTCATTAAAATGGTTTAAGTAAATATTTTTTTATTTTCTAATATTTAGATGAAAATTTATATTAGAAAATTTTAATGAGAAAATTAACTAAATAGATTGAGTGACTTTGTGTATATATATATATATATATATATATATATATATATATATATATATATATATATATATATATATATATATATATATATATTTTAAAGTTAATTTTTAGATTAAAAATCAAAGTTAAGTAATTTTATAAAAAAAAAACCCATAAATTAATACTTTTAGATTAATAACTAAAATTGAATGTCTTCGAAAAAAAGCCATTATTAAATGAATATATTAAATATTATCTCCTCAAAAAAAATTGAATAAATAGCTACAACATTTCCCTTAAAGGTATTTTATTTACTTTTTATGGGAAATTTTCAACTACAAAAATACCATACAAGGAGGGAAACAAAAAGTGAAACAAATCAAGTCAACTTTGATATTGAGCTACTAATGATCTCTTTCGTTTTTAATTAAAGGTCTATCTGAATTTTAATATCATACAAAAATTTTATAGAAAAAGTAAATAATACTTTCTTTCTAATGGATCATACATAATACGATTTTAAATCAGTTAAATTTTAAAATAGATATCAAATATTGACTAATTAAAAAGGAGTGAATACATGGTTAATTATATGTCATAGCAAGATGCTAACCCCCTTATTGGTTAATTTTTTTCCATCAATCAATTCTTTCTATTGATCTCTTTCTTAATCCTCTTTATAAAATCATCACACTTCTTGTGTAACTCTTCTAATGTTTCTTCTTCTTCAAATTCTTCCACTTCTTCAAATTCTTCAATAACTTCAACATAACGCGCAGAATGATAACCTAATTGATTATTCTGAAGAAAAGGCTTACTATCTTCGGATTCTTGATAAACTTCATTCTCATCAATAGTTTCAACACTAACCAAATCATCTTGAATATTAATTGTTTCAATTTCTTCTTCTTTTTCTTGTTTTTCAATTTCAACAACTTTTTCAAGAGACTCTATCTTTGTTTCTTGAATTTTGGATTCTTTGGGATAATGATGATGATGATTATCAGAAATATTAGTAGTACTAATTAGTCCTGAATTCTTGATTATGAAAACAAGAATTCCATTACAAAGAAGAAAAATATAGTTTCTTTCTGAGCTATAGGTGAAAAGTTGAATAGAAAAATTAGAAGAAAATTCATTAAATGAATTAAAAAGAGATGGAAATATTAAATAATATTGAGAAAACATCAATGAAAATACTGAAAGTGGAAGTAGAATTCTCATTGCATTTTTTAGAAAATAAAATTGGCTATTCGAGCTCATATTTTCCATTTTCTTGAAATTGGAAAAAAAGAAAAAAAAACTTTTTAGAGTTTTCTTGAGAAGTGTTTGGGATTTTTTTTTTTTTTTTTTTGCAATGTGTGTGTAAGAAAGAGTGATGAAATACTTTAGATTATATACTAGTTTCATGTTTGAAGTCAATAAGGAGTTGAAAGTTGATTTTCCAAATATACCCTTGTGTTTGTTAATAATAGATGTTTAGAGGTTTAGGTATGAGGGGTAATTTGAGGAAAATAATGAGGTCCAACTAATATTTTTAAGAATATTAATTGGAAGGACCATTGTTGGACTTTGGAACTTCATTTTGTTAGCTGTCATCACCACTATTTATTTAAGTTCTTTTAAGAACCTTGTTTGTCAAATTTTATCTTGTTGTAGATAGTAACATTTACATCATGGTGTAGTTATTATATGGTTTATATAGTTGAGATATCTTCGCGCTTTATTGTTTGAAAAATATCAGTTAGAAACGTCGTTATTAGAAATATAAATCGTGCAATATGTAAATTTGAATTAGTCTGATTTTAATCATCTAATATAAATATCAAACATTGAATGTTAAACTAGACTAACATTTTTCACTTTTGAATAGTCGTTATATCAAAAAATGTGATGTGATGAATTGAGTTCTTTCATCTTTAATATCAATCACGAATTTAAGCTCTAAGATGAAACATTATTTTAAGAGAGTGTTTTTATTTTCAATAAAACTTTATGCGATTAAATTCAAATTAATCGAAAACTCAAACATAATATCGAAAAATGATGTGAAAAAATAAAAAAGATCTAGATGTAGGCCAGGGTGATACTTTCAATAGTTTGTATCAAGGGAATGGTGGATCTATCTTTATAGATATTATATACTTATTTTAATTTTTGTCATTTTTTTAATCTTATTTGTTTCTTCCAATTTGATGTGACACGATTATCAAATGTTGAATTAAAATTAGATGTAGAATTGGAAAATATATCACTCTTACAATTCAAAATATTAAAAAGAGTAGAAGGATCAATTTGAATTAAAAGTAAAAAAAACTTTAAATATTAAATTAAAAAAGAATTCAAATTTCACCCAACTAAAGGCATCGTATGAACCTTCTCAATTAAATAACATTAATTTTTTGTCATCAAGGCCTATTTAGCAGCCCGCAGAAATTCCATTAAATGTTTTACTTCTTTTCATTTATATATTTTCTTCTATATATTCAATAATAAAATATATTTTTATTTATTTTCATACTAATTAAGTAAAATACATATCTAATTAAAAAAATTTAAAAAGGTTTATATTTATTGATTTTTTTTTTTGTAAGTCTATAGACTTTGTTTTCTTCTACATATATACTTTTGACTATTTCTAATATTTCTCGAATCTTTTCTAATGGAAACTTCTCAATTTATTCAGGGAATTTTCACTTACAATGTCATTTTGGAAAGAAAAAAAAGTTGAATTTTTAAAATTTTATAGTCTTACATCTTACTTTGTGAAACTACAAAAATATTTTAGGATGAAAAGTAGAATTAAAGAAAAAATTATGTTAAATTATTTTTAAACATAGTTAAATTTAGGCTCACTTTGTTACAATAATCATCTTTTATAATTTACATTATTTTTGAAGCTGATTCCTACTATATATGGTAATATACTTTGAGTTTGTTTGGTTTAAATATAAGTTATGATAAAATTAATTGTGATAAAATATAGATAAGTCATGCTGAAATTATTTTTTATTAAGTGTTTGATTTGTTATATTCAAAATAATATGCATAACATAAATTTTAAGAACAAATTATTTATTTAGAAAAATGGAATTCATATCAGGTATAAAACGGGTTTAAAAGAATGTCTTTGTCATTTACCTATTTTATGCTGGGATAAGTTATCTCGGAATTACTATACCATCCAATGGAAGGAATAAATAATAGATAGTACTAATTATTGATCCCGAGACAAACTATCTCAGACTTCTCGACAAAACAACAAATTAAGTGATACTATAATTAATTTCAAAACTATTTAATGTTAATCTTCACATCATTTATAAAATAACCCCGTAATAAATAACATTTTTATAGAAAAATCTGACTAAATATAAAATTTTTATTATTTTCATTACAAATTCATAGCAAATAATAGTATCATGTAAAATAAAATCGGAATTAAGAGTAGAGTTCAATAAAGTGGTCCAAGGGTCTTTAATTTAAAATAAATAAAAATGAGGAATTAAGAAAATGAAAAATATGAAATAGAAAGAAAAAAAACAAAACTGTACTAATATTTTCAAACAATTAATTGGTTGGGTTTGGGCGTAGGGAAGGGGGCATCAATCAATGTTATCGACCAAATATACGACTAACCATATTTTCGAATTGATTTTTGAGTGTACACTATTTATTATTAATGCTACTTTATCGGTTTAATAATAGTCTACTTTAAATATAATAAATATAATGTTTTAAAAAATATTATAAGTAAATGACTATAATTAATGATAGGGATAAATTATGAATTAAGTGTAGAATTGTCCATGAATTTTCTAGAGTGCACAAATGCTCTCTCTATCCCTAATTAATTATTCACTTTTAAATTGACACACATATAGTGAGTTTATCATTTTATTCCTATTGATTATGAAATAGATGAATTAAGAACTTAAGATTTTCAAGAAATTTTACCCGTTTGAAAGTAATTGATTAAGGGTTAATAAGTAAAAAGAAATTATTCTTTCTTGATTTATCAAAATAAACAAGTAATAAAAAAACAAACAATTAGGGACAGAAGTAAATGTTATATATTAAAACCATCCACATTTAAATAGTACCCCAATTGATTATTTATTATTTGTATATTACATTTGTTTTATTTTGGAATAAGCAATCATATATGATTATTTATTTTTTGCAATTATTTATGTCAAAACATTAAACCCTATCGTTATGCTTTAGGTTTTTAATAAAAGAAGCACAAAATTTTACTTCTATATTCCTATTGATCAAAGCCATAAACTTTTTTTAATTTCTAAAAAAATCCAAACCATGATCAATACTCCTTTTAACATATCGTCTTCTCAATATTTTAATCTTAATTAAAATTGTAGATATCATAACACAAAATTTTTTAATCAATATAATAGTTAAATACATCAAAAAAAAATTAACGAATCAACAAAATGTTTATATTTTAAAATAAAAAAAATATTTTCATATACGTATATCTTTTTTTTCTTTTACATTTACATATATATATATATATATATATATATATATATATATATATATATATATATATATATATATATATCGATTGAAAGTAACATAAAGTAATTATTAATTGAAGGGGGCAATAAAGTCCACATCGAAACTATTTTGTTGCAATAAATAAAAAGTGTAGATTTCGGCGTATGCCTAACATTATATGATGCAATATAAGCTAACATTGGTAGGAAATGTGACGTAGATTTAAAATTTATTCCAAATTTCTAATTTGTACAAATATCTACTTTTGGAGTAATTAATGTTTGAAGTATTAACAAAATAAAAATAATAATGTTTGAAGTACATGCAAAATTTATCTTAAATTTTACCTAAAAATTGTCTAATACCAAATATTCATGCAAAACAAAATATACAACGGATATTAATTAAATAGAGTGACTTAAATACACTGAAAAAATAATAATCATTTGTTATATCACAATATTTATTTTTTTTACTTGCATTATGTATGACTCTTACTTGATTCCACCTAAATTTCCACTAAAAAAATAAATATCAAAACCACCTCACCATCACTATTTACTATGATTTTATTTCAGATCCAAAATAGCCGTCTCTCATAATTTAATCATTTCCACTTTAGCTCAAGGGTAGTTATATATTGTTTCATAATATATCGAATTGTTAATAATTGTAATATTTGAATAAATTTTATCCTTTTTTATCTGTCGTTATATAATGCTACATATTCATGATTTGAACGATAAATTTATACAAAAAATGTAGGGATATCGAGTAAAGTTATTATAAAAAGGCAGAGTTTAAATGATAAAATAGAATTATTAAATAATAAGTAAAGATAAAATGAGAAGAAAAGATTAATATAACGAAAAGATTAATGTAACGATGCGATCATACTGGATCGGTCCTTACATAAAATGATTTCTTTCATAGGTACCTTGCTATGAATTTAAACGATACGATACAATAACATTCCAGTAACAATCTAGACAAATTTTACATTTAGACTACACTACAACAGAATACAACAAATAACAACGATCCAAAAATGATGTTAATCAAATTTTATCTATACTTTTTCAGTACGAAATTGGCTTGAATTAGAAAGAAAGGCTTTACTTTAATTTCTAATCACTTTTTTATGCCGATTTGGATGAGCATAGACAAGTTCAAAATTCACTATCGCTACAAGAACACATCACTAACCTCCAACAATTCATTTCCATATAAATTTATTATATTTAAATATCAAGACATTTATACAATGAGTGTATCAAAATTCTATAAAAATGTATAAAATGTAAGTATATTTATTTGTATATATTGCTATATGATATTTATTTATATACAATGTATAAGATATATATGTATATACATTTATATATAATAATTATACACATGATTAGGCAATGTATATATGTGTATATACAAAATATAACTATGTATAATACTGTATATACAACTATAATATGTACACATATACATTATAAAAGTATCGTCCAACCACCAATCGTCTCCATTTTTATACCATAATCACTACACATAAAATGTATAAGAAGAAAGATCGTTCATCCAATCGATATTATCAGTTTCACCCCAAACTAATTTTATGTTAAAAAACAAACATTATCAAAAATAAAAATGAAATAAAATACAAATCGAATATCTATGCACTTGTAACCTGCTCAATCACAAAAGAGAAATGTCTTTAAAAAAGAACAGGTTCAAATTTCGTCACTTTGTGCTGCTATTTGATTTGAAACGTAAGCATATACACAAATACACAATTGTATCATCAGTATACACAGATACATATACACAATCTCCAAAATTTTCATAAGCAGATGAGATTTTGGATACACGGATACATATCTTCAACAACAATTTTTGATTGATATTTTAGTAAGAATGAATAAGTACAAACGATACAGAAACAAGTGATACATTTTGTATGTTTTTTTTGTGATACATCTTGTAGATATCAACCTATATGTATCACCTTGTATATATCAACCTATATGTATCATCTTATATCTCTTGTATAAATGAGTATACAAATAAGGAAGATTTTTTTTTCTTTTACCATTAGTTCATGGTTCGATAATTAATAGCAAATTATGTCAAATTATATCCAGAGTAATTTATTGAAACTATAATAATATTTGTTAATTGACCCACATCTCTCTTAATTTAATTCTCTTACCACATGATCAAAGAAAATGAGATTTAATATTTTTTTGATAATTAGTTCATAATATGTACGCTAAATAATTAAAATATCTTCCTGAAAAGAGGACTACACAGTTCAACAACACAACACGATTATTTCAAGTAAGAAAACAAAATGAATGTATTCATATATTAATTTGTCGGAATAACAAACATATTAACGAACAACACTTATACTTTTAATGAAATAAGATATGAATAATCTCATAAAATCAATCATTTCAATTATATATATAATCCATAATTATTTAACGTCAAAAAATCATTATATATCTTATATAAGATTAGAAACACTCTTTCAAATTAATAAAATTATAATCATTTGTTGCAATACTATGCATTGGTTTTCTTCTTAAAATTTTTATTGATAAATAATAACTTTTAAATAATTTAATTCAAAGTATTAAAATACAAAATTAAATTTTAGCATCATTTAACTAAATACATATAATTTACTTCATTCGTAATGTTATGACTTTATAAGTAAGCAATGAACTTTTCTATATTCTAATTGTAATACATATATATATTAGTAATTTTCTTGGGATTATACGAGTATCTTTGCAAATAAATTCTAGTTGTATTTTTCTAGATTATAAGAAGATTTTTATTGAAAAAAAAATCATAATTAATTATAATTTGAGATATTGAAATTAAAATATGATAATGAAAAATGCATTCTTGTATTTCACCATACAAGAAAGTTATAGCATTTATTAATATATTTTTTATTTTTATTTGTTTGTTTGACTTGGTTCATCGATTGATAAATAATTATTGATATAGATATTTTATCACATTATTCTTATTAATTGATGTTTGATAATTAGGTCTTGAAAAATAATTTGGACAATTAGTATTTAATGTTAAAGGTAAAATATGACAAATTTTAATTATTTTTCTTGACATATCAAAAGTGACAAATAAAAATGAAAATATCATTTAAAAATAAGTGATAAATAAAAGCAAATAGATATAATAATTTCCCTCTTAATAGTTGTTGGGTATCTTTTTTCATTCTCTTAAATTATTTGTAAGAAACTAGTTCTTGAACATGTACATAGCATATGTATCCTTTACTAGATAATATAAATAATTATTCATAAAATTCTTCATTATCATTTGGAAAATGTGAAGATCTAAACACACCTCCAAATATAATGTTGAAACTCCATCCATCCTAAGATCAAAAGCTTTCATCACTTCCAACATCACCCAAATAATTGGGCTACAAATCAAGAAGACCACTATGACATATTCCATCCCAATGGGTAGAGGTACAAGTAATAGTGCATAGACAGGCCTGTTTTAAATGGTTCATTAATAATGGTTTCTAACATGATTATTTGTGAAATTGACTCTTTGATATAATATACTATTTAGTAGTTTTCATATATAGCAAATATAAAATTTATATTTGTATGTTATAGCTATAGTTTACATAATTGTGCTCTATAGCAAATATAAATATGTATATTTCATATACATATACAAAAGAAAGCAGTTGTATAATTTCGTTATACATGTACAAAAGAAAGCAGTTGTATAATTTGTTTTCTTATACATATACAAAGGATCGATGGTATAATATGTGCTTGTATAAAGCGATAAAGAGTGAAAGAAAAAAAAAAGTTGGGCATGAGAAGATTGTATTTGGATAATCACAAGTGTATATGATGAAAGTATATGCATTTGTATTTGTATATATAATTTCTCTCGCTTTATACAAACACAAACGCAATGTATACATTTGTGTTTTATAAAGTGAGAGAGGTGAGTGAGTGAACGAGCGAGTGGCAAACGAGATCTGGGAGAGGGGAGAGAGGGGAACAAAAATCTACGTATATATACAATTTTTTATCGCTTTATACAAACACTAACACATTTTATACACATTTGTGTTTGTATAAAAGCGAGAGAGGCGAACGAGATTCACCAAGAGAGAGGTGAAATAACAACAGTTTGCTATAGGGGTACAATTAAATCAAACTATGGTTATAACATTTAATTTGAATTAATAATTTGCTGTTATATACAATTTTCCCTATTATATACCGGGGGGGCCAATTCCTGTATTTATGGTTATAAACATGTCCTTATTTAGAAAAGTTAGTATCCTTTAAAAAATTACAAATTTTTGAAAAAGTGACAACTCATCGAGAAAGTAACATTTCTTTGAAAAAGTCACAACTCTTCAATATAAAAAAATATTTGATTTTAAATAAATAAAATTAAAACAAAAAATAAAAAATAGAAAAAAAAGAAAGAAAGTAATCCGCTGATAAATTACACAATGTAATTACTAGCAATTTATAGTCTCTGCAAAATTACACTAATTACCTGTTGACCAAGTAAAATCAATAGATTTTCTGCATCCTCTGGCCTACAAGCAAACTTGGACAAAAGCTCTGTATATTTTTTAGGTGTATCACTGGCTGTTAAAGATCAAATCTTGGATCAACTTGAATTTACTCAAGGCCAAATGCCTTTTAGATATCTAGCTGTACCTCTGTCAACAAAAAAGATATCCCTCCTACAACGACAATCACTCGTTGATAATTACACCAATTTCAATTACGTCTTCCCAAATAAACCCTAAATAAATTGATGGTATTATAAATTTAAAAAATATATTTTTTTTAGAACAAGTAAAAAAATAAATAAAAAGAATATAAAATAATTACTTTTAAAAAGATAATCATCAACTAATATAAGACTTGAGTAGTAAAATTGGTAAACTTGTGAGGGAAAAATATGGACCTCATATAAAAGATGAGGTATTTGAAAAGGTGGACTTCACTTACTAGCTTTTCAACAAACTTAAGGGACAGTACTCAGCAGTCAATTTTTTTCCCTTGAAAATTTATCAAAGATTTTCAATTGACAAAGAATCTGTCAGTATCCAATAATATCTTCAACAACAGATAAAACTCATCTTGTTTTAAAAAAAAATTCATCAAGGAAACTCAAATTCTTGAACAAAGGCATTTCTCTGTCTGTATGGGTATGCAGTTGAGATTGAACCCTTGTTCTTCATCTTCAGCTGCAACTTCTCCTTCAACTTTACATAATGGAGCACCATATTTCTGCAAAAAGTTTAACTTTTTACCATTTAGAACCCAACCCCTCAATTGGGTATCTGGAATTTACCCAAGAATCCAACCAAGAAAGCATTTTGAAGTCTTTTCCTCAAATGGGTTTCCACTTAATGCAGTGTCTGTGCACGATGGTGAGTTTGTTCTTCATTTGAAGGGAAAAAAAATGTAATCTTTAACATTTTTCATGCTCAGTTTAACATTCTTTTCTAATGGTGTTACAAGTGTCTTCCTAGTGATTGATGTATTGCTTATCATATTTGATTGTGTAATTTGGTATACTATGGTTTTGTAGGTTCACTTACTTTGATACTTAACTTGCCCTGTACCCATAGCTGGAATTCTTGTTTTTTTTGATATGCTGGTAAAGGTGCTAGTCTTAGAATAGAAACAGTTCGAATTTAGTTTAAAATTAGTGGATGTATTCAAATTTCAAACTAAGCTATGTACTATACTAAAGTATCCCACAAGCTCAACTTCCTTGCCATTTGAATTGGATCCATAATTAAAGAGAAAAAGAGAAAATAACAGTCATGATCTTTGTAGAATTGTAGTAAAAGATCTTTTTTTGAGGTTTTCGAAACCTCTTGTAGGTGTTCTTTTGCTTTTTGATTGTAGATTATAATGGATGATGCTGAAAATTTTTAGTTCTAGATGATGGTTCACATTCATCCACGAATTGCGGTTTGTTCTTTACATCTTTTTCTGCTTCTATTTCCTTATCTGACGTGTATGTATATATGTTCGGCTTCAAAATCAATGCCAGAACAAGTGCCTTTGACAGAGTTAGGAAGTGGAGAGACCACTGTCAGCATAACTGTTATTGGAGCTTCAGGTGATCTAGCCAAGAAGAAGATTTTTCCTGCTTTATTTGCTCTTTTCTATGAAGATTGTCTGCCTGAGGTTAAATTTCATATCTCTAACTGTATATTGTTATCTACTAATCATGCACAAAAACAACTTGAGCTTAGGTTAATTAGCAGACACATTTTAACCATCCTGGAAGATTCAGCAGTAGCTCATGATGTGTCTTTATTTGTACACTTCAGAATTTTGTAGTTTTTGGCTACTCACGAACAAAATTGAGTGATGAAGAGCTGAGAAACATGATCAGTACAACCTTAACTTGTCGAATTGATAAGAGGTATACCATTATGTGAAATTACTTTTAACATGCAATATTTTCATGTTTATGGTTTATGGAGCTGATGGAATCCATGTGAATGAGGGTTTGCAGAGAGAATTGTGATGCCAAAATGGAGCATTTTCTGGAAAGATGTTTTTATCATTCCGGTCAGTACAATTCTGAGGATGATTTTGCAGAACTGGATTACAAATTAAAGGAAAAGGAGGTAATGCATGTGCTGTACTTATTTCTACCCATTACTGAGCATTGCCATAACATATATACCTAAATGAGCATATACGTGACACTTCTCATATGAACTTCCAAAAACTTGGGGTGATAAAGATATGGAAGTACTAATGAGATACCTTTATGTGGAAGCTTGTGGACTGTCTGCAGTCCATTTTTGCATGTCTAAAGAAACTATAGCAGTAAATTAGATGTCATCTTGTTAGCTGTATCAATAACCATCATCTTTATTAGTTTAATATTTTTCTCAAACCTTGAAGGCAACTTCCTGTTGCTCCAAGGAGTAAGGTACATAAATCTCAGATAAGAGATGTGACATATTATAGGCATGATGTGACATTAGTGGTTTCTCTGATGTTTAAAATATTTTTGGCAAGATATTCGAAGACATTATCTTGGCGCCGTGAAGTTTTAGATAAGTAGCCTTTCAGGTAAAGATGGTCAGGTTGACATAGATATCATTCTGCAATGATTTTATGGCATAAGCCCGAAGAAGATTTATGATGACATAGTGTCTCAATGTAAGGTGATTATATGAAGGATTCTTCATGGTTTGATGCTAGTCAACTAAGTAGGAGATTACAGATGACTGAAAATACATGGGTCAAATGAAAGCTCCATTGATGCATATAAAAAAATTCATTTTGGAGGAAAAATAGGATAATTTTTTTTCGAACTAAATAAAGGTCTGAAGTATGGGAAATATTTAAAAATAAAACTAGGGGAAATATGTAAATAATATACCTACATATGTACGACATAAAAAAATTCAGACCTTACTTTCCTTGGTTGACTGATCCTACTTTGATCAACCCCTACAATACTTTTAAGCTGAGGAATCCAAAATTTTCCAGAATGAGACTCCTATTACTATTTCCATCTAAAGCAGTGACAAGAGAGTTACAGGGAACTTCCACAACTTCTCTTCGTTCAATATGCTAATCAACTATTTGTATAAGTTACTCCATTTGCATATTAGATGATAAATAAGAATTCTCACTTTGTTTAATGTTGTGATGGTGTACTTAAGTATTTGTTCATAGCTTTTGCATATTATGTCATTACATGTACGCACTTCTCTTGAAGCATAATAGAGAAGCGAAGAGCTGGTTATGTGTTACTTATACTTTATTATGAACTGCAAATCTTAAAAGTTTGGCAGGATAATGTATTTGTCTGATTATAATTTTATGAACAGTTACCTAGCCTCTTAATTTAGATGAAATGATAGACCAAAAGAAAGAACCCCAAGTATACATAGTATACTTATTGTTTCTTGGGGTTTGAGTGGCAAAAGTTAGTCTCTGCTTGATGCAGTTTATGCCACATTTTACTGTTCTTTACTTAAGAATGCTAAGCTATGTTACTGATGAATGATAAAAAGCTGATTGTGAGTGCTGATCATATGATTACATTCTAGGGTTGTAGGGTTTCTAATAGGTTGTTTTACTTATCAATACCTCCAAATATATTCGTGGATGTGGTGAGATGTGCAAGTCTTAAAGCTTCTTCAACAAGTGGGTGGACAAGGGTCATTGTTGAGAAACCATTTGGTCGTGATTTAGAATCATCTAGTGAGCTGACCAGATGCCTAAAGAAGTACCTAACTGAGGAGCAAATTTTTCGGTTAGATTAACTGCATTTCTTTGCCAGTTACCTTGTGGAGATAACGTGGGTTGAAGTTTTCTTATGGTAGTTTTTTTTTTCTCCTCAGAATTGACCATTACTTGGGAAAAGAACTTGTTGAGAATCTCTCAGTTCTTCGGTTCTCGAATCTTGTCTTTGAGCCTCTTTGGTCCAGAAACTACATCCGCAATGTCCAATTTATATTTTCTGAAGATTTTGGTACCGAGGGACGAGGAGGGTGAGGCTCATTACTCTGCCGCTGATACTTTAAAAAGTAGTATTCTGTTGGAGTTGGATCTCAATCTTTCTGCTCTTTCTTCTCAGGTACTTTGACCACTACGGGATCATCCGTGATATTATGCAAAATCATCTACTTCAAATACTAGCATTGTTTGCTATGGAAACACCTGTCAGCTTGGATGCTGAGGACATCAGAAATGAAAAGGTATGCACATTTATGCCACAAATTATTCTCGTAAATCCTGCATTCCGTAAATCCTCCAAGTGAATATGATTAAAACTAGAGAAAATATACTAAAACATGGTCCATGTGATTCAGGTTAAAGTTTTAAGGTCAATGAGGCCATTGCAACTTGAAGATATTGTTCTTGGACAGTATAAGGGTCATAGCAAGGGTGCTAAATCATACCCAGCTTACACAGATGATCCAACTGTGCCAAATGGCAGTATCACTCCAACATTTTCTGCTGCTGCACTCTTTATTGATAATGCACGTTGGGACGGGGTTCCTTTCCTCATGAAAGCAGGAAAAGCTCTCCATACAAAGAGGTCGCTAGATTGTTATTTCCTCCATAGTGATATATTTTCAGGTATATATCCTGATAACCACAAAATTATTGGAGATTTTGTTTTACTGGAACTGCAGGGCAGAGATCAGGGTCCAGTTCAGACATGTCCCCGGAAATTTGTACAAAAGGAACTTTGGAACTGATATGGATAAGGCAACCAATGAGCTAGTTCTGCGTCTACAACCCGACGAAGCCATATATCTGAAAATTAACAACAAGGTTCCTGGTCTTGGAATGAGACTTGACCGGAGTGACCTTAATCTTCTTTACAAAGCAAAGTAAGAGACTCCTGCTGATCTAGAGTTAGTAACAGCTTTTTGGTGTGTTCGGTATGGATTTTTTCATGTTCGGTTTCTAAACATTTTCTATAGGAAAACAAGTTACTTAAAAATAAGAAAAATGACTTCCCTAATAGAAGTAGAGAAAACATGTTCCATAAATGATATTCCAAGTTCATTGTCTCCTCCCCAAGGTCCTAACTCCCACCCCTTGATCATCCCACCATGCGCCACTCCCGAACCCCACTTCCCACCCCTGTTTTGCTAGATTTTATATAAAATGTTTTCGGTATAGTATTTTCTTGCGTACTAAACTGAGCCGTAGAAAATAAGTCAGAAACCAACTTTTTTTTCCCAAGAAAACGTTTTCCTTCGTACCGAATACACCCAATGACAGCAAAAGTTTTCTTGTAGTTCACCATTGCCCTTGTTTGTTCTATGATCAGGATGCTTTCAGTATGGATGACACATCCATATGGTGTAGCACCTGGAATTTAATTTTCACCGCATTATCTGATATAGAGCTAGGAATGTAATTAATAACAGATTTCTTGCTGTTGTTCAATGAGATTTGTTTGAAGTATGAAGCTGACACTTGCTTAAATTAGAAAGTGTGGACAGTGGACGTTATCGGTTTATAGAAGAATTGCGGATATAAGACTTTAATTTACCTCACTTGCTAACGTTATGTATGATGGATGACTTATCTGTGTGATTAATTTAAGATTACATGATCAAGATGAACATTATATTTACATTGACTTCAATGGCTCATTATGTAAAGGTATCGAGGTGAAATACCAGATGCATATGAGCGGCTTTTGTTAGATGCAATAGAAGGAGAGCGAAGATTGTTCATAAGAAGCGATGAACTTGATGCTGCATGGGCTCTATTTACACCGTTGTTAAAGGAGCTGGAGGAGAAGAAGATCGCACCAGAGCTTTATCCATACGGAAGTAGGGGGCCAGTGGGAGCACATTATCTAGCTGCAAAGCACAACGTTCGTTGGGGAGATTTATCTGGTGATGATTGATTGTATGTGAGATCTTCTTGAGGAGTTCATTTAGTTTATAGGAATTGATCAGCTCATCAAGAATGCTCAAATTATGGACAACTTGGAACTGTTGTTAGCAATTATTGTATAGCTTGTCTATTTTGTTTAAGAATACACTCATGTTTCTTGTTAAATGTTATGTTACATCCTTAGTCGACGGTTTATGGAAACCACCTCTCTGTTGTCATTATCTTTTTTTTTTGTCTATCATACTTCTTTTGAGTCGAGGGTTTATGAAAACCACCTCTCTACCTCATAAAAAGTAGGCTGAAATGAGCCCTGCATTCATCCTGCCCTCTTCTAGCTCAACTTGTGAGATTATACTGACTATGTTATTGTTTTATCCTAGTCGTTTTTATGTTTTCATCATTTTATTTTTTAGCAGATCAAGAAGTTTATAGGCTGTTTGTGGTGTTTGAGAAAAATAGAAAAGTTCTTTAAGCCAAAAAGACAAATAAATCAAAATTAGAAATATGACTATTGAATAAAAAATTATTACCCCATCCAAACATGCTCCTAATTGGTATAACCTGATAGCATAAGATAGATATGCACACATTTAACTCTTATTTGGGTTGTATATGTTGATTGTAGCATGGGTATAAATTATAGTTATCATTTTAATTGACATTCAACATATATTAACATATATATACTACACTCCATTTCACTTTGTTTTCATAGATTTTTACTTAAAGGGGGAAAAAAATTGAAATCATTGATCTTAAATATGTCAAAATATTTATCCGTACATCTATAAAACTTTTGAAATTTATAGTTTTAATAACATACCATAACATGCATAATGCATTTTTCTTTGGAATACAATGAAACATTGTTGTATAATAATTTTGAAAAGCTAAACCATGAAGATGACATAAATTGCCAAAAACAAAGAAGAAACAATTTATTTTTTGAGCTCCAAATCATTGTTTAATTTCCTACATAAAAAGACAAGACCTTAATTAAACCCTAATTATCCTTGTTAAATTTTATACCAATTAGGAAACTCCAATGTCCTAATTAATAATAATTAATCCCCATATTAATTAATTATTAAGCCCCAAAATCCCACAAATGAATTGTACCATCACTAGAACAAGCTACTATATGCCTTTCATTTGCATGCATGGCATTAACTTCCCCTATTCTTTCCCTTAAACTATAAAGATACACTCCATTTTCTACTTCCCAAACCCTAATAACTTCTCCCACACACATTACACCATATCCACTACTATTCATGCTTCCCACCACCCCTCGTTGCGACGCGCCTCGCACGTTAAACCTACACGACTCATCCAAATCCTCAGTCCGACGGACGGTGGCTACACCCCGTCCGTCCACCGCCACGAGCGAGTCGCTCGTGGCGTCGAAAGATCCTACAATGAGCTCATGTTGGAAGGATCTTTCTCGGAGGATCAACCCTTGGTTATGTAAGTCTATAACAACGAGTCGTGGGCCGGTACATGCCACAGCAGTGTCACGAGCTGTGACATGGACCCGGCCCACGAGGTCGGTTAACTCGGTTAGGAGGTGCCAACCGGTTAATGCCTCGGGATCGGTTAAATCGCCGATGGCGATGATTAGTTGCTCCGTTTCACTATTCCATACGTGAAATGCCCGACCCGGTACACCTGAAAATATTGTCCAAAGAAAAGGAGACATTTTAATTTAGTAACATAATAAAAATTGGATCACGCTACAAATTATCGTAATTTATGAGCAATTATCATCATAGTAGAGTAATGATGAGAAATTAATAGGTGTACTTATTCTTTATAGTAATTCAGCCCAACTAGTTTAAGCGTTAGACACTCACTAAATTACATTGCAAAAAAGTTGATAAACTTCAAAATTTTGCTTTGATAGATGGGAAAAGGGTTATATTTTCTTTAGTACTCTTAGAAAATGATTATATCCATTCTTCTTTATAGTTTTTGGTTATATATATTTGTTCCGTATTATTTAACATTGAGTTTAATATTTACATTTTATCCTTTGAAATATTAAATTTCACATAATGCCTTATGTTATCTTACTGTGACTCTTATGTGACACCTACATAGATAAAATCTTTTTTAATTTAATTATTATACCTCTTTCGCAATATTTTAAATGTCGATTTGAGAAAACTTATTTTCTAAGAGTAGAAAGGCAAATCTCCTATAAATAGAAGTTATTTTATTCTAAAAACTATTCCTCCACTCATTTTTAGTTGTTCAACGCATCTATTTTCACTTGTTCTTTAAAAATTGAAGATAATTTATCATTTTATTGAAACCTATTTTATTTGAGGGGTACAATATATTATACCTCGTTCCAATTTATAGGATTCACTCTTCTTTTAGTCAATCTTAAAATAAATAATATATTTTTATATTTAGTAATAGTTCAATTTTAAAATACTTATTTTATTCCTAATGAACTCATAGTCGTACGAATATATATCACCTATTTTAGTCTGCAAGGCATCAAATACATTTTTTTTCTTCCTTAAACTTCATGCTCGAAAGGAGTAGTAAAAAATTAAAATAGTTTTGTTGTTTGTTTTTTCCCAAAAAAGAAGAAAAAAAGAACATTGGTCAAGGAAGAATTAAGGCTTCTTTAAGAAATCTTCTCGAAAGCAAATTATTATGTTACACTTTTAACATCATAATAACAGACATTCTTTCATAATTAATTAGTTGGTCAATATATTTGACCTGTTTATCTCTAACGACTCCATTTTAAATATTTTATTACTTTTCTAAATTGAATACATACAAAAAAAAATGAATATTTAGCATTATTGAGTACGTTGAATGACATTATTTTGTTATTAGTCTGTTTCAAAATATATCTGTAATTTTTTTAAGATTAAATTTTATGTCAAACTAAAAGTACGATAAGAAAGTAAGATAATAAAACACGCACCTGCATAGAGGCCAATCCACCACCGACCATGGCCGGTGAAATCCACCAAAGCGCCGTCATTCACCACGTCACCTAAACGTGCACGGCGGGGCGGACCAGTATCCGCCCCGCCGAGCACCACCACATGTATATCACCATCCAACGATGCAAACACAAGTTTCTCATCCGATAAAATAATTCCCGAGATAGCCCTAGAATACCGGCCGAGCCGGTCACGTTGTTGCGGATAATAAGTAGACAAATGAGCCCTAGATATTAGATGAAACAATTGAACCGATCCATCGGAAAATCCGGCAGCTAAATGGCGATCGGATAACGCGATACGACGACAAGAGAGACCGTCATTGTTATCATCGTCGTTGTTTGCTCGTACAAAATGGAGGGTACGGTATATGTATCTACGTTGACGGAAATTATTAGACGTACGGTGCCAATATACGTATTCGTCGTGCCACGTCGGACGGAGAAGACGATCGCGGTTCCATATACGGTTGCTCAAATTTTGCCATAACAGATCGGACCGGGACACAGCTCTCCATGTTGAACAAACCTTACAAAATATTATTACGTTATGAAATAAATAATTAATATAATCATATTCAAGATAAGGTTAAAACATAATGAAAAGTAATTTTCTTATTTTTCATGGCTTCTCTTTTACCTTATTTTTTTTTTTTCATTTCATACATAAACTAAAACATAGTGAATTAAACATACCTAATAAGCAATAAACAAAAAATATTGGTTATATTATCAAATATTTAGACGTAATACTTCTTAATAATGAACGTAGAATAGGCATAAAATGATAAATTGTCTTTTTATTATCTAATCGAACATATGTTTTCAATATAGTGAACAAGTAAATATAGAAAGACAGAAAGTACTAATTAATCGGCACTTGTCACTTATAACAAAGCTAGGTATTGATAACGTAGAAATTAAGTGAATTTGTTCATATATAAAATTGAAGGACATAAATGTAGAATGAGGCTAAGTTAAAAGACATATTTATGTACTAACTTTCACAAATATGTATTATTTTTTCTAAATCACAATTTCAAAAAGTCTATCTTTATTAAGGAAAAATGCTTTTGGCAAGAATGGTCATATTTCACACTATGTTATTTAATCTTGTTAAATATTTTTGTTTTTTTTTTTAACTTTAATATCGTTTAATTAAAAATGTAAAAAAGATCAGTTTATTTTTATAAACAATATTATAATTTTTAGCAAACTTCTGACCAAATTTTATGACCATTCAACATTATTCACTTATTAAACTCAAGATCAAATCAAACTACATTGCGAAAATTAAAACGAAACATATTCCTTTAACTTAGAAGAAGGTTATAGAAAGTACAAAACAGCCCCTCATGGCATGCACGCCCCAACACATGGGAAACGATATATTCCTTCACGTGATATGCCCATAACAATGTTATTTCATATAATTTGATTTGACACGAAAATTTATAAAGTAAATTAATTTTATTTTTAATTTTTTTAATTTTAAATTAAAATTATATCAAATATATTAAAATACTCTTTAATCATATCTTAAATATACAATATGAAAAATTAAAATGGAGCGAGTAATTGAAAGTTATATTAATAATATGTAAAATAAGAAGTTTAATATAGAGTTAGTTATTCATTTCTTTTAATTGGAAGAAAAGGAATATTAGAAATGAGTGGTATTTGAAGAAAAAGTATGTTGTAAGAAGAAAAATAGTGTAAACTTATTGCATGATTAGAATAAAAGGGAAGGCATGCAGAGTTAGTCAGAAGAAGAAAAAAAGAGTAAGAAAATAGTAGGCTATTCATTACTAGTAAATTAGCTACTCATCATACCTACCTACACTATCAATATCAAGGAGAAATGAACCAAGAAAATAACTACTCATCACTTCTCATGTCAGTCATAAAAATTCTGAAATTAAATATTTCAAATTTAAAATAAGTTTTGAAAATTTTTTGCGATTAAAAATCATACGATTAGATTCTGAGTCTAATTTATACCGCAAAAGTCAGTTCAAAAAAAAAGTTATTCAAGTTTTGTTATCTCATTAATTATTGATATAAAAAATTTGTCATTCTTTTAACATCCTATCTCCCATTTAATGGTTGTATTTAATGAATGGATAATTTTATTTTCGGAAAATTAATATTGAGTGAGATGAGTCATACTCTAACACCAATTTTTGCAACAAACTCACACTAACTAGCTCGAAAGAAGTAAAATAATCTAAATCATATAAAAATCTCGTAATCATTAACCATCGATACAATAAATTTTGTCATTTATCAACTAAAACAGTTTTTGAAGTTTTCTGAATTTTAAACTTATAACAATTTTATTTCTAAATAATTTTGAAAATATTTTAGTTTATAAAATATAAGAGGAATGGACACATCTCCTTTTTCTCTTTCATTTCCAAGAAAAGGACTGTCTCTCAACTCTACTTCAGCTTTTAGAATACACTCAACTCCCACCACTAGCAATTCAAAATATTAAAGCTATTATTTTTAGTTATATATACTTAATATATCTTAGAATCAAATAAGATACTAAAAAAATAAAAATTATCGAGTTTTGTCGATCCTGTTACTTCAACGATAGATTCAACCTTACTTGAATTTAGTTAACGTCTCTTAACTCTTAGAATTCGAGTAATAGAACTATAACTAGAGATAAGCTTTTTACAGAAAACGTTATCATATTTATGTTAATTATATCAATTTATCTTTTACGAATTTAAACTAATCAAGCATGTGATATAAAATTGTCAAAATGAAAAACAATTGTACTATTTTGAGAAGGGAGAAAGAAGACTATGTCTCTTGTTAAAAGAAAGGACGTGATAAGAAATTTATGTTGTAAAATAGGAACAATGCTCAAGTATCCTTTTAATCGATGTTCGAAATTTTAGAGATATACTTGTACTATACAAAAGTTTTATTATTCTCTGAACTTATTTTATTAATAATATTCTACCCCTTTTTGACTTACGTGGCACTCTCTTCTGGGTCCAATGTTGTTTGATTTTTTTCCAAGCTAATGTCACGTAGGATGAAAAGGAGTAGAAAATTACTTATAAAATAAGTTTAGGAGGGTAATAAAACCTTAATATAGTTTAAATGTATGTCTAAAATTTCGAGCATAAATTGAAAGGTTACTTATACAATTTTTCCTATAAAATATGATTTTTCATTTATAGCTCAATCGAAATTCTTGTTAAAATATTGAAAATCTTTCTAATATTTCTGTATGGCCACACTACTATTTTTTTCGAAGAAACTTCAATAAAAAATTAGTAATTTTCTAATGATGAAAGGATATTATACGTTTTATTATTATTATTATTATTATTATTATTATTATTATATATGGATAAAGTTGGAGGAAGAGGGGGCAGAAATTAGATTCATGAAATGAGTGTAATTAATAGAGTGTCAGCCAAGAATGTGAATCATTTAACTGGAAAGACTTGTTTTTTTTTACACATGATATAAGGAATGGGCAATACATTCTTGTCTTTTTTAATAAATTAATTCACTTAGATATATATATATATATAAAGTTAACATAATTCTTTATTTATATATTTCGATTAATTTATGTACCTGTTAAATACTTATAGATATGTAGTATCAAGTGAATTAATTCGACACTTGTTTAATTATAATTCAAACTTTCTAAGTATGTACACTATACTTGACGTTACGTGACAAATGATAAAATAAATAAATATATGTTATTTTAATTCTTTTTTAAATAATAAATATCTATTTTATGACTTTGAATTAATCAGATGTATGAATTCTGAATATAAAATGATTCAGGAACTTTATTTTCTAAAAACTCAAAATCTTAATCATCCAAACAACTCATTCCTGTTAAATAAAATGGACCTTTATTTACTGTGTTATACAGGTTTATTATAGAGAATTATTATTATTATTATTATTATTATTATTATATAGTTAATTATCTGTACTGACAAGTATACAAATAAAGAATCTGTAACAAGCTCTTCATTTCAATTCATACTATACCATACTAGATATGTAAACACATCTGATAGTTACAGTTTTCATTGGAAACCAACCAATAAACAATTAATATCCAATTATTCAAAAAAAAAATAATAATAATAAAAACTCAAATAATTACTCTATCATAACTGGAAAAATGAATCCAGAGTATATAATGATAAAGATATTTGAATGGGGATCTTTTTGATAAAATTCTTTTTACTGACTATTAATCATATCTTAAAAAATTTATTATCATTTATAAAAATATATATAATAATATTATGTTAAATTTGCAATATATATTTAAAAATAAATTATGTATATAAATATGTATGTATTATATATAATTTATAAGTTATTATTATAATATATATTAAAGTATATTATAAATATATTAATAGTGATCAAATAAAAAAATTATTATAAATGATAAATATTTTATAGATATAATATATTTACGTAAGTTTCCTATATATTACTTAGATTTGGTAGGTTAATTCTGAAAAATGCAACCGCTATAATTTAAATCCCCCCCTTAATTAAGCTACCTACCAAAATAGAGAATAATACCCGGAAAATAGATGATATTACCCAATGGATAATACTCATGAAAAGCCATACATATCGTTAGTGTGTTTGATTTGCGGATTAAGGGCCCGTTTGGATGGGCTTAATAAAAGCAGTTTTAAAAAAGTACTTTTGAAAGTGCTGAAACTTATTTTTAAAATAAGCAGTTATGCGTTTGGATAAAAGTGCTGAAGTTGTTACGCCAAACGTGAAAAGGGAAAAATAGAAGAAAGAGATGTTAGGGTTATATGGATAATTTGGAGATTGTATAAAAATATTAAGGGAAAAAACATAAAAATGTGGTCAACTTAAAACAGCTTATAAGCTAAAAAAAAAGAAGCACCCCTACCCCAGCTTTTAACTTTTGGCTTAAAATAAGTTTTTTTTAATTTAAAAAAAGCTGTTTTGAGTATTGCCAAACAGTCAAATAAGTCAAAAACCAGCTTTTAAGTCAGTTTGACCAGCTTTTAAGCTGAGCCAAACAGGCTCTAAATTATTTTGAGATTATTTTATTTAAAAAATAAAAAAAAAATAGTTTCAAATTTAATATTAAATAAGGTAAGATATCTAAAATTACTAACTAAATGAATAATTTAAATTTATCGTAAAATATCTCATCTTATCACGATAAATTAATATTATCAAAAAATATAAGTCACATATTAAGATAATTACATATACGAATTTTGATCCACATCTTTAACTAAGTATAGAAAGTTAAATTTGTACTTAGTAAAGTTAAATTTGTACTTAGTAATGATGTCAATAAAAAGGAGGACTCAACGGTCTCTTTCCACATATTTTTATTTAGAGTAATATATAGGAGTACAAGCTAGTGTTATATATGGGCAAATAATAAAAAAGAAGTGCATCTGTCCTTATTTTAAAAAATGACACACTTATTAAGATATTAATAATTAATATTTCTTTGTCTTTATTTAGTTATCCACTTTAAAAATGATATACATATTAAGATAATAATAATTAGTATAGTGAAGTTATAATTTAACCCTTATTAATTATCGTTTCAAAAATGGTGAATTAAAGACTTGGAAATTTTCAAGAAGTTTAAATAAGGGCATAATAAGATTTTTTTTAATCCTTTTTTTATTTGTCAAAATGGACAAATAAATAAGGATAACTAAAAGAGAAAATATGAACGAGTAAATAGGGACGGAGAAAGTATTATGTATATATATATTTAGAAAGTTTGAGTCAAAAAAGTTGTGGGGATTTATAATATGTAGAGCTTAAAGAGGATCATGCAATGAAAAGGAAAGGAATTCAAATTTTAACCAAAAGAACTTTTTTGGCATAGATGCAACAAAATCCTAGAAAACGACTGTCCAAAGAATAGACAAACCTTAGGTCAAGACTCTTTTAAAGTATCGATTCATGAGTGTCGGATTTTTTAAAAGTAATATTTTAAAAATAATATTTTATTCTTAATAAAATGATTTATAGTCAAATAAATGATCAAACAATATTTTAGATCATAAACTTCAAAAGTCTTCACTTTTTTCTTAAATCTGTCTAGTCAAATAGTATCACGTAAATTGAGATGGAAAAAATGATGTTTTAGGGAGTCAATGAAGCAATAAGAAAAATATATTACTAATCGATCTAAGTTATGATAGAGTGGTAAGTACTCATTTAGAATTTAAATTCCTTTAATACAAACTCATATTTATTAGAGAATTTAAACACTTTGATATGAAATCTCTCGATATAAATTAAAATTTAATAGAACTCTAAAATACCTAAAATAGACAAAGTAATTTCTGATGAACAAGTACAGAGCTAGTAGCTAATAGAGTTCCTCAAAAAGACTTTTTTTCTGCTGCTAAAATTCATCCTAATGCCAGTCATAACCAGTTACTTTCAACATTTCATTTATATGCACTGATCATACTTTTTCAGTAATATTATTTAATGCAATTTTATCTCTAATATTATTATATAATTATATACTATACTACAATCTATATACCTACACCTACACATATATATAATTTATTGATCACGGGTTCCATTTGACCAAACTATATATAAAATGCTCATTATCTTACAAAAATCATTATATTATCTTTAATACAAACATACATAATTACGCCTGACCAATTAAATACAAATCACCCAAAACCCCATTATTAATTTCATAATAATAATGTACCTTAGCTTAATTAACAACTCTTAGGGCGGGAGTTAACAATATTTCATATCGATTTATATAAATTTTAAATTCCGAATTCATTTGTTTTATAAATACAGTTATGTACAACTTATTATTATATCAATAACATATTTTAAAATATGATATGAAGATCGTATCAGACAGGAAAAACGATGATTAGATATCACGAGAGCGTATAAAGTAATTTGAGGTGTGTGTACCTGGAAAAGATTTGAGAGTGCTTGA
This sequence comes from Solanum peruvianum, assembly GCA_027705065.1. Classification (NCBI taxonomy): domain Eukaryota; kingdom Viridiplantae; phylum Streptophyta; class Magnoliopsida; order Solanales; family Solanaceae; genus Solanum; species Solanum peruvianum. The sequence goes on from JAKWJD010001761.1 coordinate 61,955,684, forward strand.
GCAGCAGCAAGACGATTAATGGAACTAGTAGTATTAATAGCCATTTGTGTAGCTAATGCCTCCAAGAATGGCTCTGGCCAAACACCATTATTTCCTCCACCTCTACGTCGTCTTCGTCCTCCTCCAACTTGTTCGGAAGTTGACATGATGAGAATTAGTATGATCAAAATTATATCACAAAAAGACCTCTTATTATAATTTGAAAATGAAAGTTAAATTGATAATTGAGGTTCTGCTCCTGAACCCTAAACTCTAAACCCTATAGTAATTAACTGCGATTATAAAAAGTCGCAAAGAAGAATTTGATTGGAGAACATGGTTTGAACCATATTCACAAGAAGATGAGAAGAGAACATGGTTTATTACATTCTACATGAACCTTTTCAGGTGTTTTTGACATGTCCTTTATTTATCTAGTGACTTTATTAGGAGTTTGATAAGAAAGAAGTAATTTAAATACTATGTTTGATAGGTAGATAAAAGAAAATATTAATTAATATGATATTTGGTTGACAAGTTTATAAAAAAATACACATAAAAGTATAAGTCACGAAAGAATCTATATATTATTTCTCCATTTAAAAAAGAATATAATGATCTATTTTTCGTTTTCGTCATCTCTTTTAAAAAAGAATAATTCATTTTTTTTGTAACAAAATTTAGTTTTTAGTATTGGACGTGACATGTTTAGAGTAGTAATATTTGACATAATTTTAATTTCAGACGATAAGATTGGTTTTTTTAATTTTATTCTTTTAAACTTTATGTCAAATCAAGCTAGTTCATTTTTTTAAAACGGATGAAGCATTATTTCATGTCAACACGTGTATAACTAATATTTTGTATAATTACTATATAAATTCTCTTGTAACTAATTTATATATTATTAATATCTATAAAACTCTTACCAGCTACCAAACGACACAATTTGGTCTTATTTTTATTTTCGTTTTGAAAAATGGAAAACCTTTATTTAGTTTTGTTTCAAATCGATTTTGTATTTTCTTTATTTGCTCTTTTGAGTGGTGTGTACTTATTATTTGACATGTTTGGAATTGCATGTGGGACAATATATTTTTCTTTACATGTTGTACCAATGGAAAAAAAACCATTTTTTTCGGTTCTTTTCCCTTTTATATATATATATATATATATATATATATATATATATATATATATATATATATATATATATATATATATATATATATATGCAAAATGATAATTTAAAATTGGATTGATTTAAAGCTAAAGTTTTATTTAAATATATAGAAAAATATTATTAATACATGAATTGTTATGTTTAATTAGTTATACATACCATATATAATGTTGACTATGATGTATATTAAATATACATAGACTGAATTTTGTCTTGGGAAGGAAAACTAGATTAGCTTATATCATGTTTATTATTTTCTTTGTCTCAATTTGTTTGTTTGATTTCGATTTGGAATGATGTTTAAGAAAATAATTTTTTTAAAAATTTTGTGGAGATTAACTAAAGACATGTTGAATATACTGAAATATCTTATAATCTTGTGATCTTAAATATATTATGTGAAAAATTAGAATTAAAATGTTGACAAAAAACACTTTTTAAATAAAATAAAAAGTAAATTATGACAAATATATAGAAATGCAAGTTGTATAAAATTCAGCATACCCATTAAATATTAAGTTATACAGTCAAAACTCAGTATAACATGTCACTCATTATAATAGCATTTCTCCCTAACGACTTGATTTTCTCTAAAATCAAATTTTCAAGTAATATTTTTCAATTTTTCAATAATAACATTCTACTTATATATATAACGTCACTAACATCCATTATAACAGATACTTTTTTTTAAAGACCATAACCTCTCTATAACATTATATACTTACTCAAATACACAATACTTTATGATAATCATTAATATCATGAATATAGAAAACATGAAATTTATAGATAAACACTATCGCTATAACAAAGATATAAAAGGTAATATGTAAATAATTATTCATATGACATAACTCTAATAAACAACCAATTGACCCCTAAGCGACATAGTGAAATGAATAATTACATCTTTGATCTCCCATCTTTGATCAAAAGTTAAAAATAGGAGTTTTAAGATTGAAAATATGATTGATAGAGAATATTCATCCTTAAATAAGTCTTACATAAAGTGTATAGTGAAATTAATCGGATTATTAGGTTTAAGACACCACATGATTATTTAAAAAAACAAGGAAGAATACACAAGTACCCTTAGACTATGACCGAAATCTACACCTACCTCGAGGCCCTAATCCCCTAGCCTCGAGGCGCCAACCTCGAGGCCCTAACCCTCCCCGGCTCTCCGCCCCGAGACGTCTGCCTCGAGGCCCTAACCCCCCCATCCCTCTTCCCCGAGGCGCTTGTCTCGAGGCCCTAACCCCCTCAGCCCCTAGGCGCTTGCCTCGAGGCCATGCCCTCTTACCCAGCCCCGAGACGCTTGCCTCGAGGCCCTAACCCCCTCAGCCCCTAGGCGCTTGCCTCGAGGCCATGCCCTCTTACCCAGCCCCGAGACGCTTGCCTCGAGGCCCCACCCCCTCCCACAGCACCGAGGCGCCTGCCTCGAGGCCCTGAACCCCCCAGCCCATCGCCTCGAGGTTTCTGCCTCGAGTCCCTAACCCCCCCCCTCGAGGCCCCCCTCCCCCCAGCCTCGAGGCCCTAAACCCCCAGCCACCCGCCCCGAGACACTTGCTTCGAGGCCCTAACATCCCAGCCCCCCTCCCCAATGTGACTGCCTAGAGGCCCTAACCCTCCCTCGAGGCCCTAAGACCCCCTCCTGAGGGCCTGTCTCGAGGCCCTAACCCCCTCCACAACCCCGAGGCGCCAACCTCGAGGTCCTCATTTTACGTTACATTTGGTGAAACTTCAAATGACCGATAGAGGCAATTTTTTGTTTAATGTGATTATTTTTTTGATATCTACGCGAAAAAACACCACACACTGAGATATGATTTATAGTTTTACTTTTATCAGTTTGTGACTATATATAAGGTAAAATTATATGGAAAAAAAGAAAGTCAAGTCAGATAAAAAATTGAGTTTACCACGTAGATTTCGAAAAAAATAAGAAACTTTTAAAAAAGAATCGCCTCTAAAAGATATTCGAGGCAAAAGTTACGGTCAGTTGAAGTTTCACCAAATGTAACGTAAAAGGAGTAATTGTAAATTTTTGAACTTCAATCGAACATAAATCATGCCTCGGATGTCTGATCGCAGCAAATTTTTTGAATTCGATTATTTTTTGGATATCTACGCGAAAAAACACCACACACTAAGATATGATTTATAGTTTTACTTTTATCAGTTTGTGACTATATATATGGTAAAATTATAAGAAAAAAAGAAAGTCAAATCGGATAAAGAAATTGAGTTTACAACGTAAATTTTTAAAAAAATAAGCAACTTTAATAAAAGATTTGCCTCTAAAAGATATTCGAGACAAAAGCTACGGTCATTTTAACTTTCACCAAATATAACGTAAAGGAGTAGTTGTAAATTTTTTATCTTCAAACGGACATAAATCATGCATGATCGGATGTCTAATCGAGGCGATATTTTTTCAATCATGTAAATTTTTCTATATCAATGAGAAAAAAATACAAAACACTGAGATAGGATTTCTAATTTTAGTTTTATCGAGTTGTATCTATATATAAGGTAAAATTATAAGGAAAAAAGGAAAGTCAAATTGGATACCACATGGAACTTGAAAAAAATAATCAACTTTAAAAATCAAATCATCTCTCAAAGATATTCTAGGCAAAAGTTACAGTCATTTGAAGTTTCACCAAATGCAATGTAAAAGGAGTAATTGTATGTTAAAATGGTGTGTTTCACGTGTATGAAAATGTTAAAAATGTGATATTCATATAAGGTTAAGGTGTCTGACTGAATGTCACTCAAAATACTACAAAAATCAACATAAGAATGAGACAAAATGGATTGAAAAAGACCAAATTTCCAGCTTGCTGGAAATTGGTGGTCTCGGCCAAGAATTGAAAAAAAAATAGCTATGTTTTTTTTTAAATTGTGAGGTCATTGGGAATTGCACCCAAGACCTCACCGAATGTAAACTACATAAAAATTTCATGAGAAAAATGAAAGGAAAAATGAATGTGGAGAGTGGGGATTGAATCCACAACCTCTTGAATAGATGAGAGAGTTAGGAAAAAAATAAAGGAGAAAAATAAAATGTGGTGAGTGGAGATTTAAAGCACAACCTCTTGAATAGATGAGAGTGTTAGGAAAAAAATAAAGGAGAAAAATAAATGTGGTGAGTAGGGATTGAACCCACAACCTCTTGAGTAGATGAGAGAGTTAGGAGAAAAATAAAGGAGAAAAATAAAATATGGTGAGTGGGGATTGAACCCACAACCTCTTGAATAGATGAGAGAGTTAAGAGAAAAATAAAGGAGAAAAATAAATGTGGTGAGTGGGGAATGAACCCACAACCTCTTCCATAGGTGAGAAAGTTAAGAGATAAATTAAGAGAAAAAGAATGAGCTTGTGGGGGATTGATCTCACAACCTCCTTGCCTTAAACGGGAAAGAGAGGAGGAAAAGAAAGAAAATATTATGGGAGTAGATGTTAAAAAAATAAGCAATTTTAAAAATAGAATCGCCCCTAAAAGATAATCGAGGCAAAAATTACAGTCATTTGAAGTTTTACCAAATGAAACGTAAAAGGAGTAGTTGTAAATTTTTAAACTTCAAACGAATATAAAATATGTCTAGGATGTCCGATCGAGGCAATTTTTTTTATGATTAGGTTATTTTTTCGATACATGCGCGATAAAACGCCACACACTGAGATAGGATTGATAGTTTTACTTTTATCGATTTATGACTATATATAAGGTTAAATTATAAGGAAACAAAGAAATTCAAATCGGATAAAGAAATTGAGTTTACCACGTAGATCTAAAAAAATAAGCAATTTTTAAAAAAAGAATCGCCTCTAAAAGATATTCGAGGCAAAAGTTACGGTCATTTCAAATTTGAACAAATGTAACGTAAAAGGAGTAGTTGTAAATTATTGAACTTCAAATGGACATATATAATGTCTCCGATATCCGACCAGGGCAATTTTTTTCAGTTTGGTTATTTTTTCGATTATATGCGATAAAACGCCACAGACTTTAATAGAATTTATAGTTTTACATTTATCGTTTGTGACTATATATAAGGTAAAAGTATAGGGAAGAAAACAAAGTCAAATTGAATTATGAACTAAGTTTACCACGTAGATCTAAAAAAATTAAGAACCTTTAAAAAAGAATTACATTTAAAAGATATTTGAGGCAAAAGTAACAGTCATTTGAAGTTTCACTAAATGTAACGTAAAAGGAGTAGTTATAACTTTTTGAACTTCAAACGGACATACATCATGGCTCGGATGTCCGATCGAGGGGAATTTTTGTTAATCCAGTTAATTTTTCAATACCTACACGATAAAATACCACAAACTGAAACAAGATTTATAGTTTTATTTTTGTCAGTTTGTGACTATGATAACGTAAAATTATAAGGAAAAAAAGATATTCAAATCGGATAAGGGAATTGAGTTTACCACATAGATCTTGAAAAATAAGCAACCTTAAAAGAATAATCACCTCTAAAAGATATTCGAGACAAAAGTTACAAGCATTTGAAGTTTCAACAAATTTAACGTAAAAGAAATAGTTGTAAATTATTGAACTTCAAATGGACATAGATCATTTTTCGGATATCCGATCGAGGCAATTTTTTTAATTTGGTTATTTTTTTGATATCTACACGAAAAAAATGCTACACACTAAGATAAGATTTATAGTTTACTTTTATCGATTTGTGACTATATATAAGGTAAAATTATAGGATTAAAAGAAAGTCAAATCGGATAAAGAAATTAAATTTACCACGTAGTTCCTGAAAAAATAAGAAACTTTAAAAAAAGAATTATCTCTAAAAAATATTCTAGGCTAGAGTGACAGACATTTGAAGTTTCACTAAATATAACATAAAATGAGTAGTTGTAAATTTTTGAACTTCAAATTGACATAAAGCATGTCTTGGATGTCCGATTAAGGTGTTTTTTTCCAATCTGGTTATTTTTTGATATCTATTTGAAAAGATGCCACACACTAAGATATATTGTTTTACTTTTATCGGTTTGTGACTATATATAAGGTAAAATTAGAAGGAAAAAAAGAAAATCAGATCGGATAATGGAATTGAGTTTACTACGGAGATCTCGCAAAAATAAGTAACTTTAAAAATAGGTTCGCCTCTAATCATATTCGAGGCAAAAGTTACGGTCTTTTGAAGTTTCACCAAATTTAACGAAAAAAAGTAGTTGTAAATTTTTGAACTTCAACATGACATAAATCATGGCTCGGATGTCCGATCAAGACGATGTTTTTTTCAATCTGATTTTTTTTCGATGTCCACGCGATAAAATAACACATACTGAGATAAGATTTATAGTTTTACTATTATCGATTTGTGACTATATATAAGGTAAAATTATAAGGGAAAAAAGAAAATCAAAACGGATAAAGTAATTTAATTTACGCCATAGTTCTCAAAGAAATAAGGAACTTTAAAAAAAAGAACCGTCTCTAAAAGATATTCGAGGCAAAAGTTACTGTCATTTGAAGTTTCAACAAATGTAACGTAAAAGGAATAATTGTAAATTATTGAACTTAAAATGGACATAAATCATATCTCGTATATCTAATCGAGGCAATTTTTTTTAACTTTGGTTAATTTTTCGATATCTACGTGATAAAAGGAGACACACTGAGATAAGATTTATAGTTTTACTTTTATCTATTTGTGACTATATATAAGGTAAAATTATAGGGAAAAAGAAAGTCAAATTGCATAAAGGAATTGAATATACCATGTAGTTCTCAAAAAAAAAAAGAAAGAAACTTTTAAAAAAAGAATCGCCTCTAAAAGATATTGGAGGTAAAAGTTATAGTTTTGAAGTTCAAACGGACATTAATCATACCTCGGATGTCCGATCGAGGCGATTTTTTTCCAATATGATTATTTTTTTGATATCTACTCGGAAAAATGCTACACAGTGAGATAAGATTTATAGTTTTTACTTTTATCGACTTGTGACTATATATAAGGTAAAATTATAAGAAAAAAAGAAAATCAAATTGGATAATGGAATTGAGTTTACTACGTAAATCTTAAAAAAATAATCAACTTTAAAAAAAGAATCGCCTCTAAAAGATACTCGAGGAAAAAATTACGGTCATTTGAAGTTTCACCAAATATAACGTAAAAGGAGTAGTCGTTAATTTTTGAACTACAAATGGACATAAATCATGCCTCAGATATATGATTGAAAAAATATTTTTTTAATCTGATTATTTTTTTGATATCTACGCGATAAAATACCACACACTGAGACAGGATTTATATTTTTACTTTTATCGATTTGTGAATATGTATAAGGTAAAATTATAAGGAAAAAAAGAAAGTCAAATCGGATAAAGGAATTGAGTTTACCACGTAGAGCTTGAAAAATAAATTACTTTAAAAAAAGAATCGCCTTTAAAAGATATTCGAGGATTAAATTATGGTCATTTGAAGTTTCACCAAATGTAACATAAAAGGAGTAGTTATAAATTATTGAACTTCAAATGGACATAAATCGTGCGTCGGATGTGTGATCGGGGCAATTTTTTTTCAATTTGGTTAATTTTCTTGATATCTACGCGATAAAATGCCACACCAAGATACGATTTATAGTTTTACTTTTATCGATTTGTAACTATATATAAGGTAAAAATATAGGGAAGAAAAGTCAAATCGGATAAATGAATTGAATTTACCACGTAGTTCTAGTAAAAATAAGCAACTTTAAATAAAAAGAATCGCCTCTAAAAGATATTTGAGATAAAAGTTAGAGTAATTTGAAGTTTCACCAAATATAACTTAAAAGGAGTAGTTGTAAATTTTTGAATTTCGAACGGACATAAATTATGCCTCGGACGTCCGATCGAGGTGATTCTTTTTTCCAATCTGGTTATGTTTTTGATATCTACTCAAAAAAATGTCACACGCTGAGATATGATTTATAGTATTGCTTTTATCGATTTGTGACTATACGTAAGGTAAAATTATAAGGAAAAAAACAAGAAAATCAAATCAGATAATGGAATTGAGTTTACTACGTAGACTCGAAAAAATAAGCAACTTTAAAAAATGAATCGCCTCTAAAAGATTTTCGAGGCAAAAGTTATGTCCATTTGAAGTTTCTCCAAATTTAATGAAACAAAAGTAGTTGTAAATTTTTGAACTTCAAACGAACATAAATCATGGCTCGAATGTCCGATAAAGACGTTTTTTATAACCTAGTTATTTTTTTTATATCTACGTGATAAAATACCACACACATAGATAAGATTTATAGTTTTACTATTATCGGTTTGTGACTACATATCAGGTAAAATTATAGAGAAAAAAGAAAGTCAAATCGGATAAAGAAAATTGAATTTACTACGTAGTTTACAAAAAAATCAGGAAATTTAAAAAAAGAATCGCCTCTAAAAGATATTCGAGGCAAAAGTTACGGTCATTTGAAGTTTCACTAAATATAACGTAAAAGGAGTAGTTGTAAAAATTTTGAACGTCAAACGGACATATTTAATGCCTCGGATGTCCAATAAAGACAATTTTTTTTAATTTGGTTATTTATTCGATATCTACGCGATAAAATGCCACACACAAAGACATGATTTATACCTTTACTTTTATCGATTTGTGACTATATATAAGATAAAAATATAGGAAAAAAAGAAAATCAAATCAGATAAAGGAATTGATTTAATCACGTAGATTTTAAAAAAATAAGCAACTTTGAAAAAGAATCGTCTCTAAAATATATTCGAGGCAAAAGTTACAGTCATTTGAAGTTTCACCAAATGAAACGTATAAAGCCATACATCATGTCTCGGATATCCAATCAAGGCAATTTTTTTTTCTTTAGTTATTTTCTCGATATCTACGTGATATAACGTACAACACTGAGATATGATTTATAGTTTTACTTTTATCAGTTTGTGACTATATATAAGGTAAAATTATAGGGAAAAAGAGAAGAAATTCAATTTACGGTCATTTGAAGTTTCACCAAATATAATGTAAAAGGAGTAGTTGTAAATTTTTGAACTTCAAATGGACATAAATCATGCCTTAATGTCCGAGCAAGACGATTTTTTTCCAATTCGATGATTTTTTTGATATCTACGTGAAAAATATCACACACTGAGATATGATTTATAGTTTTACTTTTATCGATTTGTAACTAAGGTAAAATTATAAGGAAAAAAAGAAAGTCAAATAGGATAAAGAAATTGAGTTTACCACGTAGATCTTGAAAAAATAAGAACCTTTAAAAAAAAGAATCGCCTCTAAACGATATTCGAAAAATAATTTACGGTCATTTGAAGTTTCAACATATATAATGTAAATGGGGTAGTTTGTGAAATTTTAAACTTCAAACGGACATAAATTGTGCCTCCGATGTCCGATCGAGACAATTCTTTTTAATCTGCTTATTTTTTTGATATCTACTCGAAAAAATACCACACACTGCCATAGGATTTATAATTTTATGTTTGAGTTTTTGACCATATATGGGGAAAAATTATAAGGAAAAAATGAAAGTCAAATCAGATAAAGAGATTGAGTTTACCACGTAGATCTCCAAAAAATTAGCAACTTTATAAAAAAATCGCCTCTAAAAGAATATCGAGACAAAAGTTATAGCATTTTGAAGTTTCAACATATATAACGTAAAAGGGGTAGTTTGTGAAATTTTGAATTTCAAGCGAACATAAATCGTGCCTTCGATGTTTGATAAATATTCTTATTTTTTTGATATCTACGCGAAACAATGCCACACACTGCCATATGATTTATAGTTTTACGTTTATCATTTTTTTTAATCATATATAGGGTAAAATTATAAGAAAAAATATAGAGTCAAATTGGATAGAGAGATTGAGTTTACCACGCAGATCTGCAAAAAATAAGCAACTTTAAAAAAAGAATCGTCTCTAAAAGATACTCGAGAAAAAAGTTACGGCCATTTGAAGTTTCAACATATATAACGTAAAAGGGGTAGTTTGTGAAATTTTAAACTTCAAATGGACATAAATCATGTCTCCGATGTCCGATTGAGGAGATTTTTTTTTCAATCTGCTTATTTTTTGGATATCTACACGAAAAATCACACGACCATAGGAAATCTAATTTTACGTTTATCATTTTTTGACCATGTATGACAAAATTATAAGGAAAAAAGAAATTCAAATCGGATAAAGGGATAAAGTTTACCACGTATATCCCCAAAAAATTAGAAACTTTTAAAAAAGAATCGTCTCTAAAAGATACTCGAGACAAAAGTAACAACCATTTGAAGTTTCAACATACATAACGTAAAGAAGTAGTTTGTGAAATTTTGAACATCAAATGGACACAAATCGTGCCTCCATAGTCCAATCGAGGCAATTTTTTTTTCAATTTGCTTATTTTATTGATATCTACGCGAAAAATCACACACGGCCATATGAATTTTAGTTTTACGTTTATGGTTTTTGACCATATATGAGGCAAAATTATAACAGATAAATTAAAGTGAAATCGAATAAAGAGATTGAGTTTACCACGTAAATCCCGAAAAAATAAACAACTTTTAAAAAAGAATCGCCTCTAAAAGATATTCGAGACAAATTCACGGCCATTTAAAATTTCGACATATATAACGTAACAGGGGTAGTAGTTTGTCAAATTTTGAACTTCATACGGACATAAATCGTGCCTCCGTTGTTCGATCGAGGCGATTTTTTTCAATCTGCTTATTTTTTCAATATCTGCGCGAAAAATACCACACACTGTCATAGGATTTATAGTTTTACGTTTATCGATATTTGACCTTATATAGGGCAAAATTATAAGAAAAAATGAAAATAAAATCGGATAAAGTGATTGAGTGACACGTATATCTCGAAAAAATAAGCAACTTTAAAAAAAGAATCGCCTCTAAAAGATACTCGAGACAAAAGTCACGGCCATTTAAAAGTTCAACATATATAATGTAAAAGGGGTAGTTTGTGAAATTTTGAACTTCAAACGTTACATAAATCGTGCCTCCGATTTCTGATCGAGGCGATTTTTTTTCAATCTCTTTATTTTTTAATATCTATGCGAAAAAATGCCGCACACTTTCATAGGATTTATAGTTTTACGTTTATCGATTTTTGACTATATATAGGGCAAAATTATAATGTAAAAATGAAAGTCAAATCGGATAAATTGATTGAGATTACCACGTAGATATCAAAAAAATAATCAACTTTAAAAACAGAATCGCCTTAAAAAGATACTCGAGGAAAAATGTACGACCATTTGAAGTTTCAACAAATGTAATGTAAATGGGGTACTTGTGAAATTTTGAATTTCAAACGGACATAAATCGTGCCTACGATGTCAGATCGAGGCGTTTTTTTAAATCTACTTATTTTTTTGACATCTATGCAAAAAGATACCACACACTGCCTTGTGATTCATAATTTTATGTTTATTGGTTTTTGACCACATATAAGGCAAAATTATAAGGAAAAAAATGAAAGTCAAATCAGATAAAGGGATTGAGTTTACCACGTAAATCTCGATAAAATTCGTAACTTTAACAAAAGAATTGCCTCTAAAAGATACTCGAGACAAAAGTTACGGCCATTTGAAGTTGCAATATATATAAGGCAAAAGGGGTAGTTTGTAAAGTTTTGAACTTCAAATGGACATAAATCGTGCCTCCGATGTCCTATAGAGGTGATTTTTTTTCAATATGCTTATTTTTTCGATATCTATGCGAAAAAACATCACACACTGCTATATGATTTATAGTTTTACGTTTAGTAGCTTTTGATCATATAAAGGGCAAATTTATAAGAAAAAAATGAAAGTCAAATCGGATAAAGTGATTGAGTTTACCACGAAGATAGCAAAAAAATAGGTAATTTTAAAAAAAAAGAATCGCCTCTAAAATGATACTCGAGGCAAAAGTTACGGACATTTGAAGTTTCAACATATGTAATGTAAAAAGGGTAGTTTGTGAAATTTTGAACTTCAAACGGATATAAATCGTGCCCCCGATGTCGGATCGAGGTAATTTTTTTCAATTTGCTTATTTTTTTGATATCTACGAGAAAAAATACCACACACGACATATTTACATTTTACGTTTATTGGTTTTTGACCATATATAGGGCAAAATTATAAGAAAAAATTTAAAGTCAAATCGGATAAAAGGATTGAGTTTACTAAGTAGTTCTCAAAAAAATAAGTAACTTTAAAAAAAGAATCACCTCTAAAAGATACACGAGGCAAAATTTACGGATATTTGAAGTTTCATCATATATAACGTAAAAGGGTAGTTTGTGAAATTTGAATTTAAAACGGACATAAATCGTGCTTTCGATGTCTGATTGAGGAGATTTTTTTCAATCTGCTTATTTCATCGATATCTACACGAAAAATACCACACATTGCTATAGGATTTATAGTTTTACGTTAATCACTTTTTGACCATATATAGGGCAAAATTTTATGGAAAAAATGGAAGTTAAATCGGATAAAGGGATTGATATTACCACGAAGATCTCAAAAAAATAAGAAACTTTAAAAGACGAATCGCCTCTAAAAGATACTCGAGACAATAGTTACGTTCATTTGAAGTTTCAACATATATAACGTAAAAAAATGGTAGTTTGTGAAATTTTGAATTTCAAACGGACATAAATTGTGCCTCCGATGTTCGATCGAGACGATTTTTTTCAATCTGCTTATTTTTTTGATATCTATGCGATAAAACACCACACACTGCCATAGTATTTATTTATACTTTTACGTTTATCAGAGTTTTTGACGATATGGAGGGCAAAATTACCTCCAAAAAATAAGCAATTTTAAAAAAAGAATCACCTCTTAAAGATACTCGAGGCAACAGTTACGGCTATTTAAAGTTTCAACATATATAACGTAAAATGAGTAGTTTGTGAAATTTAGAACTTCAAATGGACATAATCGTGCCTCCGATGTCCGATCGAGACACTTTATTTTTTTCAATTTCTTATTTTTTTAATACCTATGCGAAAAAACACCATACACTAACTACCATAAGATTTATAGTTTTACGTGTATCAATTTTCTGACCATATATAGGGCAAAATTATAAGGAAAAATAAAAGTCAAATCGAAAAAAGGAATCGAGTTTACCACGTAGATCTCAAAAAGATAAGAATGCATCATTAGGTGGGGGAGATTGTGACGTCCCGCCACCTATCCAGGCAGATTGCAGCATGCGAAAGGGGACAGGCGGCCCAAAATTCCAGCAAACGAAGGGGCAGGCGGTCCAAGTGTGCAGCAGACGGAGGGGCAGGCGGCCTTGAGCCTTGGAGAGGCTTGTGCAGGCCCTCTAGAATCTTGAGACAGACTAGAGAAATCTAGGAGTCCTTTTGGAAGAGTTAGAGACATTCTTGGAATGTAGACATGTCTTGAGTGCATGTACTTAGGAGGGTGATTCAAAAGTTACTGCTATTTGAAGTTCCAACATATATAACGTAAAAGGGGTAGTTTATGAAATTTTAAACTTAAAATGGACATAAATCGTGTCTCCTATGTCCGATCAAGGCGAAATTTTTTTAAATATCTACTCGATAAAACACACCTCCATAGGATTTACAGTTTTACGTTTATCGGTTTTTAACCATATATAGGAAAAAATTATAAGGAAAAATAGATAAATTAATTGAGTTTAAAATGTAGATCACGAAAAAATAAGCAACTTTAAAAAAGAATCGCCTCTAAAAGATACACGAGGCAAAAGTTACGTCCATTTGAAGTTTCGACATATATAACATAAAGGTAGTTTGTGAAATTTTGAACTTCAAATGGACATAAATCCTGCCTCCGATGTACGATCTAGGCGATTTTTTTTCAATCTGCTTATTTTTTTGATATCTATGCGATAAAACACCACACACTTTCATAGGATTTATAGTTTTACGTTTATCAATTTTCGACCATATGTAGGCAAAATTATATGAAAAGAATGAAAGTCAAATCGGATAAAGTGATTGAGTTAACAACGTAGATCTCGATAAAATAATCTACTTTAAAAAAAAGTTACTCTAAAAGATACTAGGCAAAAGTTATGGCCATTTGAAGTTTCAACATATATAACGTAAGAAGGGTAGTTTGTAAAATTTTGAACTTTAAACGAAACATAAATCGTGCCTGCGATGTCCGATCGAGGCGATTTTTTTCAATATGCTTATTTTTTTGATATCTATGCGATAAGAAATAACACACTGCCATAGGATTTATAGTTTCACGTTGATCGATTTTTGATCATATATAGGAAAAAATTATACGAAAAAAATGAGAGTCAAATCAGATAAAGTAATTGAGTTTAACACGTAGATTAAAGCAACTTTTAAAAAAAAGAATCGCCTCTAAAGATACTCGAGGCAAAAGTTATGGCCATTTGAAGTTTCAACATATATAACGTAAAAGAGGTAGTTTGTGAAATTTTGAACTTCAAACAGACATAAATTGTGCCTCCTTTGTACGATCGGGGCAATTTTTTTCAATATCTTTATTTTTTTGATATCTACGCGATAAAAACACCACACACTGTCATATGATTATAGTTTTACGTTTTTCAGTTTTTGATCATATATATAGGGAAAAATTATATGGAAAAAATAAAAGTCAAATCAGATAAAGTGATTGAATTTACCACGTAGATCTCGGAAAAATAAGCGACTTTAAAAAAAGAATAGCCTAAAAGATAATTGAGGCAAAAGTTAAAAGCGGTAGTTTGTGAAATTTTGAATTTCAAACGATCATAAATCGTGCCTCCGATGTTCGATTGAGGCAATTTTTTTTTCAATCTGCTTATTTTTTTGATATCTACGTGAAAAACACAACACACTGCCATACGATTTATAGTTTTACGTTAATCGGTTCATATATAGGGCAAAATTATAAGGAAAAAATGAAAGTCAAATCGGATAAAGAGATTAGGTTTACCAGGTAGATCTCTAAGACATATGCAACTTTAAAAAAAGAATCGACTCTAAATACAAAAGTTACGGCCATTTGAAGATCAACATATATAACGTAAAAGGGGTAGTTTGTGAAATTTTGAACTTCAAACATACATAAATCGTGCCTCTAATGTCCGATTGGGGCAATTTTTTTTTCATATGCTTATTTTTTTGATATCTACGTGATAAAACACCACACCAATATTGTCATAGGATTTATAGTTTTACGTTAATCGGTTTTTACCATATATAGGGCAAAATTATAAGGAAAAAATTAAAGTCAAATCAGATAAACAGATTGAGTTTACCACATAGATCTCCAAAAAAACTCTAAAAAAAGAATCACCTCTAAAAGATACTCGAGGCAAAAATTACGACTATTTGAAGTTTCAACATATATAACGTAAAAAGAGGTAGTTTGTGAAATTTTGAACTTCAATTGAACATAAATCGTGCCTCCGATGTAGGCAATTAATTTTTTTCAATTTGCTTATTTTTTCTGTATCTACACGTAAAAACACCACACACTGCCATATAGTTTTACGTTTATCCATTTTTTTTACCATATATAGGGCAAAATTACAAGGAAAAATGAAAGTCAAACCAGATAAAGTGATTGAGTTTACCACGTAGATCTCGATAAAATAAGCAACTTTAAAAAAAGAAACGCTTCTAAAAGATAAAATGTTACGTATAAGGGGTAGTTTGTGAATTTTTTTGAATTTTAAACGGACATAAATCGTGTCTCCAATGTGCGATCGAGGCGATCTTATTTCAATCTGCTATTTTTTTTATATCTACATGTAAAAACACCACACACTGCCGTAGGATTTATAGTTTTACGTTTATCCATTTTTTTTACCATATATAGGGAAAATTACAAGGAAAATTGAAAGTCAAACTGGATAAAGTGATTGAGTTTACCACGTAGATCTCGACAAAATAAGCAACTTTAAAAAAAGAAACGCCTCTAAAAGATAAAAAGTTACGTATAAGGGGTAGTTTGTGAAATTTTTTGAATTGTATACAGACATAAATCGTGTCTCCAATGTCCGATCGAGGTGATCTTATTTCAATCTGCTATTTTTTTGATATCTACGAGAAAAAAATACCACACACTACCATATGATTTGTAGTTTTACGTTTATCAATTTTTGACCATATATTGGGCAAAATTAAAAGGAAAAAATGAAAGTCAATTAGGATAACGTGATTGAGTTTAACCACATAGATCTCGATAAAATAAGCAACTTTGAAAAAAGAATCGCCTCTAAATGATACTCGAGGCAAAAGTTATGGACATTTGAAGTTTCAATATATATAACGTAAAAGGTGTAGTTTGTGAAATTTTGAATTTCAAACGGTCATAAATCGTGCGTCCGATGTCCGATTGAGACAACTTTAAAAAAAGAATCGCCTCTAAAAGATACTCGAGGCAAAAGTTATAGCCATTTGAAGTTTCAACAAATAAAACGTAAAAAAGGTAGTTTGTGAAAAGTTGAACTTCAACAAATAAAACGCAAAAATTATCATAAAAATTTGAATTTCAAACGATCATAAATCGTGCCTCCGATGTCCGATTGAGACAGATTTTTTAAATTTGCTTATTTTTTCGATATCTGCGTGAAAAACACAACACAATGCCATACAAATCGGATAAAGAGTAATTAAGTTTACCAGGTATCTATCTATCTCTGAAACATAAGCAACTTTACTCGATAAAACACACTTCCATAGGATTTATAGTTTTACGTTTATCGGCGTTTAACCTCGAAGCGCCGTGCTCCGAGGCCCCCTACCCTACCCCCCCTCTACTTCCCGGACCTCGGAGCGCCGTGCTCCGAGGCCCCCTACCCTACCCCCCCTCTACTTCCCGGACCTCGGAGCGCCTTGCTCCGAGGCCCCCCACCCCCCCTCTACCCCCCCGGACCTCGGAGCGCCGTGCTCCGAGGCCCCCTCTACCCCTCGGACCTCGGAGCGCCGTGCTCCGAGGCCCCCTCTACCCCTCGGACCTCGGAGCGCCGTGCTCCGAGGCCCCCTCTACCCCTCGGACCTCGGAGCGCCGTGCTCCGAGGCCCCCTCTACTACCCCTCGGACCTCGGCGCCGTGATCCGAGGCCCCCTCTACCCCTCGGACCTCGGAGCGCCGTGCTCCGAGGCCCCCTACCCCCCCTCGGACCTCGGAGCGCCGTGCTCCGAGGCCCCCTACCCCTCCCCCCTCGAACCTCGGAGCGCCGTGCTCCGAGGCCCCCTACCCCCCCCTACCTCGAGCGCCGTGCTCCGAGGCCCCCTACCCCCCCTCTACCCCCCCGGACCTCGGAGCGCCGTGCTCCGAGGCCCCCTACCCCCCCCCTCTACCCCCCCGGACCTCGGAGCGCCGTGCTCCGAGCCCCCTACCCCCCCTCTACCCCCCCGGACCTCGAGCGCCGTGCTCCGAGGCCGCCTACCCGCCCTCTAACCCCCCCGTACCTCGAAGCGTCGTGCTCCGAGGCCCCCTACCCTACCCCCCTCTACCCCCCGGACCCGGAGCGCCGCGCTCTGAGGCCCCCTACCCTACCCTACCCCCCCTCTACCCCCCCGCCTCGGAGCGCCGCGCTCCGAGCCCCCTACCCTACCCTACCCCTACCCCCCCCTACCCCCCCCGAACCTCGGAGCGCCGTGCTCCGAGCCCCCTACCCTACCCCCCCTCTAAACCCTCCGGACCTCGGAGCGCCGTGCTCCGAGGCCCCCTACCCTACCCTACCCCCCTCCCCCCCCAACCTCGGAGCGCCGTGCTCCGAGGCCCCCTACCCTACCCTACCCCCCTCTACCCCCCCGGACCTCGGAGCGCCGTGCTCCGAGGCCCCCTACCCTACCCTACCCTACCCCCCTACCCCTACTCCTACCCCTCCCCCCCTACCTTCGTACCTACCCCCTACTACCCTCTCCCCCCTTCTCCTACCCCTCCCCCTCCCCCCCCTCCCCCCCCTCCCCCTCCCCCCCTCTACCCTACCCCCCTACTCCTACCCTAACCCCTCCCCCTCCCCCTCCCCCTAACCCGCCCCTACCCCTCCCCCTCTACCCTACCTCCTACCTACCCCCCCTACCTACCCCCCTCCTATCCCCCGCCTCGAGGCGCCCAGCCCCGAGGCCCTACCCTACCCCTCCTACCCCCCTCCTCCCCCCCCTCCCCCTAACCCCCTACCACTACAACCATAACCCCCCCTACCCCTCCCCCTCTACCCTAACCCCCTACCACTACCCCCTACCCCTCCCCTCTACCACTACCCCCCTACCATCCTTGTACTCCTACCCCCCCCCGACCCCTACCCCTCCCCCTACTCCTACCCCTCCCCTCCCTACCCTCCCCCTACTCCTCGCTACCCCCTCCCCCTACCTCCTACCTACCCCCCTACCCTCTCCCCCTACTCCTACCCATACCCCTCCCCCTCCCCTCTATACCCTCCCCCTAAACCCCCCTCCCCCCTCCCTACCCTCCCCCCCTAAAACCCTCTCCCCCTCTACCCTACCTCCTACCTACCCCCACCCTACCTCCCCCCTACCCCCCCCCCTACCCCACCTACCCCCCCCCCCCCCCAAGAAAGATATTAGAATTTTACCTCAACATGCTAGTCAAATTATATAGCGCGTATGCCCGATGGATGGAATATGTGGAAGCCTTTCCTTTTTCCTTGCCTAGTACGATGATCAAAGATAACATTATATCAATGTTGACATTAATCCAAAGCCAAAAATGAGTCCAGAGTTCGTCACAACTTCAGATACAAGAAACAATCTTTCTCAATTTTCTTACATTGCAAAACAGCTTATTAAATAAAAGGTTCATCAAACTATGAAAACTCATAATTATCAAAAGTTTCTTCTAAATTTTGTTCCTAACAAACTAAGAACAGTAATAAAATCATTTAAGGGACAAAAAGCAGGAATTGGTCCACTGATATGATCTAAAATGCCACTGGTAAAAATTGACAGCCAAGGACTTTCAGGAATCGAAATACTCGAAATGAGAAATGCAATCTAATTGAACATTCACATTGATTTAGAAATTTCTAATCACAAACTGTAGCTAAAATGATTTCGACTCATGTAGAAGTATTTCAGATCGCATCAGGCCACAAACAGGGCAGCATTGGAACATGTAAATCATTACAAACCAACCCTATTTCTAAACAGGCTTGCCAGATGCAAGACGAAGTGGAAAGGTTTACAATCTATCATTTATAATGCACTTCAGAATTCATATAATGAGAGGGGGAACTAACACAAACTCATTGATGTAAGAGAAGGAAGATATAAACACAAACTTGATCAAAATATTTTTAAAATGAGGAGGAGAAATATATATTCTGGACAAACTTTTATCAAGAAGATAACAAACAAACTTAGTTACATAGATAAATTTGATCATTTTTAAATCAAAATATTTTAGAACATGAAATTCAATGGCAGTTAGGCGAAACAAAATTTACATCGACATAAATTACATAAAAAGCTTAAGCACATACTTTGGTTTTTTTATTTCCTGTTTACTCTGAAATATAAAGGAAACCAAAACATAAATCACCAGACAAGACAAAGTGAATGAAGATTTCTCACAATGTATAGTTGTCAAAACAATTCGAGATTCATTTACCAAACTGAAAACTGTCTTTTTCTTTCTAGCACCAATAAGATTGTAATGTAAAGAGACTAGAGAAGCAAACAAAATTTCAGAACTAAACTACAACCAGCATCCATCAAAATCTCAAACTAAAGCTAAAAGCGTCAAAATTTAGAAAAATCTAGTAGTTCTTTGCTAGCATTGACCAAATTAAGCAGCAAATTTTTTTAGACAAGTCCTCGGGATATACTTGCATGTAACTACAATGCGACGAGAATTGGGCAAAGAATTAAGCAGAAAAGGAGGAAAACAGAGAAACAACACTAAGGCACGGGTATACAGGAGTAGAGGGAGCTGAGAAGGTAATCAAATTATGTATACAAGCAAATAAACATAAAAGAAAAACAGAGAAATACAAGAATCTGGCACCTAAAAACTTCCAAATAGGTAAAATCATAATCTCAATGAGAAATATCAAAATGATATGTATATACTAAGGAATATTTATTCAGATCAAATACTGATGATCGCATTTCATAACAAAGCCAAATTATAAGGCACAAAATGATCCCAGATGACATATAATACGCAAAAATGGTAGTTACAGAAAATGACACACCACCGTAAACAAGACCTCCTACAATTTGGTTCAATCCACCATTTGCACCCGATCCATGACCTCGCCAAAGCCATCAACCATTACTACCTCCTTCCACCAATTAAAGACTTAAAACAAAGCTATAACTCACAATTAGATTATTACTTTTTAGAGCAAATTAAATGGTTAGTACTTATGACAGAAATTTAAACTTTCCTTCCACCTATTAACATACAAACATTAGAACTTTCTTTAAATTTTCAAAAAGCAAAGTGGACAGTGAACTTGTTTATACAAGGGAAGTCAATTAACAAAGAATTCAACTTCCAAATATCACAATCTCGACCAAAAAACTTCAAGAATCTTTAATCATTTTTTCATGAAACCCAAGGTAACATTAACCAATTTACTTATTTTATCCAAGAAAGAAAACCCCAGAAAAAGAAATCAAAAAACCCACCTAGATTATCTTTCCGTACACAAATTAACACAAGAAACCCCTAGCCAACATACAAAAATGTGAATCATCAAACCCAGTAATCAAGAAAAAACACAAAACCCAATTATTTTCCTACAAGTACACATGAGTCGACGTCTAAGAAAGTAGCGGTCGTACCTTCACTCCAACATTCAATTTTCCAGTCTGATGAATTCGTGGCCATTGATTGTCTCTTCGTCACAGATGAACGCCTCTTCTCCTCTTCTCCTCCTCCTAAAACGAAGAAGAAAGCTGTAATTTGTAATTGTGAAAAATGTGGGAAAATAGAGATTTAAATTGGCTATCCGTTAGGAGCTCACAACGGAAGGATTTTGAAGGGATTCGTTCTTGACTTTGGTCAAGCTGGCGCTTCCCCTTTGCTTTTACTTTTATTTTTTTATAAATTAAAATTACAAGTAGTAATTATATATGGTCATTGACACATTTTATTAATAAAAATAATTTTTGTTATAGGAAATGATATATGTGACCTTATACTAGGTTTAGTACATTTGAATTTAATTGAATTTGAAAGTAATGTTTGAGTAAGCATTGAAACAATAACATATTCGATAAAATCTCACGAGTTAGTTAAATCCAAAGAAGATAGTGGTGTAAGATTTTGTTTCAAAATTTCATAATTATAGTTGGTGATTATTTTGAATTAGTTTTTTGTTTATTAAACTAGCCACATTTGGGGTAAAAGAATTAAATTATGTGGTAGATCGAGGGTTTATCTAAGTTTAATTAGTCAGGTAGAAGAGTGTTTTTAAGGTTATCAGTTGTTTGATTATAAATATAATAATTTACGCAAGTCCGACATGTCTTCAGTACTTCTCTATTTACTATTAATGTATAAATCTCTTAAAAGGTAAAATAATTCCTAGAAAAGAATACAGAAAGAGTTACATGGATTCTAAGAAACATATGTCTTTCAAAATAATTTATAGGTCTACCTCGACGTCTTTTAATTTCTTTGACTCATCATGATTTCACTTCTCGTTCATCTAGATATCAATGACATTAGCATTACAAGCAACCTTATCTCATATTTTACATATATGTGCTACTTAAACTTTCTCATAAATGTGCTACTTATCAACCTTCTCATAAAGCAAGTTCATTCCTTGAAGTGCTAGTCCTCTCAAATTGTAATCTTACTGGTGAAATTACAGCTTCTATTGGAAATTTGTCGTCGCTTCTGAGGATTTTGAATCTCGGTTTCAATGCTTTAACAGGAAGTATTCCACCTGAAATAAGAAGATTATCACAGCTGAAGCAACACATTACGAAACTCCATGTTTACTAAAAACTATATCAATTTCTTATTGTTCTTTTACTATTTAAATTATGGCCCTCACCAGAAAACGAGATCAAGTCTTTTACACATGATTTATTGAGTTCTGAAAGCATAGTGAGACTTAAAAGTCATCCAAATATCATTATTTGCTCATATATTATAAATGTTTAATTTGCAAATCTTTTCATATGCATTGGAACTTCTATACCTGAAACAAACTTAGAGAGATGGATCAAAACAAAAAAAAAATCTATTTGTTAGCAACAATATAACACCAATAATATAGGAAAATTTATTTCAAAGTTCAGTTGCATACTGAAATCTATTGCCTTTTATTGAGTTAATGTGAAATTAGATCAAAAGTCCAGACAACCAACAAGAAGCACAATCTTTTTCCGACTAAATTTATTGAGTTAATGTGAAATTAGAGAGGCTGTTTCCGAAAGATTTATATATACAGCAAACCCAGGTAAATGAAGAACATTAATCAGGGTGAAAACTCATAAGAGACCCTGACATCGGATCAGCTATAAATTATTGAAATCACATTGAAACATGTTTTTTTCCTTTTCCTTCAGTGTTATTACCCCCTCTGTTTCATTTTGGGTGGGTCCGGAGTATGAGAGTCTCACAACTTTATTTTCTACGCAAATTCAGACATAGAATCTTCATGTCTGAAATAAAATTTTAAGAAACTACATAAAAAGTATAATAATTATTAAAAGTTAATAGTTCAAAATATAAGACAATCATGGTCAAAGAAAAAACTTTGACTCTTTTCATCCAAAGATTAGGGGGTTGGAGCAAAATTCACTTATATACAAAAACTTCAAGTATTTGAGATATCAGTAGATACTTCCACAATAAAGTAAAATCCGTTCTATAGGACGAAGAACAATGTGATAACTTTAAAAACTAATTTTGACAGTTAAATATTTATAATTCCAGGCCAATGTGGATAAGAAACCACTAACCTTTGTAGATGTTCATCGAAATCCTTGCAACTAGCTAGGGTATCCTGGTGATTATCAAGACTTCCTATCTTTGCCTGAAGACGGTTGACTTCAGCTTGCAACTCCTCATTCCAAGTTTCAAGTGAGTTGTATGACTCTACCATGCATTTGAGCTGAATTTCAGACAAACTGTTTGCCTTTTGAGCAGATGCCAATTGTGACTTAATCTCTGCTAGGAGTAGCTCGGTTTCAGCCAACTGGGATTTAGTGCTCTCCAAGTTCGGAGTATCTAGCAAGATCAAGAGCCATATTTTCTTTCTCTAATTTCAATTGTTCTTCTCCTCCAACGAGCACTTCAAAGAGGTTGATGTTGACTCTGAAGTAGGAGAACAAGACTTCTTTCACGAGGAATGTCTGGATCAGAAGTCGAATCACAAAAATGAGCACAACCGTTTGCATAAATGACACAATATTTCAGATCCCTTTTCACATGACTCAATATTTCTGCTTCAGCTTGGGATTTTTTTCACTGAGATTTATCACCATGCTAGAACTCTCCTGCAAAGAGCTTGAGAGTGCAGAATTTTCTGCCGCAGACCTGTTGGTCCAAGTTAGCTATCTTTTTTTCAAACTCATGCTTCATCTTTTCAAACTGTTTGGTTTTATTCTGGATCACATCATGCAGCTTCTGTTCATGCTCTTCTTTCAAATTACGTATCTGCCGCATGCACTCCTTCAGTGCACCATCCAAATGTGATGCCCTGTCTTAAGCATTAAGCTTCAAAAGAGTGATGGATTCCAGGTGATTTTTCAGTGTCGCGGCTTCTGACTCAGTCTTCTCCCAACCTGTCCGGATAGATGTCAATAAAATAACTTAATACGAAGTTATAGAACACTTGGTACAAGAAAAACATATAAATAAATAAGGAACATCCAAAATGATACGGAAAAGCAGATGGTTCCACCCTCGTACTTTGAACCTCTTCATTCTTTTAAAAACGGAGGGAGTATATAATACTATAACAACAATACTGTGACTCAATCACAAGCAAGTAGGAGTCAGCTACATGAATCCTCATTGACCATGTAGCTACATTTAAGACAGTATGCAATACTAAAAATCCAAAAAATTATTTTGAAATAAAAAGATCTCCGGTTAGACCCTAACAAACACTCTTTCTCAATGAGAAGACTAACAGGGAAATCTTAAGAGGAACTCTAATAAAGAAAAAAAAAACTTAAATCATTTTGAAATTGGTGAACTGATAATAACATTTCAAACTTGAGTAAATTGCAAAGAATACATAGCTATGAAATGCTTAAACCATCCACCATAAATGACATAGCTTCATCATAAAGTTCCAAACTTTACACCTAAAACCATCCTTAATTCATTACCCCATACTTCTAATAGTGCATCAAAGATCCAGCCATTCAAGATATCAATCGTAATGGGTACAAAGGGTAATTCCCAAAGAGGCAGCTGATCCAACTTGTAATAGTTTTCAACTAAAATGAAAAGACAATTAGTGGTATGCTCCAACGACAAAGTCCAGCCTGTACGGAATCTGCATTAAAAGCCAAAAGAATTAATTCCCAAAAAAGTAAACAAATTAGGACAGTAAACTAACTAGCACAACATA
Source organism: Solanum peruvianum (assembly GCA_027705065.1). Taxonomy (NCBI): domain Eukaryota; kingdom Viridiplantae; phylum Streptophyta; class Magnoliopsida; order Solanales; family Solanaceae; genus Solanum; species Solanum peruvianum. Next base: position 61,980,413 of record JAKWJD010001761.1, read on the forward strand.
CTTCAATCCTTTTAGCTATAATAAGGAAGAGCAAAATCAGAGACACCGGAACATAACAAACTTCTTTAATTTCCATCAGTCCAATTCACTGTGTATTGGATCAATGTCCTCAACCTTGGCTATACATTGACTTCAAAATACATAATCCGAACAACTTAAACAATCTTTGATACATTACTGCAAACCAAGTCGGAAGCACACAAAAGAACGTGAACCGGGGAAAGGGGAAGAAAGTATGTGAGGGTCATCTCAGAACATGGAAGAGAACTAGTAACCATTTAAGCTAACTCATAATTATATACATTTTATTTCAAAACATTTTATTTCAAAGGATGTATAAATCAACATCCAAATGATACGGAAAAGCAGATGGTTTCCTCGTACTTTGAACCTCTTTATTCTTTTTAAAACGGAGGAAGTATATAACACTACAACAACAATACTGTGACTCAATCACAAGCAAGTAGGGGTCGGCTACATGAATCCTCATTGACCATGTAGCTACATTTAAGACAAAGTTATGCAATACTACATCCAAAAAATTATTTTGAAATAACAAGATCTCCGGTTAGACCCTAACAAACACTCTTTCTCAATGAGAAGACTAACAGGGAAATGTTAAGAGAAACTCTAATAAAGAAATTTTAAAACTTAAATAATTTTGAAATTGGTGAACTGATAATAACATTTCAAACTTGAGTAAATTGCAAAGAATACATAGCTATGAAATGCTTAAACCATCCACCATAAATAACATAGCTTCATCATAAAGTTCCAAACTTTACACCTAAAACCATCTTTAGTTCATCACCCCACACTTCTAATAGTGCATCATCTCCTAGAATTCTACAGCAAGTTTACAAATTTCTGAAATATGCATGAATATAAAACTAGCAGAAGTCTATTCAAAGCTCTTTTATTTACAAGAAAACAAACAAAAACTATTCACCAAAATAACATTTCATACCAAAATTGAAAGATTGTTTCGGTTCTTGAAAATACCCATTAATATTTTAACATCAGAAATGTAAATCTCAAAGCATACCCTTTTATAGTTGGCTTTAATTGGACCCTTTTTGGGGCATAAGAAGAGGTTTGTAATATAATAGTGAATTGAGCTTCCTTTCAATTGATGGCTGAAATGAGAGAGTGAAATGGCAAAGATGAGGGAAATGTGGAGAAGAAGATGATAATTTGAGAGTTTGGGGAGAAAAATCCTTTTTTTTAAAAAAATAAAATAAAAAATTAGTCACCTATTTTCCATTTCTTTATTAAAAAAAATAATCCATTTTCACATGTTTTAAATTTAATCTTAATAGTAATATATTTGTCAGATTTAGGTTTATAATAGTGAAACCATAACATAATATGTCTAAATATAAAAATTGTGACTAATAAATATATGTTTGGATGATTTTCAATTTACTGACTCGTAAATAAAAAATTATAAATTGGAAATTATAGCTTACGATCTTTTTATTTATTTTTGTTGACTTAAAAATAAGTATTTATAAGTATTTTTTTTTATTTTACTCAAACACATACCTAACAATAATGATCAATTGCTTATCATTAATTAATAAACCATTATGTAGCAAACTCTTACGTAAAGATAAGATATAAGTTCCAAAGTTTTAGATACATTGACGATATAAAAAAACCTTAACAAGAAGAACATAATTACGAATAAAGATTCGCTCAAGTAATTTTTAATGACCTTATAGATTTATGTTATATGTATCATATAATAATTTATGGTTGAGATCCATTTAAATTATAAAAACAACAAATCCGTCAATTATTTTTATTTTTTAAAACTATTAAATAAAAAATTAAGTGTACCCTAGCTAATATTTTCAAGAAAAAATATAAGACTGACGAGAATATGCGGACTTCTCGATTTTTTTACCCATCAAATCTCGTACTTGTATTGAATTTTTCAAATTATTCTAATTTTAAAGAATTTGACACTTTTGAAAAATCTGAATAAATATTTTTATAATTATTTGAAAACCTCCAAATAAGTTTTTTTTTTGGTCTTATCATGTTCTTTAATTGAATTACTATTTTAGAATTAAATGATGTTTTTAAGTTTGATCTATTTTTGGAGATTACTTCAGAATTTGAAGAAAGCATGTGGGAAATTACACCCGAAGAAGTTTGGCGGGTAAAAAGTCAGAAAGTTCGCATATTCCCGTCAATCTTAATTTTTTCTTGAAAATATTAGCTTATACACTTAATTGCTTTATTTGATAGTTTTTCTTTTTTTTAAAAAAAAAAATTGATAAATTTGTTATTTTTATTAGTTATTATTATAATGAGTATATAATTTAAATAAATATTAACCATAAATTATTATACACTACACATGACATAAATCTATAATGTCATTGGACATTACTCAACTTAATTGGATCTATGTGCCACGATTACATACCTCTAAGATGGAAAAAGAACAAGAAGTTGGAACTTGCTCAATTTTGTATAATAATGATAATAACTTGTTAGCTCAAATATCAAAACTTGATCCAAAAGAGACAGGCATCTCGAAAAAAAAAATGAAGGATGAGTCATACGGATTGTGGGATTTGTGTATACTCCCCCGTTTCTATTTAGTTTTTTATTTTAGGTTTTCTGTCCCTTACGAAATTAGATAAATTTATCATTGTGTTCTTATTTTGTGATTTTAGTAAGATTTTCAACAAATAAACGAAAATTAATTTATTTAATTAATTACGTTCACTAATGCACATGAACTTATTATTTAACTTTTCTATGTTAATCAAATTCATACTTTCTAGGATAAAATAGAAAGAATAATGTTATTTATATATTGATTTTCTGATTGCGACAAGTGTTTTATTAAAAGACGACATATATAAGAAGGGATGTAGTACTTAATTTTTCTATGTTGGATGAATGTATACTTTCAAGTTTCAAGCTAAAAGCTTTCAAAGGATAAAATACAAAGAATAGTGTCATCATGTATTGATTTTATAAAATAACAAATACTAAAAAGACTATCTATTTTTAATAGTAACGACACATAAATAGGAATTAAAAGAATCAAATGGCTACACGGGGATTCACAATCTATAATATAACCTAGTTGACTCAGGTATATAACTATTCTATTGGTTCACTTTTATTTTTCAAAATATATTTATTAAGAAAATAATGATTGATATGATTAGTTTATTATATTATATTTATTAATTGGATATATTTATGTTACGTCTCTAAAGAATGAGTAATCAATATTTTCTAATATAAAATATGAGAAAATTTAATTATTTTTTCTTAATATGTTAAAAATGTGAAGTAAAAATAAAATTCAAAATAATGGTCAAATAAAAAAAGTATAAAAATGTACTAAAATATGTGGAATTCTCTATTTTCTCGAGATCCACTTGGAGCAACTTTGAAATCACGAAACACTCCTCATTCACCTTAATTATTTATCTATGATTTAATAATAGAAAATTTTACTAACATATTAATTTTATACTAAAAATCTTTGCTTTTTCAATCATAGATGATTTTTCTTTAAATAATAAATGAGTATTAAATTGCAAATTTTACTATTATGTACTCTTCTTCTTTTTCTTCAAGAAGCATGAGCAGAAAGCAAGAATAGCTAGGCCAAGTAAAATGCAACCAAACGTCGAGAAAACGAATACTATTATGATATAATTGTGAGGTGGTGATGATGGTGGTGGTGATGGAACATATGGTGGAGGATGAGGTGGTGGAGGAGGAGAGTAGGGGTGAGGTGTTGGGGAGGTGGGATGAGGAGGAGGGGGTGGTGGAGAAATGGGAACTGAAGTTATTCAAATTGTTTGCCATAGGAATTAAAATCTTGGGATTTATTTGTTATAATTTTTTTTTTGTGCAAGTTCTTGATGACTCTTGATAATGTGATGTAGAGAAAATGAGTTCTTGGCTGCTAATTTATAAATGCTGAATTTTTCCAAGGTTCTTTTCATTTAGCTCTCTCATGTGTTTTTTGTAATTTTTAATTTGGGAAAAATGTCAGATACGTTATCGAATTTTGAGAAAAACTTATGTTATAGGTTATTTTTTAAAAGTTTGTTTCATCTATGTTATTTCTATTTGAAAAAAAAATAAATATATATGTTATTATTTGTTGACATAGGTAAGCGCCATTTTCTCAAAATTCGATGACATATTTGAGCCTTTTTCTTTAAAAAATCAATGATATGACCGAATCATAATTGACCACTAGTAAAAATGATTTTACAAAAGCGGAACTGTTTTCAGTTAACAGATAATGACATGTATAAACCTTTTCTAAAATAAAAATAGATAAATGACCGAGCTAGCAAACAATTAATAAATAACATAAATAATTCTTTTTTTTTCAAAAGTCGATGATATATTTAAACATTTTCCGTTTAATTAATTAAAATTCTCTCTTTTGGGGTATGCTTTCAAGTAAGCAGAGACTTGGCTCTCATGTAAAGACTAGGAAGAGACTTTATCTTAGCTTTAATTTGTGATGATTGCAGTATAAAACACTTTTTGTTTTTCTCTATACTTCTTTAATTTCCCTTCATTATTCTGCTTAACTAATTATTAGTGTCCCAAAGTCCAATCAAAGATTTTCAAGAATATTCATCATTTGAGCTAAAAAAATCAATAAAAATTACTCTCTTTTACTTCATCAAATATTTTGCTTTGATATTCATATTACCACTATAAAAGGATTAACGCAATTTGAATTAAATATGTTGCTTGTGACCTTTTCTAAATAATATGATTTATTGATCTAATAAATAATTTTTAAACTAAATAGTTTAAGCTTTCTATTAATACTTCAGAAGTAATCATAAAGCTTTCTATTAATACTTCATTTACTCCTTTCCCCCAAAAAATCTACCTATACTATTTTAATTGACAAAATATTCTCTCCATTCCATATTAATTGAATTTTTAGGGATTTTTCATTGTTCAAAGTTTAAGACGAATGTTTGAATTTTTATTTTTTTCTTCCATATTTCCCTTTTTTTTAAAAATAAGTTTGATATTTTTTAAAAGATAAATCTCAACAGTTATAAATTTATATTTATAATTTCACAAAACACAATAATAAAAAGTATGGCCCAAATTATGTCCTTAAATATTTCTCTTAATAAGTGTACATTATATGGAATCAATAAACATTTTAGACTTACTCTTATGATTAAGGCTATTAGTTTTATTTTTCTAAAAGAACACAAAAATATGAAAATAACTAATATGGATCGAGAGGAGTATTATTCAAACAGAAACATTTTTAAGTTTGCGTGTCTTTGCTCCTTTAAGGCGCTCGAGATCATTGAGCTACATCATATTGTTGTGTCAGAATATGTTATTTAACTACTTTATTCACTATTTACTTGTATATACGGTATAATTTATCGGCGAAGGGTGTCACATGAGTGTAGCTAAGTGCCTGAAGAGTATACTAGTCATTGGGAATTCTTTATTCCAAAACTTTACTAGGCTGACCTTTAGGTTTAAAGTGATCAATAGGATGACCGATACCATGTAAAATAGATCTTGAGTCTAACTCAAGAGAAACAGTTAACTCAAGAAGTGAAGATTGCCTAAGTCATGATAAAGAAAAACAGAAGAATTGAATGGTATGTGAGAAGTTGTGACTTCAAAGAAATTAAAACATCAAAAAAAAATTATAATTAACTTTATACAATAGTAACTCCCATTCTTGTCATTTTTTTATTTTTTTTTAAAAAATGAAATAAAAATCATGAATTGATGCTTAATTAAGTTTGTCTATGGGCAGCTTCAAGAGCAGAAGGTGTAATTTCTGAAGATTTATTATTAGCATGTATGAAGTTATGATGATGAACTTCTTCCAACTCTTTCTTTGTCCTTATAATGTCATCTCGTTCATGCAAATCTTCTTCTACTGAGAGTACTATTGTCTCAAGTTTCCTATGAGGTCCTTCAACAATTGCTTCCTTTATTTTAACATGATCATCAATGTGTTTCACTTCTTTTTCTTCAACTAGCATTGTACTCTTCTTCTTTTTCTTCAAGAAGTATGTGCAAAAAGCAAGAATAGCTAGGTCAAGTAAGATGCAACCGAACGTCGAGAAAACGAGTATTACTATGGTGTAGCTTTAATCAGAGGAAGGTGGTGGTGGTGGTGGAAATGGGAAGTTGTTATCCATAGTTTTGATGTGTTGGGAAATTGTTATGAGTTTTGTTGAGAGTTCTTGATGATGACTTTTGAAGTTGTGATGAAGAGTATATTGAGTTCTTGGCTTCTTATTTATATGTGTGGTTTAGATCTTATTTATATGTGTGGTTTCCTAAAGGTTTAATTTATTTGTATTACTTTTTCTTTCAGTCGGTTAAAAAATTATTTCTTTTCTTTTTTGGTAATTTCTTAATTTTAAGTTTCAACATGATTTTTGGTACATTCTACATATTTTTATTTTAAAATTACTTATTAAAATATATTTTTATTTTCTTAAATTTCGTGTTAAATTGAAATCAGATAAACAAAGAGAGTTTTGTTTTTAGGGTATGCTTTGAAGTAAGCAAAGACTTGGCTCTGATGTGAAGATATAGGAAGTCTTAATTTTGATGCGTTGATTGTAGTGAAGAACACTTTTCCCTTTGTTGCACTCTTTTACAAACGTAGTTATTTTGCTTTTTAAGTGATCTTCTAGTGTCCTACTCCTTAAAAACATGGAAATTCTATAGGAAACTCAAAGGCAACTGTGGTGTTTGAACTAATTTACATGCACCTCGATTAATTTTATGAAATATATATCATATTTCATCAAAAACAAATATCAAGTAACTCAACATGCAACTAATTTCACAATACGTGTCAAACTAAAGTCAATGTCGAAGTAAGGATTTTAAATTAAAAAGTATAATATCTAAAGAAAATAACACACGAATAAATTGAAAGAATTCAACATACACTATAAATATATTAAAAATAATTTTAACTATATATAAATACTATAATTTGTTTGAATGAACTCCCTGACCATTAGTTGGCTCAGCCATAGACCAAGGATACAACAAATCTAAAAAAATCACTTTCACTAATTACTAAAGTCACACCATTAACTCTGCTCTAATCATGATTGTCCTATTTCTACAAGTGTTGAGTGCAAAATAAGTTCCATTATTGATCCACCCTTTTCTTCTCCCACTTCGCTTGAATATGTTTTAATATAACACCTAGTAGATCTGTCGAAATTCTATCGATGTACATAAATTTGAGATTGAGGGAGTAATGTATATAATTTAAAAATTACGTATAATATATTATATATTATAATAATTAACATCATAAAATACTTTTAAAAAAATATAAAAAATTGAGTCAACTTTTCAAATTCTATCTGTGCGACATAAATTGGGACAAAAGAGATAACATATATTATTTAAAACTGACACAAAAATTAAAATACTATAAATCACAGTAAATAATGATTTTTATAAAAATTTTAATTGATCGACTCTCCAAATTTCACAAATTAAAATTAAAAAATATTAAAATATATCGGACTCGCACTTACAAAGACTTCTATCAAGTTACAGTAACATAGTTACATAATAATATAATATAATGGAGTAGTAAATTTCACTTTTTTATTGTTAAAACTAAAAATAAATGAGCTATGTGTGAAATGGATCTTAAATTTCACCGCTCTTTATTTCTTATCGCATAAAATCATTTGAGGACATTTATTTTAGGTAGTTATATTTGAGAAATCCATTAAAGCACTTCAAAATAATTGATTGTTGTTATCTTTTAATATTGTGTGACAATATATTAATTAGAAAAAGAATAAAAAAGAGTTATTGTTTTGATTCTTTAATAAAATCAATGGATGTTGAAGGATTTAATATGGATGTCACATTATTGTAGGAGAATCTGAGTAATATAGGTTAAAGGTGTTTTAGTTGGATATCATTTGACTAGGGTTAGGCATATTATGGTTTAAAACAAAATAAATGACTGAACTAATTTTATTTTTTTAAAAAATGATTTCAATTTGTTCGATCGATTTTGGTTATTAAAACTAGAATTTTGGTTATTTGGTTCGGTTTTCGATTTTAAATTATTTTAATGCGGTTAAATCAAAAAATCAAAATCAAATTGCACTATACTTACAATTATGAAAATTCTCACAAAAACTTTTCAGATTTTTTTTTTTAATTTTTTCATAAATCACATTCGAAAATTGTGTTTTATTCATTGTTAGTGATCTTCAGTATTCTCCCTTAATACCATTAACTAAACTAGTAACATACATTTTCTATTATTACACAAGAACTCCACTTTATTGTATATACTAATGAACATTTTTGTGATTTGCACGGTCATAAAAACTATCTCTAAATTTAGAAATGAACTTCTTATATATTCTTACAAAATCAATAATATATATTAAAATGTTTCCTCTGATAAAATAAAGTAAAACATGAAATGAAAAGTATATAGGTAATATAAGTAGAAATTAATTGTATTTTAATATCATTTCTTAATTATTATTTTTAAAATTTTATTTTTACCCGTATCTAATTTCCCCGTCATTTGTTCATACCATAAATAATAAGCTCTAGTTTAGAAAATATATTATTTTTTCTCAATTTATCATTATTCTCTTCTTGATTATCTCAGCTTTCTTACCCTACTTCCTCTTTTTATTTGTCTGGATTGTTACTTTCTTTGATCCTTTCTATATTTTTTTATTTATTTAATTTCATTATTTTTTTATTTCTCTTATTCTTATTGTACGTAAAAAATAAATCAAATTAAATGCTATAACTATATTTTGATTTAATTGTGTCCTGTGGCAAACTGTTTGTCAGTTACCTCTCTTCCTTAAACTCTCGCTCGCCACTCTCCCTCTCTCGCTCCATCTCTTGCTTTTATACAAACACAAGTGTATAAAACGTGTTTGTATTTGTATAAAAGGAGGAAAAACTGTATATATACATATATTTGTTCCCCTCTCTCCCCTCTCCCGGATCTTGCTCGCCACTCTTCCAGATCTCGCTCGTCACCTTCGCCTCTATCACTTATACAAACAGAAAAGAATTGTATAAATAGTGTTACTGTTTGTATAAAGCAAGAAAAGATTGTATATTCACTTGCAAATGTATATATCTTCGTCCTATATGCTTATAATTATAAAATACAAATATTTCTCTGCCTAATTTTTTTTTGTCTTTCTCTTTTTCTCGTTTTATACATACACAAATTATACAATTGATTTGTATACAACTGATTTCTTTTGGATATGTTTAACGAATTATACACTTGGTTTCTTTGTATATGTATAGCAAATTATACATATTTATGTTTGTTATGGAGCACAATTATGCGAACTTTGCTATAACATACAAATATAAATTTGTGTTTGCTATATGTGAAAGTTGCTCTTTTTTAAATACTTTTTTTCTACTTTAATATTCTCATCACCAATGAAAACTCTAACGTCTTTCATCTTTCTTCATCTTTTATAGTAATTATCTTGCCTAATTAATTGAGTAACTTTTTAATCAAATTTAGATTTTAAAATTAATATAATAGGTACTAACACATTAATGAGACTCGAATACAATAAGTGATAGTTAATAGTAAGTAATTAAAAATATGAGTTACATGTATTCATGAGAAATATTTGAAGCACTGACTTTTATTTTTTTGACATTTTTTTTGTTTTAATAATAAAAAACAGATTTAAAAATAGGAAAATGGTAAAAAAAATTGAGAAAAAGAAAAATGTGGTTATTAGTTATAGAGTTGGAATACCACTTTGTCTATGCCCAGTTATATATGAATATACATAGATATTAATTTTAAATTTCCAATTACCATATATTTGGATAAATAAAAAATTGTGGTGCTAATTCAATTTTTTTTTATTTGTTAATGTTTTTATTCATGAACTTTTTGATATTTTCATAACCATCTACAAAAATACACAGGAAAAAAAATTCTTACATAAATAACGAACAAAAAAGAAAATAAATCAACAAATTAAAAGAAAAACACACATATATAACAAAACCTTCACTACTTAAATAATACATTTCTCTTCAACTTATTTCTAATTATTCTTATGATTTATTGTTCAATGTTCATTTTCTCATTTTTTTCTTTTTATTAGTATAGTTTTTTTCCTCTTTTTAAGTTTTTTTTTTCATCTTTTTAGAAAATTATGTACTTAATAATGTACCATATGGTCTTCATTTTGATAAAGACCATGATATATTCTTCAAGATTAATCACATTGATGTTCATACTAATTTGGTATAAGTTCATCAAAATGAGAAGGAAATTTAATTATCTTGAAGGATTTCATCAAGAGAGATGGTCATATTAGCACAAATTTTTGAATGATTTCCAAATATTTTGAAGATTTATTCATGTATTATTTGATTTCATCTAATATTATTCTATTTGTTTTTATATTATTTTGATTATATATAAATAATTTCATGTTATTCAACAAAAATCAAGTTATGAAACTCTACTGATCATCATATTAGAAATCTCAGTTTGCAATTTTTACTCATATTACTTTGCTCTTCTTATTATTATTATGTGAATGAACGAAGAGAACCCCCCCTTACCCCTTGGAGTCCTCAGGGCGCACGCCCCGAGAACCCCTACCCCCCCGGAGTCCTCAGGGCGCACGCCCCGAGAACCCCTACCCCCCCGGAATCCTCAGGGCGCACGCCCCGAGAACCCCTACCCCCCGGAGTCCTCAGGGCGCACGCCCCGAGAACCCCTACCCCCGGAGTCCTCAGGGCGCACGCCCCGAGAACCCCTACCCCAGGAGTCCTCAGGGCGCACGCCCCGAGAACCCCTACCCCTCCCAGGAGTCCTCAGGGCGCACGCCCCGAGAACCCCTACCCCTCCCAGAAGTCCTCAGGGCGCAGGCCCCGAGAACCCCTACCCCCCCCGAGTCCTCAGGGCGCACGCCCCGAGAACCCCTACCCCCCCGGAGTCCTCAAGGCGCACGCCCCGATAACCCCCTACCCCCCCGGAGTCCTCAAGGCGCACGCCCCGATAACCCCCCCCCGGAGTCCTCAGGGCGCACGCCCCGATAACCCCCCCCCCGGAGTCCTCAGGGCGCACGCCCCGAGAACCCCTACCCCCCCCGGAGTCCTCAGGGCGCACGCCCCGAGAACCCCTACCCCCCCGGAGTCCTCAGGGCGCACGCCCCGAGAACCCCTACCCCTCCCAGGAGTCCTCAGGGCGCACGCCCCGAGAACCCCTACCCCCCCAGGAGTCCTCAGGGCGCACGCCCCGAGAACCCCTACCCCTCCCAGGAGTCCTCAGGGCGCACGCCCCGAGAACCCCTACCCCCCCGGAGTCCTCAGGGCGCACGCCCCGATAACCCCCCCCCCGGAGTCCTCAGGGCGCACGCCCCGAGAACCCCTACCCCCCCGGAGTCCTCAGGGCGCACGCCCCGAGAACCCCTCCCCCCCCCGGAGTCCTCAGGGCGCACGCCCCGAGAACCCCTACCCCCCCCGGAGTCCTCAGGGCGCACGCCCCGAGAACCCCCCCCCCCCGAGTCCTCAGGGCGCACGCCCCGAGAACCCCCCCTCCCCCGGAGTCCTCAAGGCGCACGCCCCGAGAACCCCCCACCCCCCGGAGTCCTCAGGGCGCACACCCCGACAACCCCCACCCCCCCCCCCGGAGTCCTCAGGGCGCACGCCCCGAGACCCCCCCTCCCCCGGAGTCATCAGGGCGCACGCCCCGAGAACCCCTACCCCCCCGGAGTCCTCAGGGCGCACGCCCCGAAACCCCCCCACCCCCGAGGTCCTCAGGGCGCACGCCCCGAGAACCCCCCACCCCCCGGAGTCCTCATGGCGCACGCCCCGAGAACCCCCCCCACCCCCAGGAGTCCTCAGGGCGCACGCCCCGAAACCCCCCCACCCCCCCCCGGAGTCCTCAGGGCGCACGCCCCAAGAACCCCCCACCCCCGAGGTCCTCAAGGCGCACGCCCCGAGAACCCCCCACCCCCGAGGTCCTCAGGGCGCACGCCCCGAGAACCCCCCCGGACCTCGGAGCGCCGTGCTCCGAGGCCCCCTACCCTACCCCCCCCGACCTAGGAGCGGTGTGCTCCGAGGCCCCCTACCCTACCCCCCAGACCTCAGAGTGCCGTGCTCCGAGGCCCCCTACCCTACCCACCCCCCACCCCCCGACCTCGGAGCGCCGTGCTCCGAGGCCCCCTACCCTACCCCCCGACCTCAGAGCGCCGTGCTCCGAGGCCCCCTACCCCTACCCTACCCACTCCCCCGGACCTCGGAGCGCCGTGCTCCGAGGCCCCCTACCCTACCCACCCCCCCGGACCTCGGAGTGCTGTGCTCCGAGGCCCCCTACCCTACCCACCCCCCCTCCCGCGGACCTCGGAGCGCCGTGCTCCGAGGACCCCTACCCTACTACCCCCCCCTACCCACCCCCTCCCCCGACCTCGGAGCGCCGTGCTCCGAGGCCCCCTACCCTACCCCTCCCCCGACCTCGGAGCGCCGTGCTCTGAGGCCCCCTACCCTACCCACCCACCCCCCACCCCCTGACCTCGGAGCGCCGTGCTCCGAGGCCCCCTACCCTACCCCCCCTGACCTCGGAGCGCCGTGCTCCGAGGCCCCCTACCCTACCCCCCCAGACCTCGGAGCGCCGTGCTCCGAGGCCCCCTACCCTACCCCCCAGACCTCGGAGCGCCGTGCTCCGAGGCCCCCTACCCTACCCCCCTGCGGACCTCGGAGCGCCGTGCTCCGAGGCCCCTTACCCTACCCCCCCGCGGACCTCGGAGCGCCGTGCTCCGAGGCCCCCTACCCCCTACCCACCCCCCACCCCGACCTCGGAGCGCCGTGCTCCGAGGCCCCCTACCCTACCCACCCCCCCGGACCTCGGAGCGCCATGCTCCGAGGCCCCCTACCCTACCTTCCCCCCCGCGGACCTCGGAGCGCCGTGCTCCGAGGCCCCTTACCCTACCTTCCCCCCCCTCCCGACCTCGGAGCGCCGTGCTCCGAGGCCCCCCTACCCTACCCCCCCCCCCCCCCCCCCCCCCCCCCCCACCTCGGAGCGCCGTGCTCCGAGTCCCCCTACCCTACCCCCCCCCCCCCCGGACCTCGGAGCGCCGTGCTCCGAGGCCCCCTACCCTACCCACCCCCGGACCTCGGAGCGCCGTGCTCCGAGGCCCCCTACCCTACCCACCCCCGGACCTCGGAGCGCCGTGCTCCGAGGCCCCCTACCCTACCCACCCACCCCCCACCCCCCGGACCTCGGAGCGCCGTGCTCCGAGGCCCCCTACCCTACCCCCCCCCCCCCCCCCCCCCCCGAGCACCGTGCTCTGAGGCCCCCTACCCTAATAGAATTCTTAATTTTATTATTTTTGTGTTTTAGTACCTAGATGAATTTTGTTTTCAATAGTGTAAAATGCTTTTGAAGTAAAAATTCAATAATTAATTTGAAAAATTACATGTGGGTTGGAATGGGTTTTGCTAACTAATAAGTAGGTCAAAACTAACCAAAACCTTTTGATTTTTAAGAGATTTAGTGAAGTTAAAGTAAAGTTATATATAGTTAGAATTAGTGGATAAAGAGCAATAGAGAGAGAGAGAGAGAGAGAGATAGAGGAGAGAGAGGGAGAAGCAGTTTGGGCCTTTTGTGCCCAAACTGCTGCTGATTTGGTCCTCTTTGGGTCTAAATTGCTGCTGACTTGAGCCAAATTTCAGTGTATACAGAAAACTGTATTTAGTGTATACAGGCTTGTATAGCAGCCCCTTCCCTGCATTTTTTGCTTTCGTTTGCCCTGTATTTCAGCTTCCCTCCCTTCCACTCAAAGGAATTCAACTTGATGAAATGCAAGGAATTAGTCCAAAAGTGGACTTGAATTGGTATCACATGCAAGGAAAATAAAATATAAAGATTAGAGTAATCGAAAGGATCTTTAAAACTAAGTGTTTGTTGCTTACACATTAATTACACGAGAATGTTGAGATATACTACCATGAATATCATACCGAAAATCAAACAAATATACCCATTTTTCTAGACAAAGATATTTCCTAATTTTATACTTGAAAAAAATTAATTCCCATGGAAACTAATCACAAGAAAAGAACAATACATGGAAACTAATCACAAGAAAAGAAATATAAACTATAACTTAGGCTAATACAAATTAGATTGAGATTAAGAAAGAAAAATAGGCTGGCTTTAATATTCAACAAATCATAAAGACTTAGCCACTGACTACTATCCTGACACTCTATTTGCAACCAACAATAACACAATCATTTGATTCAACCCAATAGAAACACTAAATCATGAGTTGGAACTTGCCCCTCGAGAACAGATATTAGACACATCTATTGTATTGAGGCAGTGACTCGAAACAAAAAAGAAATAGCTAAGATTTATGCTTACATTTGCACCCTTTTGACGAAAGTTCAGATACATTCACAACTAAAAAAATGTTAAAAACAATCGAAAAGAAAAGCATATTAATTCATCATGAAGATATGCATTGACTCAATCAATCTCACAAACTACATCAAAACCCGAAAGAACATTTACAATCCACCTCACAAGTAACAACTCCATATTTTGCATCGAAATGAATACTAGCTACCACATAGTTAACCAAACTAAGGATATTAATAAACAAATGCATCTTACAAGAAACTTGGATCATGTTAATGAAACAACAACAACAACTAGAAAGAAAGGACATGGCATTAATTGCCACTTTGGACATTAGCCAAAGCCATGAGTGCAAAACCTGAGGAAGAACCATCATAAACAAGGAACTTGAAAGAAGACTAGAGCTAGAAATGGACTCAAGTCGAGAAGAAAAATTCTACATTTATACTAATTTATTTGCGAGTAAAAGACTTGAGAAAAAAAAAGATCAAATAAGCATAAACATAGAAGCAAAGAATCAGCAACACTAAACAGATAGCAACAACATATCACGAGAAAATCCAAATTTGACACCATCTTGAAACCCATGAAAACAAGCAGAAAATACAATACATGGCAAATTCCAACTGTAATAAGGCCCAAAAACATTTCAAGATACAAAGCAACAAACATGATCGTAAAAGAAAGAATGAGAGATGAGAGTGTTACATAGGACGAAAGTTATTCTGATTGGAATGAACGAGCTACCAACGGTGAGCTGAAGTGAAACTCCGACAGACTCCGGTGGAAAACAAAAAAACGAGAAGGAAGACCCCGAATCCAGACTCTGAATGTTTAGTGTATAAGTCAGGAACGGTAATAATCCAAATCATGCCAACAAACAAAGTATTGAGCACACAAGCTACTGATCCAAACAAGTTCATCAAAAGAATAAATCCTAGTAGTATAAACAAATTGGCTACTTAATGTACTATCGATGAGTATTATGAATGATTAGCATTATAAACCAAAGAATCCCATCATCTTCCAGGTTCCAAGAAGCAAATAAATAAAACGATGTAAGGCAGATTTATGCTTATATTTACACCCCTTTGACGATAATTGCAGTGGAGAAATCAAACGATATTTGCAGGCTAAAAAAATGTTAAAAACAATTGAAGCAAAGCATATTAATTCATCTTGAAGACATGGATTGACTCGATCAATCTCCGAAACTATCAAAAAACCCGAAAGAATTCTATTTACAATCCAACTAACAAGTAACAGCTCCATATTTTGCAGAAAATACAGATAAACGAGCAGAAAATACAAACATGATTGGAAAATAAAGAATGAGAGATGAAGTGAGAGTATTGCATCCGGAACGAACGAGCTGAAGTGAAATTCCGATGGACAACAAACAAACGAGAAATAACACTAACTCTTTCTGTATGCTGATTCTCTGTGTTTTCCCAACTCAAACAATGAAGAAGAAAGAGGGGAAAATCAAATTTGTAACGGATAGAAACTGGGTGTGATTTGAACCGAAGTCAATATTTGTAACGGATAGAAATTCCCCCAAATCGAAGCGATTTCATACTTAGGAATTGAAATTCCCAACGGATAGAAATTTGAATGAAAGCCAAAATCACACGAGATATGAATCACAACGGATTCCCCCAAATCGAAGCGGTTTCATACACGCGCTGGGCTGTATTTGGTTCTATTGTTGATGGGCTTGGAACTGATATGGGCCAACCAAATTTAGAATTTTAATTAAGCCGATCAATTCGGCTAAATATTGAATAACACATATTAATATAAATTAATTAATGAGATTCTAAATCTTTTAAAAACTAAAATAATTAACTTTATTATAAACTTGTTAACTTAAAATATAAACTATTTAATTAACTAAACTAATTAGATAAATATTTAAATAAAATAAAAATTTTCTAAGACAATTTTCGAATATTCATAAAATGTACTAATTATATAAAACATATATATTATTTAAAAATTACAAAAATGACAAAAAAATATTTTTAAATAACTTGAAAAATATTATTGAATTTTATTAAATCAATTGAAATTTAAAAAGTTCACTGATTAATTTATAACAAAGAGAGAGGCCAAGACTAAATAATTTTGAGTGAGGGAGGAGACCGATAGGACATCAACATTCCAATCGAGTAACAACCAGTAGTCAAAAGAGGTCCAAATCTTCAACATTTCAACCAAAAATCCTCATGAGAAGACATTTATAAAATTTAGAAGCATAACAACTAACAATCATCAATAGCGTTCAAAATCGTTAGTAAAGAACTAAAAGAACTAACCTTTACTCAGTGAGCTTTTCCAGTTCCCATAGCAGCTTAACAAGACTCCACAACTTCAAGCAACAGGGATGGAAACATTAGGGATTCGCTTTAGAAGAAAATTAGAAGATTGGGAACTGGAAAAGCTAACTGATCTGTATATGTAATAATGATCAATAAATTAAAGCTGAATTCTATATCTATGCATGCCAAAACCATAGCAAAATCCTAGTACCAATCTAATCATCTTTGGAAGTTTTTCCAGTGAATCCTCAAACATCAGACAGCCTGAAACGGGGAGATTCAAGCAAAGAAGTGTTTTCAGTGAAGGCAGGTTATAATAGTACGAATTCTTTCAATGTTTTGACAGGTCGTTGGCCTTGGAAACTGATGGAAGACAAAGCTACGCACCAAAGTCAAGTGTTTTACTTGGACAACTCTCAAACATATCATACTAACTCAGTATAATCTAAAAAGAAAAGGATCTCACTAGTGAACAGATGTTATTTGTGCCAAAAAGACTCGAGAGTCATTTAACTTTCTTTTGCACTCCCGTTGCAGCAGAACTTGGCCTTGAGTTATTGCTCATTGTTGTAAACTCCCAGGCCCCAGCTTCTATTAATTTTTGCAGTGCATATACTATGCATGCTCTAATTTGAAGAACATTGTTAAGAAATTGTCCAGTTCAATATTAGAATCTATATATTTTCAGTTAAGAATCCATATATTGACACTAATCAAAAGGATTTTATGCTTGATTTCTCGTTTTAAGTTATTTAAAGACATTATCTTATCCTCTAAGCTTAAAAGTACTAATCAAGCAAGAGATTCCAAAACAACCTCTCTTCTTTTCCTTAGTTTTAACTACTACTACTACTAAATTTGGCAAAACTTTTTCAGATTGAGCACATCAGCATAGCCCAATTATCAAAAGCCCAAAGAAAAAGCTGAAATTTATAATAGCCTTCAATGGAAATAAAAGAAAAAATTAGAACCACACATAAAGACGACAGTATTAATAAGGAGAATTTCTTAATAAACCTATACTGCAACATTCAGTATTATATAAATTAAGGTAAAGCGAAGGCACTCTGATAGATGAACGCATTGATCTTGAAAACTTACAGATGATTCCCTAGTTGGTCTAAAAGCAATATCAAACTAACACTACTGAACCAGATATAAACTTACCTGGCACACACTAATTATGTCCTTCACCGATATGGAAGATCCAAATAACCGAGCAGCACTCTGCAGCAATTCAAAATGTTACCAATCAATTTACAAAGTTGATAATCTAGAAAGGAAGTAAAAGATGACAAGAACGCGCTTGAAAATGGATAATATTTATTCCTTCCACATAACATTCAGTATTATATACATCAACGTACACTATAGTATTTGGGTAGTGAAAGTGGTTCCTTAATGTACACAAATAAACAAAAAAACACCTATACAAAATGAGCTCGCGTACATTACATCTTTAAAAATACTTATACGTTTAAATAGTTCACGAGGGATATTGCTTACTTCGCCTCTTATCTTTCAATCACACTGTAGATAGAAACATAGGACGGGGGAAATGTACTTTCAATCGTTGAATCCGTACCACTCGCAATATTTCATAAAGAGAGAAACAGACTCTCTGTTGCAGAGAGTGGAAAGGGGATATGGGCACACACATTACCGTCATTAAAATGAATTTCATGATGAAAACATGTACTCATCTCAAAAATTCATAAAGACCATTTCACCACTTGGAGGTATTTTCTAGTACATCCTGGACATACCATACTGAACAGTCCTTACTTTCCTATGAGCTGCACAAGTAGTAGCTGTATGTCTATGGAGTTGTCAGCAATAACAGATACCATAAGACAGCAAAGGGCAATAGAGGAAGGACATGAGGACGACCCAAGTGCCTTAGTTTACATGTCTGCTATGTGGTTCGTGCCACAGTATGCACTACTTGGAGTGGCTGAGGCTGCCCATGCTAATGATGGGAGCAGTAGGTTGTCCCATGAGGCGAAAGAAACAAATGATTATAGGATAATGTTGTGCTACTTTGCTGAATAATATACTACTATGCTAGCTAGGTGATTGTATATGTTTAGATCTCTACATTTTTTGTGCCAAATGAAGGCTGGAGCAAATGGTATCATAATACTTTTTTACCATTAAAAGAAGACTTCACTCAAACTCAAACCTTCAAATCACTTCACTTGATTCACTTGATTTTCTAAACTGATTTTTACCCAGTATCTTCGATCATTTCTCATGAAATTCCAAGACAGAAACAACCCCCCAAAAAAAATCACAAAACCCACCTACATTTTCCTCCTTCCATTCACAAATTTAAGCAAGAAACCCCATAACCAACATACAAAAGAACATATCATTGAACCAGTAATAAAAAGAAACACAAAAAAAAAGCCCAGTACTCTAATTACCTTACTCAACAAAAAGTACGCATTATCAAGCCAATTATACAAATAAAGAACAAAATCTAAGAAACACTTACGAGTTTAGGGGAATGAGAAATCGAGTTACGGTATGATTCGAGATATCTGAAATTCACTGTTCTGGTTTGCCAAAGCTTCTTTCAACAGCTTTGTTTCCTCTTCCATTGCCAAAAGGCGTTCAGTTAACTGCTCATTCTCTTTATGGAACTTCTGCACACTATCAAATGAAAAATCTGGCAAACTGGAAAACGGTGGACTATAGAAGGCCTTTCTTGGGATTTCTTTACATGGCTGTCCCTGCAATCTCTACTCAAACTCTCAACCTCAAGCTTCATTTGGGACAAGCTGCAGGCCCTGGCAACTTCTACCTTGACAATATCTAAGAGAAGGAAGAAATAACACAAACTCACTTGACGAAATGGAAACGTTTACAATATATCATTTATGAAGTTACAAAATGGAAAGGTTTACAATATATCATTTATGAAGTTACTTCACGATTCACTTCAAAATTCATAAAATGAGAAGGAAGAAACAAACACAATCTACATCAAAATATACATTCATGCTCTCAGAAAAGAGACAACTATTAACTGGAGAAAAATCAATTAAAGAATACACTTGAAATCAAAATATTGATCAAAACACTGATTCTAGACAAACTTAGTTACACAGATAAATTTGATCATTTTTTAAAATCAAAATATTACAGGAAATTCAATGGCATATCATATAGAGTACTCAAGGGAAATACATAAAACAGTTAACAGTTCATAACCAACTAGGAAAACGACCCAGCATAAGACACAGCCAGAAATTAAAAAAAAAACTGAAAATCTTCAACTGTACAGGCTTTACTTAATACTACAAGTTTATTCCCAGCCAAAGCACTTAACCAGAGATCTCAATGGACTTGACCTTAGGTTTCTTTACCTCTTCCTTTGGAACAGTTACACTAAGCACTCTATTCTCCATAAAAGCCTTAACTTGATCCATCTTTGCATTCTCCGGAAGTCTAAACCTTCTCATGAATTTCCATTGGTTTGCTCCACACGATGCCAAGTATCGTTCTTATCTTCTTTCTCTACGTTCCTCTCTCTGCTAATTTGAAGAACCCTATCCTCTTTGATCTCCACTTTCACTTCCTCCTTCTTAAGCCCTGGAAGATCAGCCTTGAACAAGTGAGCTTCTGGAGTTTCCTTCCAGTCTATTCGAGTGTTAGCAAATGCAGGGGTCTCCCCTGAATTGGTACCTTAATTAGCTTCATTAGATGAGTGTTTAGCACTTCCTCCATACTTCTACTACTATACATTGAGACATTCTAGAGCCAAGTAGATGTTCCAGATGCAGATGTCGAGAACTTTCTCGATTCATTCCGGTAGGCCCATTACAGATCACCACTGAGATATGGAAATTAGGCTTCTTTCAATCGGCTCAATTCAACCAGTCGTCTTAACTTTGTTCTTTACAACAGCCCACAATCAGCTACTAGTTTTCTAGTTCACTTTTTTCTGCGGATCCTAAGATAATATGAAGTATAAAGTCCAAACAATTCAAGGAGATTTCTGTTACCAAAAACCACATTCATGATTCCTTGCCAACGTTCATAAGATGATACATGAACTACAAAGTCCAAATAGTAGCTAAACAGAAAGCCATATCCAAATTTTGAAGTGGAATACACAATTCAAGGTCACGCAAAAACAGAATTAGCCATTTTCTCAATCAATTTTACATGAAACATTAACCATTCTACTTATTTAATCCAAGAAAGAAACCCCCCAAAAAGAAATCACAAAACCCACCTGCATTTTCCTTCCATAAACAAATTTTACTCAAGAAACCCCATAACCAACAAACAAAGAAGTGAATCATCAAAGATTAAAAAAAAAAACAGTACTCCAATTATTTTCCATGATAAAGAGAGATCAAAATCAGAGAAAGACTCACAAGTTCAGAGGAATGAGAAATCGAGCAGAGACAATTGTATTCAGTTTTCCAATCTGTGACCAAAAACAGAGAAAGCCATTGCTTGTCTCTTCGCCTTCTCTTAGTTGTTGTCTCCAAGAAAACGAAGAAGAAAGTTACTAGAATACATATGCGATTTGAATTGACCGTTAGGAGCGGACAACGGAAGAGGGGGCTGATTTGAATTCTAGAGAGACTGATTTTTTTTCTTTCTTAATTGACAAATATTTAATAAAATTTATCATTTTTGCTCATCTTAGGTCTCACTTATTTGAGAAAAAAAAAGTTCATAAATGTTATTATTTTATTTAAAAATTTATTTCTTAAAGATAGTTTTTGAAAAATTATAGTTTCTTTTTTAATATTTCTTAATACTCTTGTTCAATCAATTTACGTAAATTATATAAACTGAAACTGAAGTTATTAATATAATTCCGGTTGACACTCTACAAACTTTTTATAAATCGTTGATTTATACTCTTTTTTTGAGATTTTATTTATTTTAATATAATTTAAAAAATAAAATTGTACGTATTGTTATTCTTGGAGTTAATTTCCGTCTGCATACTAAAATTATTTTGGGTGAGTACAAGGTAAAACTCCACTTCTATATAATAGCTCGCAAATATTATAGATGGGTAATAAAAAATAATTTAACTTTTGTTGGTGTGACATTTTAATATTAATAAAATTATATATTATATGTCACATTATATATCATGTTATGTCTATGGACATTTCATTTGTGTCTCTTTACTCTCATCAATTATGGAAGAAAATGGTTATTAGTTTTTAGTAACTTATGTAACCATCAACTCTTCATTTCATCCATTATTCTATATTTATGTCTTGTAACTTATATAACATTGAACCATTCATATGACAAATTTACTATCCACTATCTCCTATTCATTGCAAGGAAGAATTCATCACCTATAAATAGTGTAGTCCTCATTTGTGTTGAAGAGAGGAGAAGAAACAAGATAAGTACAAGAAAATATAGAGTGAAAAAGATGAGTAGTATTATATTGAGGTTAGTGTAGTGAAAGAGAACTGAAACATAGAAATATTCTAAGTCTTCAACTATATTCACTATACAAAAGAGAGTATTATATGTTGAAGGAAGGTGTTCTTTTGTGGAGCTTTGGACTCTTCAACTAATCCGGAATTGTTTGAGTTATACACTGTTGTTGGGTTGTCGTATCCTGGAGGGGACAAGTCAAGAGTTATACTGCTGGATCGATGTAGATTATGCCGCAGTGGGCTTGAATCTCCTTAAAGAGAGCGAGATATCCGTGCCTCAGCCTAAAGATTAATATATTCATTTTTGTTCATTTTATTTCAATTGTAATATTTTATATTTGTGGTATATTATACCAACAACTTTTAACCTTAGTGAAATAATTCATAATCAGATGAATATCTAAGATTTGTTTTATTCCACAAAGTTCAAAAATATTTTTTTAAATAATTATTTATGTTAAATTAAACGATACCATGTCAATTAAGATAAAATAATGTTGTATATATAATATAGCACGATATTTTGTTATACGATTTGAATTGACACTTCAACAAATGCTCGAAAATTTTTTGTCATTATTGTTGGTCCTTGTTCTTTAAGATGTCCAAAAAGTAATAATTCAAAATATTTATCCAATTAAGATGCTAAAAAATCTATATCTGAACATTGTTTTGCCAAAAAAATAGAAATAAAAATACGTAGGTTCTCTCTACTTTGAAAAAGTAATAATTCAAACAAGGAAGAAACTTATCCATATCGGGTGTTTATATTAAGTCAATACAATTTTCATTATTACACGATTTTTTGAAGTAAAGTGAACTATAAATTTAAATACATATCATGCATGTATTGACTTAATGTATACACTCGGTGTAATTACGTTTTACCCTTCAACCAATGTTGATTCAATAAATTGCTAGTAGTAATTTGTTAAGTAGTAGACATATGTTTCAATTTATTTGTATTTTTTTTTGTTTATTTTAAGATATTTTTTTTACAACTCTTTAGTTTCAATTTTTTCACGTCAAATATTTTGAGAAAAAAAATTAAAAGACATTTTGATAAATCCTACGTATTTCAACTTTAAGACCGTTAGATTAAAATTATTTTCTTAAATTTTGTGTCAGGTTAAAATCAATAACATTGAAACTATAAAAGTATTGTATTTGTGAAATTAGGGACACTTGCTGCGTAGACGAAAAAATGGCAAAGAAAATATTTTATTTTTAAGATAGGTTTAAAATACACATTTAAATTAAGAGTTGATATAGTGTAGACAAAACCAAAATCCTAACCTTTTGAATATTTGATTTGCATTTTGAAATCAAGTATTTTCAAAATTTGTTCAAAATTTTAAAGTTTTGTCTCTTATCTTAATACTAATTGCAATACTCACACCAACTTTTTTAAAATTTCTTAAAGTTTTTTTTTTCCAGAATTTTTTTTTGGGTGATCCGAGGTTGGATCCATTGATTAGCACACGAAAATGGAGTAACTTGTGTAATTCTTAAGAAATGACATGAAAATGCGAAAAATATGTATTAAAATTATGTGAGTATTGCGTAGAGCCTTGAGGTCCCCCCCCCCCCCCCCCCCGCTCCCCCAAGCTTGAAATATGTGAGTTTTTTTTCCTTCTTTTATTTATTTTATTTCATGGGTGCTGCAAAATTGCTTATGAATCGCTGTGCTGCAGCTATGGGTGGCAGCGGAATCGGTAATTCCCGATTACCGGTCTGGTCCGTCCCGGTATCGGTTCGGTACCTGTTAGTACTGGTATAGACCGGTTCGTTCCGATTCCGGGAGAAGTAATGGGACGGAAATTGGGATTTACCGGACCCTCTCGGTTCCGGAAATTACCGGTTCATTACCGGTTCGGCCTGGTCAATTTTTTATTTTTTTTAAATCTATCAATTTTTAGCCGTTGGGTAATGACTAGTGGGCTCCCCAATGACTATTTGACCCAAATTTCAGCCAACTACAATCCTACCCCACCCCAAACTTTTTTAATACCCTAAAGTTTTAAAAATTACACTTTAACCCAATTTTTACTTATAAATACCCCTGAATTTCATTCTTTTAAAGCACAAAATCATCTATTCATCTTCTACTCTCTCAACTCTCTACTCGCTAATCTCTAATTGTCTAATATATAATATCTTAAATTCCGATGTTGCCTTATTTGGTCTTTGGAAATCGGATTTGGAGCTTCGAAATTCAACTTTCAACTATCCACGTTCGGCTTTCGGCGGTCATAAATGTCTACTTTTTCAAGTAGACGTTCGGTACATTTGTTTCAACTTTTATTTTACATTTTATTTATATTTAAATAATTATTTATTTATTTTGTGATTTATTATTTGCATTACATTTTTCGTATTATATATAATCTCACGTTTAATACCTTAATATGAATTTCGGTAAAAATATTGTTCAAAAAGGAAAGGGAAAAAAAGTGCATTAGAGCGTGTAAAAATATGTGTAACTTTACATCCTCCGATAATGCAAAAACCGGTAGTTCTTCTAAATCAAAAACTAAAAAATCTACTATATTAAGAATAAATACGGAAGATTATACACATGTCGATGATACGATTTTTAATATTGATAGTAATTTAGGATTAGATCCTTATCATGAATATTACAACGTCACTTTGGTAATTTTGATGAGGATTTGCCTAGTGATGATGATAATGATATTGATAATTATACTGATACCCCTACTTTTGATGATGATGATGATGAAACTGAGTCACCTACGACTACTAATACTCCCAGTCCCACTCCCTTTCGTTGTCCTGTCCCTGTTCCCCCAGTACATCCTAGGCCTAAGTTAGAACGTGTTAAAAAATCAGTTGTTTGACAATTTATGATACAAAACAAAGATAAAACACAAGCTATTTGTAATAAATGTAAACATAGATTAAATCATAAAACTGTTGGTAAATCTGGCGGGACGGGACATTTGAGTAGTCATTTAATGTCTTGTTGTAAAAATGAATTTTTGCATGCTAAAGCGGTAGCGGAAGCTATAAAAAAATGGTACCCCCTTCCTGAAAATGTAGGAGTAGGCGGCTCTAACATGGTACAAACACAATTAAATCCGTCTAATGTCTCTGGCTCTAGTTTACCACTTTCATATAGTAGAGAAAAGATCTTGAAGAACTAACTTAAATGATATGTGTTATGGGTTTGCCATTTAGTTTTGCTGAAAATTCCGGTTTTATACATTATATTCAAATTATATATAATTCAAATTTTAAAGGTTTTGCTAGAAATACAATAAAAAATATTGTATTTGATTATCATGCACAACATTTTGAATATCTTCGTTGTTTATTTTACTATAATACTTGTAAAATAGCTATAACTTCTTATATGGGTCGTAGTGTGGTAACGATTATTTGACTGTTATTGCACATTGGATTGATGAAAATTGGTATATGCAAAAAAGAATTTTAGGTTATAAATGTTATCAAATCCAAAAAAGCGGTAGTTATATTGCTCAAACTATTTTAGATATTTTACAAAGTTATGGAATATGTGATAAAATAAGTAGTATAACCTTAGATAATGCTTTAAGTAATAATGCTGCTGTTGAATATTTAAAACCTACACTCTGTCTATTCTATGGTGATAATTATCATATTAGGTGTACTGCACATATATATAATTTGATGGTTAGAGATGGTGTACATATGTATGATAACGGATGTACGAAAGTTGAAAATGCATGTCATTTTATATTTAAATGTCAAGTTAAGTCTAGGCGTAAAGATTTTCAAAATCGCTGTTTTGAAAATAATCTTCCACCTAGAAAAATTTCAAAAACAGTGGCTACTAGATGGAATACTTTATATGAAATGCTTTTAGTCGCTTATGAATATATAATACCCTTACAAATGGTTTTGAATACTCATAATTCTGATATGACATATAGACTAGATGATAGTGATTGTCGTGATATAAATGAAATTATAGATTTCGTAAAAGTTTTTTACTTAACTACAAAAAGAATATCTGTACTTTATAGTCCATCAATTTGTACTGTTTTGCCTGATATTTGTATGATTTCTTCTAAATTATATGAATTAAAAAATAAAACAAGATTTCGACAAACCATTGAAAAAATGATTCTAAAATTTAAAAAATATTATATTCGTATTCCTCAAATTTATTTAACTGCATGTTTGTAAAAACCCTCAGTATAAAGATGTAGGTATATCAAAAATGGTTGAAAAAATATATTTTAACTTAGATATTAATGATGTATTAGAAGATATTCGTAGTTGTCAACAAGTTAAAGATAGCATAAAAATTGAAGCTAGAAAATTGTATGATTTATATAATGCTAATATAAATTTATCAAGTGAAAATGAACCTCAAAGCTCTAGGAATAGATTTGATGAAAATAATATTGATGATTATTTACAGGATTATCTTGAACTTTCTCACGATAATAGAAATGATTTTGATGCCTATGTTAATCAAAATACAGAACCTACTGAAGATATTCTAGCATAGTGGAGAAATCGCGGCAAAGGATTTCCAAAACTACAACCGATGGCTCGAGATATATTAACAATGCAAGCGACGTCAGTAGCTTTGGAAGGCGTCTTTAGTGCAACAAGGTTTCAACTTGGAGAGCATATGCAATCACTAGCAGTTGATAGCTTGGAGATATCGGTATTATTTCGAGATTGGATTAATGCCGAGTGACGAAATTTGGATCGTGAACCAGTAGACGACGGGATTGAAACAATGGAAGATCTTTCTATTCAACCAATTCCCGAACATGTTACTAAAGAAATGTTGAAATTTAAAATTTATAACTTTAAAGTTTGAAAATTTTTATTTATTTTTAACTTTTAAAGTTTGAAATTTAATTTTTTAATTTTTTAATTATTATAATAAAAATTATATTCAATTAAAAAAATTAAATCTTTAAGTTTTAAATATTTTTTTTAATACCGGTCCGTCGCGGTTACCGGTTCGGTATACTACCGGTTCCCTTCTGGACCGGGACGGAACATGACAAATTTTACTGGTTTACCTGTCCGGTCCGGTCTCGATTCCGGAACGGTACCGCTTTGCACAGTACCTATTCCGTCCTGGTTCCGGAACATATCGGTCCGGTTCACCCGGTTCTGGTACCGCTGCTAGCCATAGCTGCAGTTGATTTTTAAGTTTGTTTTTAAGAAATAATTCAACTTTAAAATTCCATTTTTTTTCACGCCTATCCTCGATCCTATCCCTACCAGCCCCCACCCAAAAAAATAATTTTAATGTTTGTTTTTGAAAAATATTTTCAACTTCAAAATTTATTTTTCCACCTCGACCCACCCCGACCCCTCTATCAGCCCCCACCCAAAAAAATAATTTAAGGTTGTTTTTTTAAAAAAAATTTCAACTTCAAAATTTCATTATTTTCACCCCTACCATCGACCCAACCCGACCCCCCTATTAGCCCCCCACCCTGATTTATTTTTCAGGTTTGTTTTTTTTTTTTTAAAAAAAAGTCAAATTTTTTCTACTATCCAACCAAATATGAGTTAAAAAGTCAAAAATCTACTTGTTTTCCGAAAAAATATTTTCTAGGAAAACATTTTGCTTCATACCAAACGCACCCTTACTGTAAGCTGCATATTCTACTCTCTATTTACTCTGTACTTCCAAGCTGCATCAACTTTAATTGTGTTTATGCTTGCTCTATTCCTGCATCCTTCAGGTATAGCCTTGCAACATTGATGACTATACCTGATAAATAGAAGACGCGAAGCGATTGTTGTCCAAGATAATGAAATCTAAGGCATAGAGCGGTTAAACAAAACAATATTTCTTGCAACCGCGGTAGATTTCACTCCTTTTCCTTGTTGTGATGGTTGTACACAATAAATTTCCAAAGTCAATAGTTGAGAACAATGTTATAGAACAATCATGAAATGTAAAGATTATCCCAGTGATACAATGGAATACTACCCCAGTCATGTTCTATGTCAACACCATCTGCAACAACTATTAAATTAGAACTGAATGCTACCTCATCGTGGTCCTATACCTCATGCTGTTCCAGGAGCATATCCAATATATGGAACTCCTTACATGATTCAATAAGGAAAGATGTAAAACGTTAAAACAAAAAAAAAATAGCATGCTCTATGAAATCAAATATAGTTTTAAATAACTTTGTCAAGAAATATTCAAAGTACTTTGCTTTAGACTAACAAATTCCTAATTCAACAAAAGAATAGTATTGGTGTTGCTCAATTTCTGCAGGTAGAGACTTGCAGCATGTATAACTATGCCTGGTAGATGGAAGATGAAGGTGAATGTGCAGTTGACAAAGTTAATATCTCCTAAGTTAGCATCGTACAATATTTCTTGGCTATATATCACAAGGTACTCCATCAACAATTTCAACTTAATGTGTATCTAAAAGAAACAATATTCAACAAATCAGTCACATTATTCATTCAAATCAGGAGTTCAAAATGACTACATTGTATGCATACAACTGCTTACCACAATCGTCTAAAGAGTTGTATCTGTTTCCAAAATAAAGAAAGCAATTATCGATGCCGCTACAAAAACGCAATATTTCAGGCAATTGGTGTAGATTTCCCTCCTATCCTTTGTTTTAAACGCTTGATACAACAAATTTCCAATGCCAATTAACCAAAAGTCATTTTGTTATTAGAAAACTCGATCAACGGATATCTACACATTTCAGTATCTTTTGAGTCTTACCGTTGCTCGATTTTGAATAAATAATTGAAAATAAGCAAGCAGAAGAACCAAATGAATAAGCAAACAATATCAAGATTAAAATCCTCATGTTCTACATGATACATAAGATTTACATTATAAGAAGCAACTTCAATAATGATTCAACAAATCTACAAGTCATTGATTAACATACCACTCTCTCTAGTGGAGTAAATTTGCTACATAATAAAGGACTGAGTATTTCCCCGCAACTATCAAAATGCATTGCAAAGGGGATCCACAAGTAATGTTCCCCTACCGCCAGAGAGTCCCGAGGCGCTCGCCTCGAGATCCCCTACTCCCCCTACCCCCAGAGAGTCCCGAGGCGCTCGCCTCGTGATCCCCTACTCCCTCTACCCCTAGAGAGTCCCGAGGCGCTCGCCTCGAGCCCCCTACCCCCCTCGAGTCCCGAGGAGCTCATCTCGAGACCCCCTACCCCCGAGTCCCAAAGCGCTCGTCTCGAGACCCCCTAGTCTCAAGGCGCTCACCTCGAGACCCCCTACCCCTACCCCGCCCCCCAAGTCTCGAGGCGCTCGCCTTGAGACCCCTACCCCTACCCCCGAGTCCCGAGGTGCTCGCCTCAAGACCTCTCCTCCCTCGAGCCCTGAGGCGCTCGCCTCGAGACCCCCTATCCCCTAAGACCTAAGGGGCTAGCCTCGAGACCTCCCACCCCACCCTACCCCCGAGCCCCGAGGCGCTCGCCTCAAAACCTCCACCCCCAGAGTCCTGAAGCGCTTACACGAGAACCCCTACCCCTCAAACCCATCTCGAGTCCCGAGGTGCTCGACTCGAGACCCTCTACCCCTAACCCACCACCCCTTGAGTCCCGAGCACTCGCCTCGAGACCCCCTGCCACCCAACCCTCGAGACTCCCTACCCATGAGTTTAGAGGCGCTTTCCTCGAGACACCTTCACCCCCGAATCTTGAGGCGCTCGACTCGAGACTCCCTACCCCACCCCCAAGTACTGAGGCGCTCTCCTTGAGACTCCTCCCCCTCCCCCTCCTCGAGTCCCGAGGCGCTCTCTTTGAGATCCCTTACCCCCTACCCCCAAGTCTTGAGGCGCTCTCCTCGATACCCCTACACCCCCACCCTCCGAGTCCCGAGGCGCTCGCCTCTACACCAACTAGCCCCTACCCTACCTAAAAGAGTCCCGATGCGCTCGCATTGAGACCCCCCACCCCCACCCTCTAAGAGTTCCGAGGCGCTCACCTGAAGACCCCCTACCCCTACTCTCCGAGGCTCGATGCGCTATCCTCGAGACCCCCTACCCCTACCCCTCGAGTCCCGAGGTACTCGTCTCGAGACCTCAAACACTTGAGTCCCGAGGCATTCTCCTTGAGACCCCCTACCCCTACCCTCCATGTACCGAGTCAATCGCTTCGAAACCTCATACCCCCAACCCCCTCGAGTCCCGAGGTGCTTGCCTTGAGACCTCGTCCCACCCTCGAGTCCCGAGGCGCTCGCCTCAAGATCCCCTACCCCCAACCCTTCCCCCGATTCCCGATGTCCGATCGAGGTGATTTCTTTTAATATGCTTATTTTTTCAATATCTACGCGGAAAAACACCACACATTGCCATAGGATTTATACTTTTAGTTTTATCGGGTTTTGACCATATATAAGACAAAATTATAAGGAAAAAATGAAAGTCATTGGGTAAAGGGATTGAGTTTTACCACGTAGATATCAAAAAAATAAGCAACTTTAAAAAAAGAATCCCCTGTAAAAGATACTCGAGGCAAAAGTTACGGCTGTTTGAAGTTTCAATAAATGTAACGTAAAAAGGGGTAGTTTGTGAAACTTTGAACTTCAAATGGGCATAAATCGTGCGTCCCATGTTTGATAGAGAAGATTTACTGTCAATCTGCTTATTCTTTTTATATACGCAGAAAAACACCACACACTGCCATATGATTTATAGTTTTACGTTTATCGGTTTTTGACCATATATATGACAAAATTATAAGGAAAAAATGAAAGTAAAATCGGATAAAGGGATTGAGTTTACCACATAGATTCGAAAATATAAGCAACTTTAAAAGCAAGAATCACCTCTAAAAGATACTCGAGGCAAAAATTACGGCCATTTGAAGTTTCAACAAATGTAACGTAAGAGGGGTAGTTTGTGAAATTTTGAAATTCAAACGGACATAAATCGTTCCTTCGATGTCCGATCGAAACAATTGTTTTTCAATCTGCTTTTTTCGATTCCTACTAGAAAAAACACTACACACTGTAATAGGATTTATAGTTTTACGTTTATCGGTTTTTGACCATATATAGGGCAAATTATAAGGAAAAATAAAAGTTAAATCGGATAAAGTTATTGATTTTACCATGTAGATCTTGAAAAAATAAGCAACTTTAAAAGAAGAATAGCCTCTAAAAGACACTCAAGGCAAAAGTTACGGTCGTTTGAAGTTTCAACAAATGTAACGTAAAAGGGGTAGTTTGTGAAATTTTGAACTTCAAACGGACATAAATCGTGCATCCGATGTACAATTGAGGCGATTTATTTTTTCAATATTCTTATTTTGTGGATATCTACGGAAAAAAAACCACACACTCCCATAGGTTTTACATTTTTGCGTTTATCGATTTTTGACCATATATAGGGCAAAAATAGAAGAAAAAAATGAAAGTCAAGTCGGATAAAGAGATTGATTTTACCATGTAGGTCTCAAAAAAATTAGGAACTTCAAAAAAATAATCGCCTCTAAATGATACTCGAGGCAAAAGTTACGGCCATTTGAAGTTTCAACAAATGTAACGCAAAAGAGGTAGTTTGTGAAATTTTGAACTTCATACGGACATCAATCGTGCCTTCGATGGTTGATCGAGGTGATTTTTTTCAATCTGGTTAATTCTTTGATTTGTACAAGAAAAAGCACTACACTCTGCCATAGGATTTATATCTTTACGTTTATTGGTTTTTGACCATATATAGGGAAAAATTATAAGAAAAAAATAAAATTCAAATTGGATAAAGAAATTGAGTTTACCACGTAGATTTTAAAACAATAAGAAATTTAAAAAAAGAACCACCTCTAAAAGATACCCGAGGCAAAAGTTACGATCATTTGAAGTTTCAACATATGTAACGTAAAAGGGGTAGTTTGTTAAATTTTGAACTTCAAACGGACATAAATCGTTCATCCGATGTCCGATCGAGGCGGATTTTTTTAAGTCTGCTTATTTTTTCGATTCCTCCAAGAAAGAACACTAAACACTGCAATAGGATTTTTAATTTTGCGTTTATCGGTTTTTTACCATATATAGGGCAAAATTATAAGAAAAAAATAAAAGTCAAATCGGATAAAGAAAATGTGTTTACCACGTATATCTCAAAAAATAACCAACTTTAAAAAAGGAATAGCCTCTAAAAAATATTCAAGGCAAAAGTTACAGCAATTTGAAGTTTCAACAAATGTAACGTGAAAGGGGTAGTTTGTGAAATTTTGAACTTCAAACGGAAATAAATCGTGCCTACGATGTCCGATCGCGATGATTATTTTTCAATCTGCTTATTTTTTGATATTTACGTGGATTTATAGTTTTAAGTTTATCGATTTTTGACCATATATAGGACTAAATTATAAAGGGATTGATTTACGATCTAGATATCGAAAAAATAAGCAACTATTCAAAAAGAATTGCCTCTGATAGATAATTGAGGCAAAAGTTACGACTATTTGAAGTTTCAACATATATAACGTAAAAGGGGTAATTTGTGAAAGTTTGAACTTCAAACGAACATAAAGTGTGCCTCCGATGTCCGTTCGAGGCGATTTTTTTTCAATCTGCTTATTTTTTATTTCTACGCGAAAAACACCACACTGCCACAAAATTTTTAGTTTTACGTTTATCGGTTTTTGACCATAAATAGGGCAAAATTATAAGGAAAAATATAAATTCAATTCAGATAAAGGGATTGGTTTACCAGGAAGATATTAAAAAAATAATCAACTTTAAAAAAAGAATCGCCTCTAAAAGATACTCGAGGTAAAAGTTACGACCATTTGAAGTTTCAACCAATGTAACGTAAAAGGGGTAGTTTGTGAAATTTTGAATATTAAATGGACATAAATAGTGTCTACGATGTCCGATCGAGGCAATTTTTTTTTACAATCTGCTTATTTTTTTGATATCTACGCGAAAAAACACCACACACTGCCACATGATTTATAGTTTTACATTTATCCATTTTTTTACCATATATAGGGCAAGATTATAAAGAAAAAATGACAGTCAAAATCGAATAAAGAGGTTGAGTTTACCACATAGATCTTGAAAAATAAGAAACTTTTAAAAAATAATCGTCTCTAAAAGATACTCGAGGCAAAATTTACGGTCATTTGAAGTTTCAACATATGTAACAGAAAAGGAGTAATTTGTGAAAATTTAAAAATAAACGGACATATATCGTACCTCCGATGTCTGATCGATGCAATTTTGTTTTTTTGATCTGCTTATTTTTTTGATTATAAACACCACACACTTCCATAGGATTTATACATTTACGTTTATCAGTTTTTGACCATATATAGGGCAAAATTATAAGGAAAAAATGAAAGTCAAAACGGATAAATGGATTGAATTTACCACATAGATCTTGAAAGTACAAGAAACTTTACAAAATGAATCGCCTCTTAAAGATATTCGAGGCAAAAGTTAAGGCCATATGATGTTTCAACAAATGTAACGTAAAAGGGGTAGTTTGTTAAATTTTGAACTTCAAACGGACATAAATCGTTCATCCGATGTCCGATCGAGGCGGATTTTTTTAAGTCTGCTTATTTTTTCGATTCCTCCAAGAAAGAACACTAAACACTGCAATAGGATTTTTAATTTTGCGTTTATCGGTTTTTTACCATATATAGGGCAAAATTATAAGAAAAAAATAAAAGTCAAATCGGATAAAGAAAATGTGTTTACCACGTATATCTCAAAAAATAACCAACTTTAAAAAAGGAATAGCCTCTAAAAAATATTCAAGGCAAAAGTTACAGCAATTTGAAGTTTCAACAAATGTAACGTGAAAGGGGTAGTTTGTGAAATTTTGAACTTCAAACGGAAATAAATCGTGCCTACGATGTCCGATCGCGATGATTATTTTTCAATCTGCTTATTTTTTGATATTTACGTGGATTTATAGTTTTAAGTTTATCGATTTTTGACCATATATAGGACTAAATTATAAAGGGATTGATTTACGATCTAGATATCGAAAAAATAAGCAACTATTCAAAAAGAATTGCCTCTGATAGATAATTGAGGCAAAAGTTACGACTATTTGAAGTTTCAACATATATAACGTAAAAGGGGTAATTTGTGAAAGTTTGAACTTCAAACGAACATAAAGTGTGCCTCCGATGTCCGTTCGAGGCGATTTTTTTTCAATCTGCTTATTTTTTATTTCTACGCGAAAAACACCACACTGCCACAAAATTTTTAGTTTTACGTTTATCGGTTTTTGACCATAAATAGGGCAAAATTATAAGGAAAAATATAAATTCAATTCAGATAAAGGGATTGGTTTACCAGGAAGATATTAAAAAAATAATCAACTTTAAAAAAAGAATCGCCTCTAAAAGATACTCGAGGTAAAAGTTACGACCATTTGAAGTTTCAACCAATGTAACGTAAAAGGGGTAGTTTGTGAAATTTTGAATATTAAATGGACATAAATAGTGTCTACGATGTCCGATCGAGGCAATTTTTTTTTACAATCTGCTTATTTTTTTGATATCTACGCGAAAAAACACCACACACTGCCACATGATTTATAGTTTTACATTTATCCATTTTTTTACCATATATAGGGCAAGATTATAAAGAAAAAATGACAGTCAAAATCGAATAAAGAGGTTGAGTTTACCACATAGATCTTGAAAAATAAGAAACTTTTAAAAAATAATCGTCTCTAAAAGATACTCGAGGCAAAATTTACGGTCATTTGAAGTTTCAACATATGTAACAGAAAAGGAGTAATTTGTGAAAATTTAAAAATAAACGGACATATATCGTACCTCCGATGTCTGATCGATGCAATTTTGTTTTTTTGATCTGCTTATTTTTTTGATTATAAACACCACACACTTCCATAGGATTTATACATTTACGTTTATCAGTTTTTGACCATATATAGGGCAAAATTATAAGGAAAAAATGAAAGTCAAAACGGATAAATGGATTGAATTTACCACATAGATCTTGAAAGTACAAGAAACTTTACAAAATGAATCGCCTCTTAAAGATATTCGAGGCAAAAGTTAAGGCCATATGATGTTTCAACAAATGTAACGTAAAAGGGGTAGTTTGGTGAAATTTGAGCTTCATACAAACATAAATCGTGCCTTCGTTGCCCGATCGAGGTGATTTTTTTCAATCTACTTATTTTTTTAATATCTACGCAAAAAAATACCACACATTGCCACAAGATTTATAGTTTTACGTTTATCGGTTGTGGACTATATATAGGGCAAAATAATAACAAAAATGACAGTTAAATCAGGTAAAGGGATTGATTTTACCACGTAGATCTCGAATTAATAAGCAACTTTTAAAAAAACTGCCTCTAAAAGATAAAAAGTTAAGGCCATTTGAAGTTTCAACAAATGTAACGAAAAAGGGGTAGTTTGTGAAATTTTGAACTTCAAACAAACATAAACCGTTCCTTCGATGTCCAATAGAAACATTTTTTTTCAATCTGCTTTTTTTTGATTCCTACAATAAAAAACACTACACACTGCCATAGGTTTTATAGTTTTACGTTTATCGGTTTTTGACCATATATAGGGTAAATTATAAGGATAAAATGAAAGTTAAATCGGATAAAGTTATTGAGTTTAACATGTAGATCTTGAAAAAATAAGCAACTTTAAAATAAGAATCGTCTCTAAAAGACACTCGAGACAAAAGTTACGACCATTTGAAGTTTCAACAAATATAACGTAAAAGGGGTAGTTTGTGAAATTTTGAACTTCAAACAGACATAAATCGTGCATCCGATGTACAATCGAGTCAATTTATTTTTTCAATCTGCTTATTTTTTTGATATTACGAGAAAAAACACCACACTGCCATAGGTTTTACATATTTACGTTTACCGATTTTTGACCATATATGGGGCCAAAATATAAGAAAAAATGAAAGTCAAATCGGATAAAGGGATTGAGTTTACCACGTAGGTCTCAAAAAAATTAGAAACTTCAAACAAATAATCGCCTATAAAATATACTTGAGGCAAAAGTTACGGCCATTTGAAGTTCAACAAATGTAACGTAAAAAGCGTAATTTGTAAAACTTTGAACTTCAAACGGACAAAAATCGTGCCTCCGATGTCCGATCGAGGCAATTTTTTCAGTCGTCTTAAGTTTTTGATTTCTACGCGAAAAAAAACCACACACTGCCATAGGATTTATAGTTTTACATTTTTTGGTTTTTGACCATATATAGGGAAATTTATAAGGAAAAAATAAAATTCAAATCGGATAAAGGGATTGAGTTTACCACTTAGACCTCAAAGAATAAGATACTTTGAAAAAAGAATTGCCTCTAAAAGATACTCGAGACAAAAGTTACGACCATTTGAAATTTCAACAAATGTAACGTAAAAAGGGTGGTTTGTGAAATTTTAAACTTCAAACGGACATAAACTGTGCCTCCGATGTCCGATCGAGTTGATTTTTTTTCAATCTGCTTATTTTTTTAATATCTACGCGAAAAAAGACCACACAGTGCCACAAGATTCATAGTTTTACGTTTATTCATTTTTGACCATATACAGGGAAAAATTATACCGAATAAATGATAGTCAAATCGGATATAGGGATTGAGTTTACCATGTAGATCTCAAAAAAAATAAGCAACTTTAAAAAAAGAATCGTCTCTATGAGATATTCGAGGTAAAAGTTACGGCCATTAGAAGTTTCAACAAATGTAACGTCAAAAGGTAGTTTGTCAAATTTTGAACTTCAAATGGACATTAATCGTGCCTCCGATGACCGATCTAGGAGATTTGTTTTTTCAATCCGCTTATTTTTCAATATCTATGCGTAAAAACACCACACAC
This sequence comes from Solanum peruvianum, assembly GCA_027705065.1. Taxonomy (NCBI): domain Eukaryota; kingdom Viridiplantae; phylum Streptophyta; class Magnoliopsida; order Solanales; family Solanaceae; genus Solanum; species Solanum peruvianum. The sequence goes on from JAKWJD010001761.1 coordinate 62,017,445, forward strand.
TGCCACATGATTTTTAGTTTTATGTTTATCAGTTTTTGACCATATAAAAGTTATATGGAAAATAAAAGTCAAATAGGATAAAGGGATTTAGTGTTCCATGCATATATTAAAAAAAATAAAAAACATTAAAAAAAGAATCGCCTCTAAAAGATATTGGAGGTAAAAGTTACAGCCAATCGAAGTTTCAACAAATGTAACGTAAAACGGGTAGTTTGTGAAATTTTGAACTTCAAACGGACATAAATCGTTCCTCTTATGTCCGATCGAGGCGATTTTTTTCAATATGCTTATTTTTCTGGACTGGCCGTGAGGGACAACCAGCTGCATAGCGAAGGTCTTGAAGGACAACCACAAAAAATTTGGCGTTATGGACGTCGGTATCTGGATCACCAAAAAAAGGTGTACTATAGCAGAAGAAAATCGTCGAAATAGAGGGTATGCGCACTTCGGGGCTCGTTTGAACTTGAAAATGGGTCAAACTGGCCGTGAGGTCCAACCGGCTGCATATCCAAGGTCTTGACGGATGTCCACAAAAACTTTTGGCATTTTGGACGTCAGAATCCGGATCTCCAAAAAAATGTAGTCTATAGCACACAAAAATCATCAAAATTGGGGGTATGTGCGCTTCAGATATCGTTTAACCTTGATAATGGGTCGGATTGGCCTTGAGGGTGAACCATCTACATATCCAAGATGTTTACGGATGTCCACAAAAATATTTTGTATTTTTGACATCGAAATCCAGATCAATAAAAAAATGGTGTGCTATAACACACGAAAATTGTCCAAATGGGGAGTAAGCGCGCTTCGGGGCTCGTTTGACCATGAAAATGGGTCGGACAAGTCGTGTAACAACCCAAAAACGACTATGCTAAGTAAGGCCTAAACGTACATATAATGCCTAGGTTAGGCTGGGTTCACACAGATTAATGCGCGTGGAACCAGACCTCTGAACCTATGCAATATCCAAGCCAACCAACTTGGTGAGTTAGTTTATCTAGGAAGGGTTGGTTCCATCCATGTTGGGTACCCGAATACTAGGATTCACCTGGATGAGTCTTAACCGGACATGGAGGGTTAGTCCTAGGTTTTAAGGGTTCTAGGGGTATAAAGGTAATTTTGGGGCTAGGGGTAGTAGCAATTACCCTGGGCTGTTATTTAATTAATTAATTAAGGTTATTAATTAGTCATAATTAGTCAAATCTCGGTGGTCAAACCTGAGTTTGACCGTACCTCCACACTCGGGTTCGAGCTGAGTTGGAGGCAGTAGGGGCACAAATTAAATGATAAAAAATTAGACAAATTAAGGAGGGGCATTATAATAACTTTATATATATTTATAATCTGATTTTTACCATTTAAATTGTGTCAAATAAGTCAACAACATTTCCCACAAAAGGGGCGCATGACTCCCACTAGGAGTGTGCTTCATGCCCACTCTTAATTCTTTATATTACTCCTAAAAACATTTTCAGCTTTACCTCACAATTCAAAAACAGAAAATAAACGTAAACTCACTGTTCTAAAAGTATTCTTGGCTGCATCCATAAAAAAACAAAAGGAAGAATTCATACTCCTAAGTGTTTTAAGTAAAGAACTTTACTTGGGAACAATAATCAAAGCTCGGAAGAAAGGTTTGTGTGTGGGTGGGGACGTGTTGTTGTGGCTGGTTATCAAGGCTGAAAAAGTATGGGTTTTCTTCTCTCTTGTTCCCTGTCCCAAGAGTCCCCAAAGGTTCAGTTTAAGTCCAATCGAAAAACTAAGATTGTCCCTCGTTGCATGTGTTGGTATGACTTTTGGAAGATGATTTTAGGAATGATTGTGATTGTGTGCAATGTGTGTTTCATGCTGTTTATGATTTGTTATGTGCGTCCGAATGCTGAATGTCATATGTGCACAAAACATGTTGTTTTTCCGTAATTGTATTGTTACGGTTTACTTGAAGAAAATGGTGAATCATGTGTTATGTAATGTTGTGTGTCTAACATACAAAAAGGAATCGCGATGTTCATGAATAAGAAGGTGAAAGTAGATTCCTTAATGAATTAGTTAAAAGTATATGTAAAACTATGAGTTAAATGCCTAGGCTAAATGTAAGAAAGTGAATTAAAATTATATGCTATTTGAACATGGTTTCGGCTAGTCACTAGTATAAACGAAGAGAAATAAATGCTGCCATTAATGGTGGATCTCGAGACCTTAAGATCCTAACACTAAGAGGAGAAGCCTTAAATTAAAAGAAGATAAAAATAGGGTGAAAGAGGGGATTCGAACCCGGCTCATTGAAAGAAGCCTTAGAAAAATAGTGTGAGAGAGGGGGGTTCAAACTCGGATCCTTGGCCAAGGGTGTGAGATACATAAATCTCACACCAAAATAAAATAATGAAAATTGAGGCCACTGGGATTCAATCCCAGATCCTCTTGGCCGAATGAATGAAGTCACCTAGCACTCTAAATCATTAAAAATAAAGTGCTTCCCAAGGGACTCGAACATGGGTCCCCTTGACCAAAATTGTGAGACACATAAGTCTCACATATAATGAAATGAAATAGAGACACTAGGGATCAAACTTGGGTCCCTTGGATGAATGTGTAAAATGCATAAGTCTTACACAACATATACTTAGATTATCATGAAACACTTAGTCAATTATGAGTAACCCAAAATGGGTAATGACATAAGTTAATGTTAAGATTAATAAATGAACATTCACGTAATGAGGTGATTAATTATGTTAAACTATGATGCTAATGAAAATGGTGACAACATGATAAGAGGCTAAGATGAATGGTGATACAAGTCTCAACCAAGCCTAAGTAAAGGTCACTAAAAGTACTCACCTAAAAGAGTGTCGAATATTAAGAGACAAGTCTCAATCACATTCTATATGTAAGTGTAAGGACAATTCACACTTAATAGGTAAAGAAGAGATGAGAAATCATCTATTGGCTATGACTACCTCATTCTAAGAAGCAAGCTTCGATGATGTATGAGTTAAATGTAAATAGAAACTTTAAACTAAGCACCGATAGGGTCGCGATGAGTGGTGATGCCTTCTTTCGGGAAGGGCGGAGGTTCACATAAATCTCATGAGATGAGAATGTCCACCAAGGTGGGTATGGGTCTCCCTAAATCTCCTAGTCTTTGAACTATGTTTCCAACATAGGGAACTAGCTTGGTTCGAACCCATAAATCTAGCATGTTTTGGTATCACTTTGGCAAGTGACTCCACCTCTTTTCGGTATGGGGAAGACACCGGATTTTATGATGCTCACATTATCTATGTTGGTTAAGGTTGGAATTTCCTCAAAGTTTTAAGGACAATGAAATGAATGATACCGAAGGTGTTTGTGCAAGACAATCAAGAGGTGAAACCGCATTCAAGTAATAACATTAGGTCATTCTTGGTCATTGCACTTCATGATCCCGATGTGAGTCTTAAACTTTATCCTAGGTATAGATGGTATTCACATAAGCCTATGAATGAATGAAATAAATAATGTTAAGTACAAATGAACGAATGAAGTAGGCTCTGTGTTTGCTAAAGGAGACCCTTGGGTTGAGATCCCATATGTTGGGCCCTCACTTGAGATATCTTAATGCTACGTCCATGATTCCAAGGTCTCATGGATATGAAATGTATACTATATGAAACATGGAATGTATATTATATGAACCTATGTGTGTATGATGTATGACATATTCATGGTATGACCTTCCTATTACGAAATAGTCAAAGTCAAGAGACTTGACCTTTTAAGAAAGCATGTTGATTAGGAAGATCCATTCTTGTTCATGCATTACCGTTATGTGTTGTTGCATGTACCCATATTTCGTACAAGTGTATACTAATTCCATACAATATTACTATTTTAGGTGCAGGCTCAGGTGGACGTTGAGGGATCATTGCAGCTGTTCACACTCAGAGATTTTATCCGGACTTGGTAGGTCCTCATGAATTTGAGGATGTTTGCCTTTATATTTATTGCTTAGTAGTATGTTTGAACTAGTGGGGTATATTCCACTGGTGCTTCTTTCCTATTTTATTCAGACGCTTGTAATGATGCTATTTTGGCAAGTATTACTTATGACATGAGATTTCATTTCTTTCAAGTTGCATGATCTTATAATTAGATGGTTGATGTATGAGCAATGAAATTCCTTACAAATATGCATTTATATGAAGTCTATATATACTTCAAATATAAACAAAAAGTTTAAAACTTTCTGCTAAAATTAACCGTATGAATGTGATGAATGCAAGAAGAGGCTTGTCTGTGACCTCTGAGAGGTCAACGCCGTCGGTTGCGATTTGGATTCTTGAATTCCATTCGTGAAAGGACGTGAGGGCAAAATGGCTGCATAGACAAGGTCTTGACGGACGTCCACAAAAGATTTCGGCATTTTGGATGTCGGAATTTGGATCTCCAAAAAAATAGTGTGCTATAGCACACCAAAATTGTCAAAATTGGGTATGCGCGCTTCGGGGATCGTTTAACCTTGATAATGGGTTGAACTAGCCGTTAGGGCCAACCTTCTCCATAGATAAAGTCTAAATGAACGTCAACAAAAAGAATCAGAATTTTTAACGTCGGAATCCAGATCACCAAAAAATGGTGTGCTTATAGCATACAAAAATTATCTAAATGGGGAGTATGTGCGCTTCAGGGCTCGTTTGACCTTCAAAATGGGTCGTACTGGCCGTGATAGCCAACCGACTGCATAGCCAATGTCTTGAAGGACGTCCATAAATTTTTTTGATATTTTTGACTTCGGAATCCGGATCACCAAAAAATGTGTACTATAGCACACGAAAATTGTTGAAATTGGGGTATGCGCGCTTCGGGGCTCGTTTGACCTTGAAAATAGGTCGAACTAGCTGTGAGGGCCAACCGACTGCATAGACAAGGTCTTGACGGATGTCCACAAAAATTTGGCATTTTGGATGTCGAAATCCAAATCTCCTAGAAAATGGAGTGCTATGGCACTAAAAAATCGATGAAATTGGGGGTATGCACGCTTTGGGGTTCGTTTGGCCTTGAAAATGGGTCGGACTAGCCATGAGGGCCAACCGGCTGCATAGCCAAGTTCTTGATGGACGTCCACAAAAATGTTTGGCATTTTTGATGTCGGAATCTGGATCACCAAAATAATGGTATGCTATAGTACATGAAAATCGTCGAAATGAGGGGTATGCGCGCTACGAGGCTAGTTTGACCTTGAAAATTGGTCGGACTGGCCGTGAGAGCCAACCCGCTGCATACCATGCTTTTGAAAGACGTCCACAAAAACGTTCGACATTTTTAAGTTGGAATCCGGATCACCAAAAAATGGTATGTTATAGCACACGAAAATCGTTAAAATAGGGGTATGCACGCTTCAGAGCTCGTTTGACCTTTAAAATATGCCGGACTGGCCATGAGAAACAACCATCTACGTAGCTGTAACACCTTGAAAAAAAATCCAAGACTTATGGTAAATCCTAACATAGGTGGCATAAAATCTAAATACTGTTTCTAAGTCCATTTTTAATGAATATAGGTCATTTAGAAGGTTTAAGAACCAAAATTTCCAAAGACGTCCGGGAAGTTGGTTCAAAGAGATGTTAGTATGCCTTAGACTTTTTACTAAATTTTAGGAGTCGAAAATGTACAAATATGGGTGGAAAGGTAGCTAATGGGTGTTTGAGTTGGTTCATGATTGGAATGTCTGGGTACGACTCCCTAAGGACCAACCAAGGGCCCTTAAAGAGAACCCCTGCAGTTTGATGCAACACTGCCTAGAAGTGTGCATTGATGGGACACTCGACGGGGCGTCATGGGCTCGATGAGGAATCAAGGCCACCGTCGTACCTCACTTAGAAAGATTATGAAGGCCCTTGTTTACCTAGCTACTGTTACACTCGATGGAAGGGGATGGCGGGGCGTCATGGGCTCGACGGGGCATCGAGGCCACCGTCATCCCATAAATAGAAAAATTGGAGGAAGCCTCACCTGCAAAGTCTCTGATAGAGACGATGGAAGTGCAGGACGGAGGGGGGCTGTCCGTGGACCCACCGATGGACCGTCGATGGGGTCTCATCGGTGAAGGTCAAATTTTATTGATGGATTTTAATGATTTTGTTTTAAAATAATTAAATGGTTTAGGGGTTATATAGTGATTACAGGGAAGAAATTAACTTAATTAAGACCTCTATAAATACCCTTAACCCTCATTAACCTAAAGCCAACTTTCAAAATAAACTCTATTCATTCTCTCTTATTTGTCTCTTTACAAGAACCCACATCGAAGGCTAGCAAGAACTAGGGTTTGGGGGCTGGAAAAGGGTGGATTCTTCATCAAATTGTTGAGAAACTTTAAGGTATGGGTTCTATTCACCTTTGAGATCCTTTCCTCAAAGGGTTCCTTCAAAATTGATTTCAAAAAGTTGAGTTTTCTTATGGGTTTCATTCAATTACGAAATTGAAGTTATGGATTGAGTTGTAAGTGAATTCTTAGGGTTATATTGAGTAGATTTACATGTAATTCGACTTGTTTATGATAATTGTTGATGGTTTTGTCAAATTGAAGAACTTGATCCTCTAGTCATAACCCTAGGTAGTGATCTTGACTTATAATTGTATATTGATCATTCAATTTTGAGTTGGTTGTTGATTAGATTACTATGCTAAGGTGCTGTTAGGGTTGAATTAAGATGAACTATAGGCCTCTCATGCTAGTTCTTGAGATTTAATTTAGGTTATAGATTATAATGTGAAATTAGCCTATGTATCTTGTATTAAGTTGTGGTCTAAAGATGAATTGAGCTATAGAGATGCAATTGGCCTAGTTATTCTATTGATTATCATTGTGTTATGATGTTACTCCCCAAGTTGTTGGGTTATGGCCTTTTTCCCTTCCTATGTGGATACATAAAAGCCCAATTTGGACCAACCCACTTTTTCCCATAGGCCCATTCTTATGAGGCAAATATAAGCCTATTTTAGGCCTTATTTTCAGATTTTAGAGAGAGTTTTTCAGCAGCCAAAAGAGAGAAAAAGAGAGAAATTCGCAGTCAAAAATCCAGCCCTTACAACCAACTTCAAATTGCGATTCCCGCTTCGTTTCTTGTCCGATTGAGCTGATTTTTGGACAGCATATTATCTTCATCTCAATCTTTGATTAGGAACTGACAGAGTTGGATTTGGTGGCCTGCAGCTTCAGTTTTGCTGTCGTGAACAGTAGCTGCGAAATTGGTGATTTTGCTCCTTTAATTCTCTAGATTTGGTGCAATCTTATTTTGTTGTTGTTCGTTGTTTGGCACTTGTTTTGTGGCCAATTTTGGAGAACAATATTGTAAGTATTGGTGATTATAGTGGAGCTTTTGGTCCCGTGGTTTTTTACTCTTCACATCGAAGGGTTTTCCACGTAAATCTTGGTGTCTTGTGTGATTGGTTTATTATTGTCTTGTTATATTTGTTTGGTTGAATTACTTGCTACCTTAATATCATACTGCTTGTGGTTGTTTGTCTTCTCTTGGTTCAAATCGAAAAGGGAAAGTATAGACTTGGGTATTCTTCCGCTGTTATCCTGTTAGACATTCTTGGTAGTGCCTTGTCTTTCCCAACAAAGTGGTATCAGAGCATTGGTTATTGTTGATTGTCGTTTTGAATGATGGAGGCAAATATGAGCAAAATGGTAGTAACTATCATATTTGGAAAGGCAAGATGAAAGATCTTCTATTTGTCAAGAAGATGCATTTACCTGTGTTTGCTTCTAAAAAGCCTCAGTCTTTGAATGATGAAGAATGAGAATTTGAGCATCTGCAGGTTTGTGGCTATATTAGACAATGGGTTGAAGATAATGTTAGAAATCATATTGTGAATGAGACACATGCCAAAAGTTTGTAGGACAAGCTCGAGACACTTTATGCTTCGAAGACTGGCAACAACAAGTTGTTCCTATTGAAACAATTAATGAATATCAGGTATTAAGAGGGCACTCCTATTTCTGATCATATTAATGATTTTCAGGGTGTTTTTGACCAGCTGTCCGGAATGGGTGTAAAGTTTGATGATGAGATACAGGGACTTTGGCTTCTTAATACTCTGCCAGACTCTTGGGAAACTCTTCGAGTTTCTTTGACTAATTCTGCTCCCAGTGGTGTTGTAACCATGGAATATACTAAGAGTGGTGTCTTGAATGAAGAAATGAGAAGAAGATCTCAAGCCTCATCTTCTTCAGCTTCACACTCTGATGTTTTGGTTACTGAAGATAGGGGGAGAAACAAGTCCAGAGGTCAGAATGATAGAGGTAAAAGTAGAAGCAAGTCAAACAAAAGAGTTTACATGTGACTATTGCCACAAGAATGGGCATATCATGAAATATTGTTACAAGCACAAGAGAGATATGAGACAACAAAAGAGAGAAGGCGATAATGAAAATCGTGTTGCTGTTGTTGCTAATGATGATCTTCTTGTTTCTTGTGATGAAAATGCCATTAATCTTGTTCGTGATGAGTCTAGCTGGTTTGTGGATTCTAGTGCTACTTCTCATGTCACGCCAAAGAAAAAATTATTTTCTTCTTATACTCCAGGTAATTTTGGAACGTTGAAAATGGGCAATAATCATGAAGTTGAAGTTATTGGCATTGGGACAGTTTGTTTGGAAAGTAACAATAGTTCCAAACTAGTTCTCAATAATGTCAAGCATGCTCCAGATGTTCGCTTGAATTTGATTTCTGTGGGATATCTTGATGATGAGGGTTATGTTAATACACTTGGTATTGGCCAGTGGAAGCTTACTAGAGGCTTGATGGTTGTGGCCCGTGGTGACAAGTTGTCTAACTTGTATGTATTTCAGGGCTCCATATCTAGAGACTCAGTAAATTTGGTGGAGAATGATACTTCATCAGAGTTATGGCATAGAAGGCTGAGTCATATGAGCGAGAAGGGGATTGATAGTTTGGCTAAGAAAAATTTGCTTTCTGGAGTGAAACAAGCAAAGTTGAAGAAATGTGTTCATTGCTTAGCCGGTAAACAGAAAAGAGTTTCTTTTCAGAGTCATCCGCCTTCAAGAAAGCTTGATTTGCTGGAGTTGGTACATTCTGATTTGTGTGGTCCTTTTAAGGTAAGATCTCATGGTGGTGCACTTTACTTTGTGACTTTTATTGATGATCATTCTCACAAACTCTGGGTATTTCCTTTGAAGTCCAAGGATCAAGTACTTGATGTGTTCAAGAGTTTTCAGGCCTTGGTTGAAAGACAAACAGGGAAGACATTGAAATGCATCCGCTCAGATAATGGTGGTGAGTATATTGGTCCTTTTGATAGATATTACAGAGAGCAGGATATTAGGCATCAGAAAACTCCTCCAAAGACTCCTCAGTTAAATGGTTTAGCAGAGAGGATGAACAGAACTCTAGTTGAGAGGGTTAGATGTATGCTTTCAGATGCTAAGCTGTCAGATTCTTTTTGGGCAGAAGCACTTAATACTGCTGCTTATGTTATCAATTTATCTCCTGCTGTTGCTTTAGATGGTGATGTCCCTGACAGAGTTTGGACTGGTAAGAATGTTTCTTATGATCATCTTAGAGTTTTTGGGTGTAAAGCCTTTGTACATGTTCCTAAGGATGAAAGGTCAAAGTCGGATGTTAAAACTAGGCAGTGTATCTTCATTGGTTATGGTCAAGATGAATTTGGCTATCGTTTTTATGATCCTGTTGAGAAGAAACTTGTTAGAAGCCGTGATGTTGTGTTCTTTGAAGACCAAACAATTGAAGATTTTGACAAAGCTGATTTTCAGAGTAGTGAGAGCTTAGTTGATGTTGATCCAGTTCCTTTGACTATTGCACCGGAAGAAAATCTTCATAATGATGAAAATCAAGTTGATAATGAAGATGGTGATCATGTTCAGAATGACCAGCATGATGTCGTTGATGCTCCAGTGCAAGATGATGGGTTGTCCAACAACCAATTATAGATGCTCCAGAGAGTTCTCTCAGACGATCTAGTAGAGAGAGAATCCCTTCATCTCGTTATTCTCCCAATGAGTATGTACTCTTGACTGACGGGGGAGAACCTGAGAGTCTTGATGAGCCATGGAAAGTGAAGAAAAAGAAAGGTGGTTTGATGCTATGGAAGATGAGATTAAATCCTTGCATGATAATCATACCTTTGATTTGGTTAAGTTACCTAAGACAGAAAAGCTTTGAAAAACAGGTGGGTTTTTCGGGTGAAACATGAAGATGGTAATCCAGTTCCACGGTACAAAGCTAGATTAGTTGTCAAGGGATTTAATCAGAAAAGGGGAGTTGATTTTGATGAGATATTCTCTCCAGTTGTGAAGATGTCATCCATTCGTGTGGTTCTAGGCTTGGCTGCAAGTCTAGATTTAGAGGTTGAGCAAATGGATGTTAAAACTCTGCTTTCCTCCATGGTGACTTAGATGAAGAAATTTATATGGAGCAACCGGAAGGTTTTGAAGTCAAGGGTAAAGAGAATTATGTTTGCAAATTGAAGAAGAGCTTGTATGGTTTGAAACAAGCTCCCAGGCAGTGGTACAGGAAGTTTGGTTCTTTTATGAGTTAGCAGGGCTTCAAGAAGACTTCTTCTGACCATTGTGTTTTTGTGCAAAAGTTCTCTGATGGTGACTTTATTATGGTGTTGCTTTATGTTGATGACATGCTTGTTGTTGGTCATAATACTTGCAGGATTCAGAAGTTGAAGCAAGAGTTGAGTAAGTCTTTTGCTATAAAAGACTTAGGACCAGCAGGGCAGATTCTTGGCATGCAGATTGTCCGTGATAGAAAGGCCAAGAAATTGGTATTATCACAAGAGAAGTACATTCAGAAAGTACTTCGCAGATTCAGCATGGACAAAGCTAAGGTTGTCAGTACACCTTTAGCTATGCACTTCAAATTGAGCATGAAATAGTGTCCTTCTAGTGATGATGAGAAGGAAGATATGAAGAAAGTTCCTTATGCTTCAGCTGTTGGTAGTTTGATGTATGCGATGGTTTGTATAAGACCGGATATTGCTCACGCTGTTGGAGTTGTTAGTCGTTTTCTTTCTAATCCGGGAAGAGAACATTGGAATGGTGTGAAGTGGGTTATGAGATATCTTTGTGGCACTTCTAGTCTGAGTTTGTGTTTTGGTACAGGGAAGCCTATTCTTTGTGGTTATACTGATTCAGATATGGCTGGTGATGTTGATACTCGCAAGTCTACTTCAGGGTACTTGGTTACTTTTGCAGGGGGAGCTGTGTCTTGGCAATCTAGGTTGCAAAAATGTGTTGCTCTATCTACTACAGAAGCTGAGCTTATTGCTGTCGTTGAAGCTTGTAAAGAATTGCTTTGGATGAAGAGATTCTTGGGGGAACTTGGTTGTGCTCAAGAGAGGTATGTGCTTTATTGTGATAGTCAAAGTGCTATACATCTTGGCAAGAATTCTACGTTCCATGGTTGGTCTAAACACATTGATGTGAGATACCATTGGATTCGAGATGTGTTGGATTATAAGTTGCTTGAGCTTGATAAGATTCATACAAATGACAATGGTTCCGATATGATGACTAAAGCTTTGCCAAGAGGGAAGTTTGAATATTGTTGCATGGTCGCCGGGATGACGGTCTCCTCCACATAGTCGTGAGGGAGAGAATTGTTGGGTTATGGCCTTTTTCCCTTCCTATGTGGATAAATAAAAGCCCAATTTGGACCAACCCACTTTTGCCCATAGGCCCATTCTTATGAGGCAAATATAAGCCTATTTTAGGTCTTATTTTCAGATTTTAGAGAGAGTTTTTCAGCAGCCAAAAGAGAGAAAAAGAGAGAGAAATTCGCAGTAAAAAATCCAGCCTAACAACCAACTTCAAATTGCGATTCCCGCTTCGTTTCTTGTCCGATTGAGCTGATTTTTGGACAGCATATTATCTTCATCTCAATCTTTGATTAGGAACTGACAGAGTTGGATTTGGTGGCCTGCAGCTTCAGTTTTGCTGTCGTGAACAGTAGCTGCGAAATTGGTGATTTTGCTCCTTTAATTCTCTAGATTTGGTGCAATCTTATTTTGTTGTTGCTCGTTGTTTGGCACTTGTTTTGTGTCCAATTTTGGAGAACAATATTGTAACTCTTGGTGCTTATGGTGGAGCTTTTGGTCCCGTGGTTTTTTACTCTTCACATCGAAGGGTTTTCCACGTAAATCTTGGTGTCTTGTGTGATTGGTTTATTATTGTCTTGTTATATTTGTTTGGTTGAATTACTTGCTGCCTTACTATCATACTGCTTGTGGTTGTTTGTCTTCTCTTGGTTCAAATTGAAAAGGGAAAGTATAGACTTGGGTATTCTTCCGCTGTTATCCTGTCAGGCATTCTTGGTAGTGCCTTGTCTTTCCCAACACAAGTTGGGTTGAGTTATGGGTTGATGGTAAGACCTTGATAATAGACTATTAGAAAGACTTGGTAAGTCTTCGAATCTCTATCTTTACTTCCAATTGTGATTAATTGTTCTTAAGCCATGATATTACATTGGAGTATGCCTTATATTAGGATTATAGGGTGGAATGATGTTTAATTGAAATGTATTGACTATGTTGTGAGGTTGATTAAGGTGTATGTGCTATAAGAATGGTGAAAACTATCAATGTGCCTTAAAATATTATGAAATGATAAAGTGTTAACCTCACTTATATGAAATGTGATGAAAGGACTTAAACTCATACAACTCTTATTGAGCTATTGATGATGATTATTATACAAGGGGTAGATCCTATGGCCTAAGTTAAGTTATGATTGATAATTAAAGGCTTAAAAACATTTTAAAAAGGGACTCTAGCTTAGTACCGAGTGAACTAGATAGAGGAGTGTCTCTTCCCACATAGGGAAGGTAGGAACACTACATCACTCTTGAGATTGGAGATCATAATGCATGGCACATAAAGAGGATCCCAACTAAATCTTTTAATTCTTGAACTATGTTGCCTCTATAGGAATACTAGCTAGTGGATCTACGTAGTTGCAATGTTTTATGTTTGGTACTACCTTGGCAAGTAGTCCGCCTTCTTTCGATGTAGGGTTTTATGACACCAGATTCCATACCAGCTCATGTGGTCTATGTCGGTTAGGGCAAGATGTTCCCAAAAGTTAAAACAAATTAAAGAACTTGAACTGTAACTTGGATAACCTAAGAGGTCTAGCTTAGTTTAGGTAGGGGTATGGGACTCTACCTAGGCATTGCACTAGTTAGTCTTGAGGGGAATCTTAGAAGGAGGTTCTTATATGTTTATGTTATGATAATATATGATGTGTATATATATATGATGACCATGTCATATTGTTGATACTATGTGATGATTAGTTCATTTATAAGATGAAATGTAAGCCTAAATGCCATGAAATGTAAAGTTGGACAGTGGTCATGTCTTACTGTTGAGGATACTTTATTGAGTAAGGTTATGGGGATTTGCTTGGTCATTGCACTTGTTGACTTAATAAGAACTTATGAGTAGTGTCTTGCTTATTATGATATGCTTAACTCTTATTCATTCTTGTGATATTATTCCTTGATGTTAGGGTTGTAGTAATTCATGATTTTAAGTGTGTTGGGATAAGTGTTACTTGTTGGCATAACAAGATTGTTTGGTTGATTAGTATGATTTACTTGACTTTGCATTAAGCTGAACAAGGGGTAAAATAACATGTTTTAATAAAAAGTCCCTTTTTAGCATGTTTTGCTTGTGTATGTGCATAAGATCCTATACTTAGTACATGTGGAGTACTAACCCCATTTTCTTCCCTTGTCCCAAAAATTTTAGGTTCCGGTCGTTGAAGTTTATTTGAGGTTATTTGAAGGAAGACTTGGACATTCTATCATCCAAGTGGTAGGTTTTCATTTTCCTCGAGGACGATGCCAATATTCTCTTGGCGAAGTTACTTAGTTACTACAACTTTTGTATTGACACTATTTCCTTTTGAGACAAAGTTGTATAAAGCCTATATGCGGCTTACTTTTGTTGATGTAGGGCTATGCCCAATGTTATTGTCCTCGTTTAGATGTTTTATGAGATGAGACGAATTTATGACTCTATTTATTTATTATATATGTGTGTGAAATAAAAGTAGAAGACTATGTAATCTTCTTATACGAACGAGTCTATGTATACTCGATATTATTATGATTATGTGTATGTAGAGGTCTATGTAAACCTCCGATTAGAAGTAGTTGAAAAGTTTTAAATTCTTCCGTATTTTTAATCGATGAATGCAATGATGTAAGACTAAGAGCTTGCCTTAATCCTCAAAGAGGATGACGACGCCGGTTACATCTGGAGGGTAAACCTAGAGGAAACAATAGTCAAGGTCTTGACGGACGTCCATAAAACTTTTCGGTAATTTTGACATCGGAATCCGGATCACCAAAAAATTGGTGTACTATAGCACATGAAATTCGTCGAAATGGGGGTATGCGCGCTACAAGGCTAGTTTGACCTTGAAAATGGGTCGTACTGGCTGTGAGGGCCAATTGGCTTCATAGACAAGGTCTTGACGGACATCAACAAAAATTTTTGGCATTTTGGATGTCAGAATGCGAATCATCAAAAAATGGTGTGCCATAGCATACAAAAATTATCAAAATGGACGGGATGCGCGCTTTGGGGATCGTTTGACTTTCAAAATGGGTCGGGCTGGACGTGAGGGACAAACGGCTTCATAGCTAAGGTCTTGATGGATTTCCACAAAAACTTACGGCATTTTTCACGTTGAAATCCGGATCACCAAAAATTGGTGTTCTATAGCACACAAAAATAATTGAAAAGGGAGGTGTGTGCGCTCTAGGACTCGTTTTACTTTGAAAATGGGTTGGACTGGCCGTGAGGCATACCGTCTACATAGCCAAGGTCATGACAGACTTCCACAAAAAATTTCAGCATTTTTTACGTTAGAATCCGGATCACCGAAAAAATTGTGTGCTATAGCACATGAAAATCACCCAAATGGGAAGTATGCGCGCTTTGAGGCTTGTTTGACCATGAAAATGGGTTGGACTGGCCGTGAGAGCAAACCGTCTGCATAGACAAGGTCTTGACGGGCGTCCACAAAAATTTTGGCATTTTTAATGTCAGAGTACGGATCGTCAAAAAAATTATGTACAATAGAACACGAAAATCGTCGAAATTGGGGGAATGCGCGCTTTCGGTTGTTTGACCATTAAAATAGGTTGGACTGGCCGTGAGGGCCAACCAGTTGCATAGACAAGGTCTTGATGGACGTCTAAAAAAATGTTGACATTTTGGACGTCGAAATCCGAATCTCCAAAAAAATGGTGTGCTACAGCACTAAAAAGTCAAAATTGGGTCGGACTGGCCATGAGAGCCAACCGGCTGCATACGAACGTCCACAAAAATGTTTGGCATTTTTGATGTTCTAATCCGGATCACCAAAAAAATGGTGTGGTGTAGCACACAAAAATTGTCGAAATGGGGGGTATGCGCGCTTCGCAGCTCGTTTGACCTTGAAAATGGGTCGGAATGTCCGTGAGAGACAGTCTGCATACCCAAGGTCTTGACGGACGTCCACAAAAAGTTTTGGCATTTTTATGTCGAAATCCGGATCACCAAAAAAATGGTGTACTATAGCACATGAAAATTGTTGAAATGGGGGTATGCGCGCTTCGGGGCTTGTTTGACCTTGAAAATAGGTTGGCTTGGCTGTGAGGGACAACCGGATGCATAAAGTTCTTGTCGTATGTCCACAAAAAATTTTGGCATTTTGGAAGTTGGGATGCGAATCACCAAAGTGGTGTGCAATAGCACACAAAATCATAAAAATGGAGGGTTTGCGCTCTTCGTGGTTCGTTTGACCTTCAAAATGGATTGGACTGGCTGTGATGGACAATAAAATGCATAGCTAAGGTCTTGATGGACGTCCACAAAAACTTAAGGCATTTTTCACGTCGGAATCCGGATTACCAAAAAAATTGTGTACTATAGCACATGAAAATTGTCAAAAAAGGGGTAGTGCGCGCTTCGTGGCTCGTTTGACTTTGAAAATGGGTCGCACTGGCCGTGAGGGACAACCGTCTGCATATCCAAGGTCACGACGGATGCCCATAAATTTTTTTAGCATTTTAAATGTCGGAATGTGAATCACTAAAAATGGTGTGCAATAGAACACAAAAGTCGTCGAAATGGAAATATATGGCTTCGAGGCTTGTTTGACCTTGAAAATGGGTCGGACTGGCCGTGAGAACCAACCGGCTGCATATTCAAAGTCTTTACGGACGCCCACAAAAAAATTTGGCATTTTTGACGTCGGAATACAGATCATCAAAAAATTAGTGTGCTATAGCATACGAATATCATCCAAATGGGGAATATGCGCGCTTCGGAGCTTGTTTGACCTTGAAATTGGGTCAGACTGGCCGTGAGAGCCAACCCGCTGCATAGCTTAGATCTTGACGGACGTCAACAAAAAATTTCAGCATTTTTGACATAGTAATCTGTATCACCAAAAAGATGCTGTACTATATCATACAGAAATCATTGAAACAGGGGTTATGCGCGTTTCGGGGCTCGTTTGGCCTTGAAAATGAAATGGACTGGCCGAGCCACATAGTCAAGATCTTGACGGACATCCAAATTTTTTTTGGCATTTTGGACGTTGGAATATGGATCACCAAAAAATGGTGTACTATAGTACACGAAAATCGTCAAAATGGGGGTATGCGCGCTTCGGGTCTCATTTTACCTTCAAAATGGGTCGGGCTAGCCGTGAGGGCCAAACGGCTACATAGCAGAGGTATTGACGGACATCCACATACTTTTTTGGCATTTTGGATGTCGGAATTTGAATCACCAAAAAAATGGTGCACTTTAGCACATGAAAATCGTCAATATGGGGTGTATGCACGCTTCACGGCTCGTTTGACCTTGAAAATTGGTCGGACTGGCCGCGAGGGACAACCGGCTACATAGCCAAGGTCTCGAAGGACATCCACAAAAAAATTTGGCATTTTGGACATCGAGATCTGGATCACCAAAAAAATGGTGTACTATAGTACACGAAAATCGTCGAAATGGGGGGTATGCGCGCTTCGGGGCTCGTTTGACCTTCAAAATAGGTCGGTCTGACCGTGAGGGACAATATGCTGCATAGGTAAGTATTGATGGACGTCCACAAAAAATTTCAGCATTTTGGATGTCGGAATCCGAATCTTCAAAAAAATGGTATACTATTGCACACTAAAATCGTCAAAATTGGGGGTATGCAAGCTTCGGGGATTTTTTTACATTGAAAATGGGTCGGACTAGCCGTGATGGCCAACCGGCTGCATGGACAATGTCTTGACGAACATCCACAAAAGAATTCGGCATTTTTGACATCGAAATCTGGATCACCAAAAAAATGGTGTGCTATAGCACACGAAAATCGATGAAATAGGGTTATGCGTGCTTCGGGGCTCGTTTGACCTTTTAAATGGATCGGACTGGCCATAAGGTACAACCGGCTGTGTTGCCAAGGTCTTGATGGACGTCCACAAAAAATTTTGGTATTTTTGAAGTCGGAATCCAGATCTCCAAAAAAATAGTGTGTTATATAGCACACAAAAACTGTTGAAATGGGGGTATGTGTGCTTCGGGGCTCGTTTAACCTTGAAAATGGGTTGGATTCGCCATGATGTCAAACTGGATGCATAGCCAAGGTCTTGAGGGACGTACATAAAAAATTTCGGCATTTTGGAAGTCGGAATGCGAATTATTAAAAATGGTGTGCAATAGCTCATTAAAATCAACAAAATGAAGGGTATGCGCTCTTCCAGGTTCTTTTGACATTCAAAATGGATCGGAATTGCTGTGAGGGAAAACGACATGCGTAGTTAAGGTCTTGAAAGACGTCCAAAAAAAATTATGGCATTTTTCTCGTTGAAATCCGTATCACCAAACAAATGGTGTGCTATAGCACACGAAAATCGTCGAAAAGTGGGTAGTGCACGCTTTGGCGCTTGTTTGACTTTGAAAATGGGTTTGAATGGCCGTGAGGGCCAACCGTCTGCATAGACAAGGTCTTGACGGACTTCCACAAAATATTTTGGTATTTTGAACGTCAGAATGCGAATCACCAAAAAATGGTGAGCAATAGCACATAAAAATCATCGAAATGGAAATATACGCGCTTGTTTGACCTTGAAAAAGGGTCGGACTAGCCGTGAGAGACAACTTGCGTCATATCCAAGGTCTTCACGGACGTCCACAATTTTTTTTTCATTTTTGACATTGGAATCCTGATCATAAAAAAAATTGTGTGCTATGGCATTCAAAAATCGTCAAAATAGAGAGTATGCACGCTTCGGGGCTCGTTTGACCTTGACAATGGGTCGGACTGGCCGTGAGAGCCAGTTGACTGCATAGACAAGGTCTTGACGGATGTCCACAAAATATTTTGGCATTTTTGACGGTGGAATCTGGATCACCAAAACAAATGGTGTACTATATACCACATGAAAATTGTTGAAATGGGGGTATGTGCGCTTCAGGGCTCGTTTGACCTTGAAAATGGGTCGGTTTGGCCGTGAGGGCCAACCGAATGCATAACCAAGGTCTTGAAGGATGTCCAAAAAAAATTATGGCAATTTGGAAGTCGAAATTTGAATCACCAAAAAATGGTGTGCAATAGCACACGAAAATCATTGAAATGAAGGGTATGCGCTCTTCGGGGTTCGTTTGACCTTCAAAATGGATTGGAATGGACGTGAGGGGACACCGGATGCATAGTTAACGCTTTGTGGCTTGTTTGATTTTGAAAATGGGTTGGACTGTCTGTGAGGGCCAACTTCTGCATATCCAAGGTCTTGACGGACGTCCACAAAAAATTTTGGCTTTTTGGATGTCGGAATACGAATCACCAAAAAATGGTGTGCAATAGCACATAAAAATCGTAGAAATGGAAATATGCGCTCTTCGGGGTTTGTTTGACCTTGAAAATTGGTCGGACTAGCCGTGAGAGCTAACCGGCTGCATATCCAAGGTCTTTACGGACGTCCATAAAAAATTTGACAGTTTTTACGTCGGAATCCAGATTATCAAAAAAATGGTGTTATAGCATATGAAAATCGTCCAAATGGGGAATATGCGCGCTTCGGAGCTTGTGTTGACCTTGAAAATGGGTCGTATTGGCCGTAAGAGCCAACCGGCTGCATAGTCAAGGTCTTGAAGGACGTCAACAAAATTTTTTGGCCTTTTTGACATCGTTATCCGGATCACCAAAAAGATGGTGTACTATAGCATATGAAAATCGTCGAAACAGGGGTTATACATGTTTTGGGGCTCGTTTGAGCTTCAAAATGAATTGGATTGTCCGTAAGGGACAACCGGCTGCATAGCCAAGATCTTGATGGACATCCACAAAAAATTTGGGCATTTTGGACGTCGGAATCTGGATCTCCAAAAAATTTATGTGCTATAGCACACGAAAATCATCAAAATTGGGGGCATGGGTGCTTCGGGGCTCTTTAACAGTGATAATGGATCGGGCTGGCCTTGAAGGACAACCGACTGCATTGCCAAGGTCTTGATGGACGTCCACCAAAAAATTTAGCATTTTTGACGTCGGAATCCGAATCACCAAAAAAATGGTGTGCTATAGAACACGAAAATTGTTGAAATGGAAATATATGCTCTTCAGGGCTCGTTTGACCTTTCAAATGGGTCGGACTTCCCATGAGAGCAAACCTGCAAAATTTTTTGGCATTTTTGACGTCGGAATCCGGATCACCCCAAAAATTGTTTGCTATAGCACACGAAAATCATCTAAATGGGGGGTATGCGCGCTTCAGGGCTCGTTTTACCTTTAAAATGGGTTGGACTGGCCGTGTGGGCCAACCAGATGCATATCCAAGCTCTTGAAGGACTTCCACAAAAAGAATTGGCAATTTTAACGTCGAAATTCGGATCACTAGAAAAATGGTATGCTATAGAACACAAAAAATCGACGAAATGGGTGGCATGCGCGCTTCGTGGCTCGTTTGATCTTTAAAATGGGTCGGAATTGCCTTGAGAGACAACCGGCTGCAAAGCAAAGGTCTTGACATACGTCCACAAAATGGTTTGGCATTTTTGACGTCGGAATCTGGATCTCCAAAAAATGGTGTGCTATAGCACAAGAAATTTGTTGAAATGGGGGGCAAACCTGTTTTTGGGTGATCCGAATTCCAACGTCAAAAATTCCAAAAATTTGTGGACGTCCGTAAAGACTTTTTCTATGCAAACGGTTGGCCCTCACTGGCAGTCCGACACATTTTCAAGGTCAAACAAACCCCATAGTGCGCATACCCACCATTTCAACGATTTTCGTGTGCTATATAGAAAACCATATTTTGGGTGATCCGGAATGCGACGTCAAAAATTCCAAATTTTTTTGTGGAAATCCGTCAAGACCTTGGCAACGCAGCCGGTTGGCCGTCACGGGAACTACAACCCATTTTAAAGGTCAAACGATCCCCATAGCGCGCATACCCCCCGTTTTGATGATTTTCATGTGCTATAGAAAACCATATTTTGTGTGATCCGGATTCCGACGTCAAAATTCAAATTTTTTTTGTTAATATCTGTCAAGACCTTGGCTATGCAGTCGGTTGGACCTCAAGCCCATTCCAACCCATTTTCAAGGTCAAACGAGCCCCAAAGCGCGCATAATCCCCATTTTGACGATTTTCGTTTGCTATAACAAACCATTTTTTGGGTGATCCGGATTCCGACGTCAAAAGTTCCAAAATTTTTTGTGGATGTCTGACAAGACCTTGGCTATGCAGCTCGTTGGACCTCACATCCAGTACGACCCATTTTATAGGTCAAACGAGCCCCGAAGCACGCATACCCCTATTTCGACGATTTTTGGGTGCGATAGCAAACCATTTTTTGGGTGATCCGGATTCCGACGTCAAAAATACCATATTTTTTTGTGGACGTCCGTCAAATCCTTGGCTATGCAGAAGGTTTGCCCTCACGGCCAGTCCGACCCATTTTCAAGGTAAAACGTGCCCCGAATCGCGCATACCATCCATTTAGAAGATTTTTGTGCTCTATAGCAAACAATGTTTTGGGTGATCAGAATTCCGACGTCAAAAATTTCAAAACTGTTTGTGGACATCTATCAAGAGCTTGTCTATGCATCTGGTTGGACCTCATGGCCAGTCCGATTCATTTTAAAGGTAAAAAAAATTCCTGAAGCGCGCATACCCCCGATTTAGACGATCTTCGTGTGCTATAGAAAACCATTTTTTTTGTGATCCGGATTCCGACGTCAAAAATTCCAAAATTTTTTGTGAACGTCCGTCAAGACCTTGTCTATGCAGCCGGTTGTCCCTCACGGGCAGTACGACCCATTTTAAAGTTCAGATAAGCCCCGAAGCACGCATACTCGCCATTTCGATGGTTTTTGTGTGCTATAGAAAACCATATTTTGGGTGATTCGGATACCGAAGTTGAAAATTTCAAATTTTTTTGTGGACATCCGTCAAGACATTTGCTATGCATCCGGTTGAACCTCACGGCCTGTCCGACCCATTTTAAGGGTTTAACGAGCCCCGAAGCACGCATACCTCCCATTTCAACGATTTTTGTGTGCCATAGCAAATCATTTTTTGGTGATCCGGATTTCAAAGTCAAAAGTTCAATTTTTTTTTGTGGAAATCCGTCAAGACCATGGGTATGCATCCGGTTGGCTCTCACGACCAGTCCGACCCAATTTCAAGGTCAAAGAAGCCCTGAAATGCGCATGCCCCCCATTTAGACAATTTTCGTGTGCTAGAAACCATCTTTTTGGAGATCCGGATTCCGAAGTCAAAAATGCCAAACAATTTTGTGTACATGCGTTAAGACCTTGGCTATACAGCCGGTTGTCTCTCACGGCTAGTACGACCCATTTTCAAGGTTAAACGAGACCTGAAGCGCGCATACCCCACATTAAGACGATTTTCGTGTGCTATAACAAACCATTTTTTGGGTAATCCGGATTCCAACATCAAAAATGCCTAGTTTTTTTTGGACGTCCATCAAGAGCTTGACTATACTTCCGGTTGTCCCTCATGGCCAGTCTGACCCATTTTAACGTTCAAACGTGCCCCGAAGTGCGCATACCCTACATTTAGAAGATTTTCGTGTGCTATAGCAAACCTTTTTTGGGTGATCCAAATTCCGATGTCAAAATTTTGAAAACTTTTTGTGGACGTCTGTCAAGACCTTGGCTATGAAGCCGGTTGGCCCTCACGGCCAGTCCGACCCATTTTCAAGGTCAAACGAGCCTTGAAGCGCACATACCCCCCATAATTTTCTTGTACAATAGCAAACCATTTTTTGGGTGATCCAGATTCCGACGTCAAAAATGCCAAAGTTTTTTATCGTCGTCCGTCAAGAGCTTGTCTATGCATCCGTTTGTCCCTCACATCTAGTCCGACCCATTTAAAAGGTCAAACGAGCCCAGAAGCGCGCATATCCCTCATTTAGATGATTTTCGTGTACAACAAACCATTTTTTGGGTGATCCGGATTCGGACATCAAAAATGCCAAAAATTTTTTTGGACGTACCTTCAAGACCTTGTCTATGCAGCCTGTTGTACCTCGTGGCCAGTCCGTCCCATTTTAAAGGTTAAACGATCCCGAAGCGCGCATACCCCCCATTTTGACGATTTTCGTGTGTTATAGAAAACCATATTTTGGGTTATCCAGATTTCGATGTCAAAAGTTCCAAAAAATTTTGTGGACGTCCGTCAAGACCTTGGCTATGCACCCGGTTGTCCCTCACGGCCAGTACGACCCATTTTAAAGGTCAAACAATCCCTATAGCGCGCATACCCACCATTTCAAAGATTTTCGTGTTCTATAGAAAACCTTATTTTGGGTGATCCGGATTCCGACGTCAAATTTTCCAATTTTTTTGGTGGACATCCGTCAAGACCTTGGCAATACAGCAGGTTGGACTTCACGGCCAGTCCGACCCATTTTCAAGGTTGAACGAGCTATGAACCGTGCATACCCCTCATTTCGATGATTTTCGTGTGCTATAGCAAACCAGTTTTTGGGTGATCCGGATTCCGACGTCAAAAGTTTCAAAAATTTTTGTGGACGTCCGTCAATACCTTGGCTTTGATGTCGGGATTCCCTCACGGCCATTCCAACCCTTTTTAAAGGTCGAACGAGCCTTGAAGCGCACATACCCCCCATTTTGACGATTTTCCTATGCTATAGCAAACCATATTTTGGGTGATCCGGATTCTGATGTCAAAAATTCCAAAATTTTTTGTGGAAATCCATCAAGACCGTGGCAATGCATACGGTTGTCCCTCACGGACAGTCCGACCCCTTTTCAAGGTCTAACAAGCCACGAAGCACACATCCCCCCGATTTCCATGATTTTCATGTGCTATAGCAAACCATTTTTTGGGTTATCCGGATTCCAACGTCAAAAATACCCAAAGTTTTTTTGTACATCTGTCAAGACCTTAGCTATGCATTTGGTTGGACATCACGGCCAGTCTGACCCATTTTAAAGGTCAAATGAGCCCCGAAGCACGCATACCCCCCATTTCGACGATTTTCATGTGCTATAGCAAACCATTTTTTGGGTGATCTAGATTCCGACGTCAAATGTTCCAAAAGTTTTTGTGTACATCCGTCAAGACCTTGGATATGCAGCCGGTTTCCCCTCACGGCCAGTCCGACCAATTTTAAAGGTCAAACAAGCCCCGAAGCATGCATACCCCTCATTTCGACGATTTTTGTGTGCTATAGCAAATAATTTTTTTGGGTGATCCACACTCTGACGTCAAAAATTCCAAAAAAAAATTTGGGCATCCATCAAGACCTTGGCTATGCATAAGGTATGACCTCACTGCCAGTACGACCCATTTTCAAGGTCACACGTGTCCCGAAGTGCGCATACCCTCAATTTAGAAGATTTTCGTGTGCTATAGCAAACAAATTTTTGGGTGATCTGGATATCGACGTCAAAATTTTTTGTGGACGTCTGTCAAGATCTTGGCTTTGAATCTGGCTGGCCCTCACGGCCAGTCCGATTCATTTTAAAGGTAAAACAATCCCCGAAGCATGCATACCCCCCATTTAGATGATTTTCGCGTGCTATAGCAAACCATTTTATGGGTGATCTGGATTCCGACGTCAAAAATTCCAAAAAATTTAGTGGACGTCCATCAAGACCTTGTCTATGCAACCGGTTGGCCCGCACGGGCAGTCCAACCCATTTTAATGGTCAAACATGCCCTGAAGCGCGCATACCCCCCATTTTGAAGATTTTTGTGTGCTATAGAAAACCATTTTTTGTGTGATCGGGATTCTGACGTCAAAAATGCCAAAAAATTTTGTGGATCTCCGTCAAGACCTTGGCTATGCATTGGGTTGGACCTCACGGCAAGTACGACCCATTTTCAAGGTCAAACAAGCACCGAAGCGCACATACCCTCCATTTAGATGATTTTCGTGTGCTATACTGGATTCCAACGTCAAAAATGTGGACATCCGTCAAGACCTTAGCTATGCATTTGGTTGGATATCACCGCCAGTCTGACCTATTTTAAAGGTCAAACAAGCTCTGTAGCGCGCATACCCCCCTTTTCAACAATTTTCGTGTGCTATAGCTAACAAATTTTTGGGTGATACGGATTCCGACATCAAAAATTCCAAATTTTTTTGTGGACGTCCTTCAAAACCTTCGTTGTACAGAAGGTTGGCTCTCATGGCCAGTCAGACCCAATTTCCAGGTCAAATTAGCCTCGAAGCGCGCATAACCCCTATTTAGACGATTTTCATGTGCTATAGCAGACCTTTTTTTACAGTGATCCCGATTCCGCCGTTAAAACTGCCAAAATTTTTTGTGGACATCCCTCAAGACCTTGTCTATACAGACGCTTAGCCCTCATGGCCAGTACGACCCATTTCAAGGTCAAACGAGCCCTGTAGCGTGCATACCCCTATTTTGGTGTTTTTCGTGTGCTATAGCAAACCATTTTTTGGGTGATCCAGATTCCGATGTTAAAAATGCCAAAACATGTTGTGGACTTCCTTTAAGACCTTGTCTATGCAGCCTATTTGCCCTCACGAGCAGTACGACCTATTTTCAAGGTCAAACGATCCCTAAAAGGCGCATACCCCACG
This sequence comes from Solanum peruvianum, assembly GCA_027705065.1. Taxonomy (NCBI): domain Eukaryota; kingdom Viridiplantae; phylum Streptophyta; class Magnoliopsida; order Solanales; family Solanaceae; genus Solanum; species Solanum peruvianum. The sequence goes on from JAKWJD010001761.1 coordinate 62,042,582, forward strand.
TTTTGACGATTTTTGTGTGCTGGCAAACCATTTTTGGGATGATCTGGATTCCGACGTTAAAAATGCCAAAAATTTTTGTGGACGTCCTTTAAGACCTTGGTTGTGAAGGCGATTGGCTCTCACGGGCATTCCAGCCCATTTTCAAGGTCAAACGAGCCCCAAGCGCTCATTCCCCCCATTTTGACGATTTTTCGTATATCAAACCATTTTCTGGGTGATCTGGATTCCAACGTCAAAAATACCAAAAAACTTATCGGACATTTTTTAAAACCTTGGATATGCATCCGGTTGTCCCTCACGGCCAGTCTGATCCATTTTAAAAGTCAAACGAGCTCTGAAGCGTGCATACCCCCCATTTCAATGATTTTTGTGTTCTATAGAAAACCATATTTTGGGTGATCCGGATTCCAACGTCAAAAGTTCCAAAAAAATTTTGGACGTTTGTAGAGACTTTGGCTATGCAACCTGTCGGATCTCAAGGCCAGTCCGACCAATTTTCAAGGTCAAACGAGCCCCGAAGCCATATACACTCCATTTCGACGATTTTGGTGTGCTATAGCAAACAATTTTTGGGTGATACGGATTCCGATGTAAAAATTGCCAAATCTTTTTGTGGACGTCTGTCAAGAGCTAGGCTATGCACCCAGTTGGCCTTCACGGCCAGTCCGACCCATTTTCAAGGTAAAACAAGCCCCGAAGCTCGCATATCCCCCCATTTAGATGATTTTCGTTTGCTATAGAAAACCATTTTTTGGATGATAAAGATTCCGATGTCAAAAATTCAAAAAATGTTTGTGGAAGTCCGTCAAGACCTTGCCTATGCAGCCGGTTGGCTCTCACGGCCAGTCCGACCCAATTTCAAGGTTAAACAAGCCCCAAAATGTACATACCCCCATTAAGACAATTCTAGTTTGCTAGCAAACCATCTTTTGGTTCTTTCAGATACGCCATCAAAAATGCCAAAATTTTTTTTGGACATCCATCATGACCTTGGCTATGCAGCCGATTAGCCCTCACTACCAGTACGACCCATTTTCAAGGTCAAACGAGCCCTGAAGCGCTTATACCCCCCATTTAGACTATTTTAGTGTGCTATAGCCAACCATTTTTTGGGTGATCCGGATTCCGACATCAAAAATGCCAAAGTTTTTTCTAGACGTTCTTCAAGAGCTTGGCTATGCATCCGGTTGGCCCTCACGGCCAGCCCGATTGATTTTAAAGATAAAACAAGCCCCGAAGCGCGCATACCCCCCATTTAGATGATTTTCGTGTGCTATAGCAAACCATTTTTCGGGTGATCCGGATTCCGATGTCAAAAATTCCAAAAAATTTTGTGGACGTCCGTCAAGACCTTGGATATGCATCCGATTGGATCTCACTGCCAGTCCGTCCTAATTTTAAGGTCAAACAAGTCCCAAAATCCACATACCCCTATTTAGACGATTTTCGTGTGATAGCAAACCATTTTTTGGGTAATCCGGATTCTGATGTTAAAACTACCAAAAGTTTTTGTGAACGTCCATCAAGACGTTGTCTATATAGCTGGTTGTCCCTAACGGCCAATACAACCCATTTTAAAGGTCAAACGATCCCCGAGGCGCGCATACCCTCCATTTTGACGATTTTCATGTGCTATAGCAAGCTATTTTTTAATTGATCCGAATTTTGACGTCAAAAATGCCAATATTTTTTATGGGCGTCCGTCAAGACCTTTTCTTCGCATCCGATTGGCCCTCACGGCCAATCTGATCCATTTTCAACGTCAAACGAGCCCGAAAGCGCTCATACCCCTATTTTGATGATTTTCGTGTGCTATAGCAAACCATTTTTTTGGGTGATTCAAATCCCGACGTCAAAAATGCAATAATTTAATGTGGATGTCCATTAAGACTTTGACTATGCAGCCGGTTGGGCCTCATGGCCATACCGACCCATTTTCAAGGTCAAACGAGCCCTGAAGCGTGCATACCCCAATTTCGACAATTTTCGTGTGCTATAGAAACCATTTTTTGGGTGATCCGGATTCCGAGGTCAAAAATGACAAAACATTTTGTGGACATCCTTCAAGACCTTGTTTATGCATCCGATTGGTCCTCACGGCCAATCCGTCTTATTTTTAAGGTCAAACGAGCCCTAAAGCGCATACCCATATTTCAACAATTTTTGTGTGCTTAGCAATCTTTTTTTAGGTGATCCGCATTTCGACGGCAGAAATGCCAATATTTTTTGTGGACGTCCGTTAAGACCTTGGATAGCAATTTGGTTGGCCCTTATATCTATTCCGACCCATTTTCAAGGTCAAACGAGCTCGAAGCAATCATACCCCCCCTTTTAGACGATTTTTGTGTGCTATAGCAAACCATTTTTTGGGTGATCCGAACTCCGACGTCAAAAATGCCAAAAAAATTTATTGACGTTCCTGAAGACCTTGGATATGCATCCGGTTGGCCCTCACGGCCAGTCCGACCCATTTTCAAGGTCAAACGAGCCCCGAAGCATGCATACCCCCATATTTCGATGATTTTTGTACGCTATAGCAAACTATTTTTTGGGTGATCCGGATTCTGACGTAAAAAAATCAATTAGTTTTGTGGATATCCGTCTATACCTTGTCTATGCAGACTGTTGTCCCTCACGCTCAGTCCGACCCAATTATAAGGTCAAACGAGCCCTGAAGGGGCATACCCCCCATTTCGACAATTTTTGTGTGCTATAGCAAGCCATTTTTTGGGTGATCCAATTCCGACGTCAAAAAAAGCCAAATTTTTTGTTGACGTCCGTCAAGACCTTTTCTATGCATACGGTTGGCCCTCACGGACAATCCGGCCCATTTTCAAGGTCAAACAAGCCCTAAAGCGTGCATACCCCCCATTTTGATGATTTTCATATGCTATAGCAAGCCATTTTTTGGGTGATCCAGATTCCGACGTCAAAAATTCCAAAATTTTTTATGGATATCCTTTAAGACATTGTGTATGTAGCCGATTGTCCCTCACGGTAAGTACGGCCCATTTTCAAGTTCAAACAACCCACGAAGCGCATACCCCTTATTCGACGATTTTAGTGTGTTATAGCAAAGCATTTTTGGGTGATCTTGATTCTGACGTCAAAATGTCAAAAAATTTTTGTGGACGTCCCTTAAGACCTTGGCCTATGCATCCGTTGGCCTTCACGGCCACTCCGACCCATTTTCAGGTCAAACGAGCCTCGAAACGCGCATACCCCCTATTAAAACTATTTTTCGCGTGATATATCAAATCATTTTTCGGGTTATCTGGATTCCAACGTCAAAAGTTCCAAATTATTTTGTGGACGTCCATCAAAACCTTGGCTATGCAGTTGGTTTGTCCCTCACGGCATGTTCGACCCATGTTTCAAGGTCAATGAGCCTGAAGCGCGCATACCCCCCATTTAGACGATTTTCGTGTGATATAGCAAACCATTTTTTCGGTGATCCGGATTGCGACGTCAAAAATGCCAAATTTTTTTGTGGACATCTATAAAGAACATTGCTATGCATCCGTTGGCCCCTCATGGACAATCCAACCCATTTTCAAGGTCAAACGAGTCCGAAGCGTGCAACCCCTCATTTCGACGATTTTCCTGTGCTATAGAAAACCATATTTTGGGTGATCTGGATTCCGATGTCAAAAATGACAATTTTTCGGGACGTCCTCCGTCAAGACCTCTGATATGAATCTGGTTAGACCTCACAGCTAATCCGACTCATTTTCAAGGTCGAACAAGCCCCGAAGCGTGCATACCCCCTATTTCGTAGATTTTTGTGTGCTATAGCAAACCATTATTCAGATGATCCGGATTTCGACGTCGAAAATGCCAAAATTTTTGTGTACATCTATAAAGAACATTGCTATGCAGCCATTGTCCCTCACGGCCAATCCAACCCATTTTCAAGCTCAAACAAGCCCCGAAGCACGCATACCCCCATTTCGACGATTTTCTTGTGCTATAGAAAACCATATTTTGGGTGATCCGAATTCCGATGTCAAAAATGAAAATTTCTTGTGGACGTCCGTCAAGACCTCATATATGAAGATGGTTAGACCTCACAGCCAGTCCGACTCATATTCAAGGTCGAACGAGCCCCGAAGCGCGCATACCCCCATGTCGACAATTTTTCCTGTGCTATAGAAAACTATATTTTGGGTGATCCGGATTCCGATTTAAAAAATGACAATTTTTTTTGTGGATGTCCTTCAAGACCTCTGATACGAAGCTTGTTTGACCTCACGTCCAGTCCGACTCATTTTCAAGGTCGAACGAGCCCCGAAGCGCCCATTCCACCCATTTCGAAGTTTTTCATGTGCTATAGAAAACCATTTTTTGGGTGATCTAGATTCCATGTCCAAAATTCTAAAGTTTTAATGGTCGTCTGTCAAGACCTTGTCTATATAGCTGGTTGTCCCTAACGTCCAGTACGACCCATTTTCAAGGTCAAACGAATCCCGAGGCGCGCATACCCTCTATTTTGACTATTTTCATGTGCTATAGCAAGCTATTTTTTAATTGATCCGTATTTTAACGTCAAAAATGCCAATATTTTTTATGGGCGTCCATCAAGACCTTTTCTACGCATCCGATTGGCCCTCATGGCCAATCTGATCCATTTTCAACGTCAAACGAGCCCGAAAGCGCTCATACCCCTATTTTGATGATTTTCGTGTGCTATAGCAAACCATTTTTTTGGGTGATTCAAATCCCGACGTCAAAAATGCAATAATTTAATGTGGATGTCCATTAAGACTTTGACTATGCAGCCGGTTGGGCCTCATGGCCATACCGACCCATTTTGAAGGTCAAACGAGCCCTGAAGCGCGCATATCCCAATTTCGACAATTTTCGTGTGTTATAGAAACCATTTTTTGGGTGATCCGGATTCCGAGGTCAAAAATGACAAAATATTTTGTGGACATCCTTCAAGACCTTGTTTATGCATCCGATTGGTCCTCACGGCCAATCCGTCTTATTTTTAAGGTCAAACGAGCCCTTAAGCGCATACCCCATATTTCAACAATTTTTGTGTGCTATAGCAAACCATTTTTTGGGTGATCCGGATTTCGACGGCAGAAATGCCAATATTTTTTGTGGACGTCCGTTAAGACCTTGGATATGCATTTGGTTGGCCCTTATATCTATTCCGACCCATTTTCAAGGTCAAACGAGCTCGAAGCAATCATACCCCCCCCCCATTTGGACGATTTTTGTGTGCTATAGCAAACCATTTTTTGGGTGATCCGGACTCCGACGTCAAAAATGCCAAAAAAATTTATTGACGTTCCTGAAGACCTTGGATATGCATCCGGTTGGCCCTCACGGCCAGTCCGACCCATTTTCAAGGTCAAACGAGCCCCGAAGCGTGCATACCCCCATATTTCGATGATTTTTGTACGCCATAGCAAACTATTTTTTGGGTGATCCGGATTCTGACGTAAAAAATTCAATTAGTTTTGTGGATATCCGTCTATACCTTGTCTATGCAGACTGTTGTCCCTCACGCTCAGTCTGACCCAATTATAAGGTCAAACGAGCCCTAAAGGGGCATACCCCCCATTTCGACAATTTTTGTGTGCTATAGCAAGCCATTTTTTGGGTGATCCAATTCCGACGTCAAAAAATGCCAAATTTTTTGTTGACATCCGTCAAGACCTTTTCTATGCATACGGTTGGCCCTCACGGACAGTCCGGCCCATTTTTAAGGTCAAACAAGCCCTAAAGCGCGCATACCCCCCATTTTGATGATTTTCATATGCTATAGCAAGCCATTTTTTGGGTGATCCAGATTCCGACGTCAAAAATTCCAAAAATTTTTATGGATATCCTTTAAGACATTGTGTATGTAGCCAATTGTCCCTCACGGTAAGTACGGCCCATTTTCAAGTTCAACCAACCCACGAAGCGCATACCCCTTATTTCGACGATTTTAGTGTGTTATAGCAAAGCATTTTTGGGGTGATCTTGATTCTGACGTCAAAAATGTCAAAAAATTTTGTGGACGTCCCTTAAGACCTTGGCTATGCATCCGGTTGGCCTTCACGGCCACTCCGACCCATTTTCAAGGTCAAACGAGCCTCGAAACGCGCATACCCCCTATTAAAACTATTTTCGCGTGATATATCAAATCATTTTTTGGGTTATCTGGATTCCAACGTCAAAAGTTCCAAATTATTTTGTGGACGTCCATCAAAACCTTGGCTATGCAGTTGGTTGTCCCTCACGGCATGTTCGACCCATTTTCAAGGTCAAATGAGCCTGAAGCGAGCATACCCCCCATTTAGACGATTTTCGTGTGATATAGCAAACCATTTTTCAGGTGATCCGGATTCCGACGTCAAAAATGCCAAATTTTTTTGTGGACATCTATAAAGAACATTGCTATGCATCCGTTGGCCCTCATGGACAATCCAACCCATTTTCAATGTCAAACGAGTCCCGAAGCGTGCATACCCCTCATTTCAACGATTTTCCTGTGCTATAGAAAACCATATTTTGGGTGATCTGGATTCCGATGTCAAAAATGATAATTTTTTCGTGGACGTCCGTCAAGACCTCTGATATGAATCTGGTTAGACCTCACAGCCAATCCGACTCATTTTCAAGGTCGAACAATCCTCGAAGCGCGCATACCCCCCATTTCGTAGATTTTCGTGTGCTATAGCAAACCATTATTCAGGTGATCCGGATTTCGACGTCGAAAATGCCAAAATTTTTGTGTACATCTATAAAGAGAACATTGCTATGCATCCATTGTCCCTCACGGCCAATCTAACCCATTTTCAAGGTCAAACAAGCCCCGAAGCACGCATACCCCCATTTCGACGATTTTCTTGTGCTATAGAAAACCATATTTTGGGTGATCCGAATTCCGATGTCAAAAATGAAAATTTCTTGTGGACGTCCGTCAAGACCTCATATATGAAGATGGTTAGACCTCACAGCTAGTCCGACTCATATTCAAGGTCGAACGAGCCTAGAAGCGCGCATACCCCCATGTCAACAATTTTCCTGTGCTATAGAAAACTATATTTTGGGTGATCCGGATTCCGATTTAAAAAATGACAATTTTTTTGTGGACGTCCTTCAGGACCTCTGATATGAAGCTTGTTTGACCTCACGTCCAGTCCGACTCATTTTCAAGGTCGAACGAGTCCCGAAGCACGCATTCCACCCATTTCGAAGATTTTCATGTGCTATAGAAAACCATTTTTTGGGTGATCTAGATTCCACGTCCAAAATTCTAAAGTTTTAATGGTCGTCCGTCAAGACCTTGTCTATATAGCTGGTTGTCCCTAATGTCTAGTACGACCCATTTTCAAGGTCAAACGAACCCCGAAGCGCGCATACCCTCATTTTGATGATTTTCGTGTGCAATAGCAAACCATATTTTCGGTGATCCGGATTCCAGTGTCAAAAATTCCAAATTTGTTTGTGGACATCCTTAAGGACCTTGGCTACGTAGATGGTTGGACCTCACATCCATTCCAATCCATTTTAAAGGTTGAACGAGCCCCGAAGCGCGCATACCCCCCGTTTCGATGATTTTCGTGTGCTATAGCAAACCATTTTTTGGGTGATACGGATTCCGATGTTGAAAATGCCAAAAAATTTTGTGGACGTCCTTCAAGAACTTGTCTATGCAGTTTTTTGTCCCTCACGGCATGTACGACCCATTTTCAAGGTCACACGAGCCCCGAAGCGCGCATACCCCCCATTTAGACGATTTTCGTTTGATATAGCAAACCATTTTTTGGGTGATCCGAATTCCGATGTTAAAAATGCCAAAATTTTTGTGGACATCTGTCAAGAACATTTCTATGCAGCCATTGGCCCTCACGGACAATCCAACCCATTTTTAAGGTCAAACGAGCCCCGAAGCGCGCATACCCCCCATTTCGACGATTTTCCTGTGCTATAGAAAACCATAGTTTGGGTGATCTGGATTCCGTTGTCAAAAATGCCAAAAAAATTTGTGGACGTCCGTCAAGACCTTTTATAGGAATCTGAATAGACCTCACGGCTAGTCCGACTCATTTTCATTGTCGAACGAGCACCGAAGCGCGCATACCCCCCATTTTGACGATTTTCGTGTGCTATAAAAAACCATTTTTTGGGTGATCTATATTGCACGTCAAAAATGCCAAACTTTTGGTGGACGTTTGTCAAGACCTTGTATATACAGCCGGTTGTCCCTTTCGTCCAGTACAACCCATTTTCAAGGTCAAACGAACCCCAAAGCGCCCATACCCGCCAATTTGACAATTTTCGTGTGCTATAGCAACCCTTTTTTTAGGTGATCCGGCTTCCAACGTAAAAATACCAATAGTTTTTGTGGATGTCCATCAAGACTTTATCTACGCATTCGGTTGGCCCTCACGGCCAATCTGACCCATTTTCAAGGTCAAACAAGCCTGAAAGCGCGCATACCCCTATTTCGATGATTTTCGTGTGCTATAGCAAACCCTTTTTTTTGGATGATCCAGATTCTGACGTGAAAAATACCAAAATTTAATGTAGATGTCCTTTATGACCTTGGCTATGCAGCTGGTTGGTCCTCATAGCCAGTACGACCCATTTTTAAGTTCAAACGAGCCCTGAAGTGCGTATACCCCAATCTCAAAGACTTTCGTGTGCTATAGCAAACCATTTTTAGGTGATCCACATTCCGATGTCAAAAATGCCAAAAAATTTTGTGGACGTCCGTCAAGATCTTTCCTATGTAGCCGGTTGGCCTTCACGGATATTCTGACCCACATTCAAGGTTAAACGAGCCCCGAAGCGTGCATATCCCACATTTCAACGATTTTTGTATGCTATAGCAAACCATTTATTAGGTGATCCGGATTTTGACGTCAAAAAAGCCAATTTTTTTTGTGGACGTCTATCAAGACCTTTTCTACGCATCCGATTGGTCCTCATGGCCCGTACGACCCATTTTCAAGGTCAAACGAGCCCTGAAGTGCGTATACCCCAATTTCAAAGATTTTTGTGCGCTATAGCAAACCATTTTTTAGGTGATCCACATTCCGTTGTTAAAAATGCTAAAAAAATTTATGGACATCCGTCAAGACCTTGTCTATGCAGCCGGTTGGCCCCCCGGTCAGTCTGACCCACATTCAAGGTTAAACGAGCCCCGAAGCGTGCATATCCCACATTTCAACGATTTTTGTATGCTATAGCAAACCATTTATTAGGTGATCCGGATTTTGACGTCAAAAAAGCCAATTTTTTTTGTGGACGTCTATCAAGACCTTTTCTACGCATCCGATTGGTCCTCATGGCCCGTACGACCCATTTTCAAGGTCAAACGAGCCCTGAAGTGCGTATACCCCAATTTCAAAGATTTTTGTGCGCTATAGCAAACCATTTTTTAGGTGATCCACATTCCGTTGTTAAAAATGCTAAAAAAATTTATGGACATCCGTCAAGACCTTGTCTATGCAGCCGGTTGGCCCCCCGGTCAGTCTGACCCATATTCAAGGTCAAACGAGCCCTGAAGCACGCATACCCTCTATTTTGACGATTTTTGTGTGCTATAGCAAACCATTTTTTGGGTGATCTGGATTCCAACGTCAACAACACCAAAAGTTTTTGTGGATGTCCGTTAAGACCTTGTATATGCATCCAGTTGTCCCTCACGGACAGTCCGACCCATTTTCAAGGTCAAACGAGAGCGAAGCGCGCATACCCCCCATTTAAATGATTTTCGTGTTTTATAGCAAACTATTTTTTGGGTGATCCGGATACCGATGTCCGAAATAACAAAAAAATTTGTTTGGATATGCATCCAGTTGGCCCTCACGGCCAGTCCGACCCATTTTTCAAGGTTAAACAAGCCACGAAGCGTGCATACCCCCCATTTAGATGATTTTTGTGTGCTATAGCAAACTATTTTTGGGTGATTTTCATTCAGACGTCAAAAAGTCCAAAATTTTTTGTGGAAGATCGTCAAGACCTTGTATGTACAGCCGGTTGTCTCTCACGTCCAATATGACCCAATTTCAAGGTTAAACATGCCTCAAAACGCGCATACCCCCCATTTAGACAATTTTTGTGTGCTATAGCAAAATATTTTTTGGGTGATCCAGATTCCGACGTCAAAATGCCAAAATTTTTTGTGGACGTCCCTCAAGACCTTGGCTATACAGTTGGTTGGCCCTCACGGCCAGTACGACCTATTTTCAAGGTCAAACAAGCCTCGAAGTGCGCATACCCCCCATTTCGACAACTTTTGTGTGCTATAGCAAACCATTTTTTGGGTGATCCAGATTCCGATGTTAAAAATGCCAAAAAATTTTATGGAATTCCTTTTAGACCTTGGCTATGCGTCATGTTGGCCCTCACGAGCAGTCCGACCTATTTTCAAGGTCAAACGACCCTAAAGTGCGCATACCCCAATTTCGAATGATTTTCTTGTGCTATAGCAAACCATTTTTTGGGTGATCCAGATTCCGACGTCAAAATGCCAAAATTTTTTGTGGACGTCCCTCAAGACCTTGGCTATACAGTTGGTTGGCCCTCACGGCCAGTACGACCTATTTTCAAGGTCAAACAAGCCTCGAAGTGCGCATACCCCCCATTTCGACAACTTTTGTGTGCTATAGCAAACCATTTTTTGGGTGATCCAGATTCCGATGTTAAAAATGCCAAAAAATTTTATGGAATTCCTTTTAGACCTTGGCTATGCGTCATGTTGGCCCTCACGAGCAGTCCGACCTATTTTCAAGGTCAAACGAGCCCTAAAGTGCGCATACCCCAATTTCGATGATTTTCTTGTGCTATAGCAAACCATTTTTTGGGTGATCCAGATTCCGACGTCAAAAATGCCAAAATTTTTATCGACGTCCTTTAAGACCTTGGTTGTGAAGCTGGTTGGCCCTCACGGGCGGTCCGACCCATTTTCAAGGTCAAACGAGCCCTGAAGCGTGTATACCCCCCATTTTGATGATTTTCGTGTGCTATATCAAACCATTTTTTGGGTGATCCGGATTCCGTCGTCAATTATGCCAAAATTTTTTGTGGATGTCTGTCTAAACCTTGTCTATGCAGTTGGTTGGCCCTCACGGCCAGTTTGACCCATATTTAAGGTCAAACGAGCCCCGAAGCACGCATACCCCCCATTTAAACAATTTTTTTGTGCTATAGCAAACCATTTTTTGGGTGATCCGGATTCTGACGTCAAAAATTAAAAAAAACTTTGTGGACTTCCTTTAAGACCTGCAACAGGTTGTCCCTCAAAAGCAAGCCGGACTATTTTAATGGTCAAACGAGCCCTAAAGTGCACATACTCCCCATTTCGATGATTTTCGTGTGTTACATAAAACTGTTTTTTGGGTGATCCAAACTCCGACGTCAAAAATGCCAAAAAATTTAATTGACATTCGACAAGACCTTGGCTATGCATCGGATTTGCCGTCACGGCCAGTCCGACCCATTTTAAAGGTCAAACGAGCCTCAAAGCGCATACCCCCATTTTTGATGATTTTCGTGTGCTATAGCAAACCATTTTTTGGGTGATCCAAATTTCGACCTCAAAAATGAAAAAAAAAATTGTGGACATTCGTCAAGACCGTTGCTATGCAGACGCTTGACCCTCACGGCCAGTCCGACCCATTTTCAAGGTCAAACAAGCCCCGAAGCGCGCAAACCCCCCTTTAGACGATTTGCGTGCGCGATAGCAAACCAATTATTTTGGGTTATCCAGATTCTGGCGTAAAGATTTCCAAATTTTTTTTGGACATCCCTCAAGACCTTTGGCTATACATCCGGTTGGCCCTCACGGCCAGTACGACCCATTTTAAGGGTCAAACGAGCCTCGAAGCGCGTATATCCCCCATTTAGACGATTTTCAAGAGCTATAGCAAGCCATTTTTTGGTTTATCCAGATCTCAACGTCAAAAATGCCAAAATATTTTGTGGACGTGCTTTAAGACCTTGGTTGTGCAGTCGGTGGTCCCTCACGGGCAGTACAACCCATTTTTAAGGTCAAATAAGCCTCGAAGCGCGCATACCCCCTATTTCGACTATTTTCATGTGCTAGCAAACCATTTTTTGGGTGATCCAGATTCGGATGTCAAAAATTCCAAAAAATTTTATGGACGTCCGTCAAGACCTTGGCTATGCAGCCGATTGTCTCTCACTGCCAGTTCTACCCATTTTAAAGGTCAAACGAGCCCCAAAGCGCACATACCCCCGTTTAGACTATTTTCGTGTGCTATAGCAAACTATTTTTTAGGTGATCCGGACTGTGACGTTAAAAATGCCAAAAAAATTTATTGACGTCCGACAAGACCTTGTCTATGCATCCGGTTTGCCGTCAAGGCTAGTACGACCCATTTTAAAGGTCAAATGAGCCTAGAAGCGCATACCCCCATTTAGACGATTTTCGTGTGCTATTGCAAACCATTTTTTTGGGTGATCCAGATTTCAACGTCAAAATGCAAAAAGATTTTGTGGACGTCCGTTAAGACCTTGAATATGCATCCAGTTATCCCTCACGGCCAGTCCGACGTCAAAAATGAAAAAAACATTTACTACCGTACCGCAAGACCTTATCTATGCAGCCAGATTACCGTCAAGGCAAGTCCGACCCATTTTCAAGGTCAAACGAGCCTCGAAACGTGCATACCCCCTATTTAGACGATTCTCGTATAGCAAACAATTTTTGGGTTATCCAAATTTCGATTTTAAAAATGCCAAAAAAATTATGGACTTCCTTTAAGACCTTGGCTATGCAGCCGGTTGGCCCTCACAAGCAATCCGGACTATTTTCAAGGTCAAACGAGCCCTAAAGCGCACATACCCCCCCATTTCGATGATTTTCGTGTGCTATAGCTAACCATTTTTCGGGTAATCCAGATTCCAACGTTAAAAATGCTAAATTTTTTTGTGGACGTGCTTTAAGACCTTGGTTGTGCAGTCGGTGGTCCCTCACGGGTAGTCCGGCCCATTTTTAAGGTCAAACGAGCCTCAATGCGCGTATACCCCCTATTTCGACTATTTTCATGTGCTAGCAAACCATTTTTTGGGTGATCCGTGTTCCGATGTAAAAAGTTCCAAAAAAATTTATGGACGTCCGTCAAGACCTCGGCAATGCAGCCAGTTGTCTCTCACGGCCAGTTCTACCCATTTTAAAAGTCACACGATCCCCAAAGCGCACATACCCCCCCATTTAGACTATTTTCGTGTGTTATAGCAAATCATTTCTTGGGTTATCCAGACTCTCACGTTAAAAATACTGAAAAAATTTATTGACGTCCGACAAGACCTTGGCTATGCATCCGGATTGCCGTCACGGCCAGTACGACCCATTTTAAAGGTCAAACGAGCCTCGAAGCGCATACCCCCATTTTGACGATTTTCATGTGCTATTGCAAACCATTTTTTGGGGAGATCCGGATTTCAACGTCAAAAATGCAAAAAGTTTTTGTGGACGTCCGTTAAGACCTTGGATATGCATCCAGTTGTCCCTCACGGCCAGTCCGACCCATTTTGAAGGTCAAATGAGCCCCAGAGCGAGCATACCTCATTTCGATGATTTTCGTGTGCTATAGCAAACCATTTTTTAAGTGATCCGGATTCCGACGTTAAAAATGTCAATTTTTTTGTGGACGTCCGTCAAGACCTTGTATATGCATCCGGTTGGACCTTAGGCCCGTCTGACCCATTTTGAAGGTCAAACGAGCCCCTGAGCGAGCATACCCCTCATTTCAACGACTTTCGTGTGCTATAGCAAACCATTTTTTGGGTGATCCGGATTCCAACGTCAAAAATGCCAAATTTTTTTGTGGACATCTGTCAAGACCTTGTCTATGCATCCGGGTTGCCCTCACGGACCGTCCGATCCATTTTGAAGGTCAAACAAGCCCGGAGCGAGCATACCCCTCATTTCGACGATTTTCGTGTGCTAATTGAAAACCATTTTTTGGGTGATCCGGATTCCGACGTCAAAAATGCCAAATTTTTTTGTGGACATCCGTCAAGACCTTGTCTATGCATGCGGTTTTCCCTTACGCACTGTACGACCCATTTTGAAGGTTAAACGAGCCCTGGAGAGAGTATACCCCTCATTTGACAATTTTTGTGTGCTATAGCAAACCATTTTTTAAGTGATCCGGATTCCGACGTCAAAAATGCCAAATTACTTTGTGGAAGTCCGTCAAGACCTTGTCTATGCATCAAGTTGGCCCTCACGGTCCGTCCGACCCATTTTGAAGGTCAAACGAGCCCCGGAGCCAGCATACCCTTCATTTCGATGATTTTCATGTGCTGCAAACCATTTTTTGGGAGATCCGGATTCCGACGTCAAAAATTCCAAATTTTATGGTGCACGTCCGTCAAGACCTTGTTTATGCATCCGGTTGGCCCTCACGGCCCGTCCGACCCATTTTAAAGGTCAAACGAGCCCCAGAGCAAGCATACCTCTCATTTCGACGATTTTCGTGTGCTATAGCAAACCATTTTTTGGGTGATCCAGATTCTGACGTCAAAAATGCCAAATGTTTTTGTAGACGTCCGTTAAGACCACTTCTATGCATCCGGTTGGTCCTCACGGCCCGTCCGACCCATTTTGAAGGTCAAACGAGCCCCGAAGCGAGCATACCCCTCATATCGACGACTTTCGTGTGCTATAACAAACCATTTTTTGGGTGATCCTATTCTGACGTCAAAAATGCCAATTTTTTTCGTGGACGTCCGTCAAACCTTGTCTATGCATCCGCTTGGCCCTCACGGCCCGTCCGACAAATTTTGAAGGTCAAACAAGCCCCGGAGCGAGCATACCCCTCATTTCGATGATTTTCGTGTGCTATAGCAAACCATTTATTAAGTGATCCGGATTCCGACGTTAAAAATGTCAATTTTTTTGTGGACGTCCGTCAAGACATTGTATATGCATTCGGTTGGATCTTAGGCCCGTCTGACCGATTTTGAAGGTCAAACAAGCCCCTGAGCGAGCATACCCCTCATTTCAACGACTTTCGTGTGCTATAGCAAACCATTTTTTGGGTGATCCGGATTCCAACGTCAAAAATGCAAATTTTTTTGTGGACGTCCGTCAAGACCTTGTCTATGAATCCGGCCCTCACGGCCAGTCATACCCATTTTGAAGGTCAAACGAGCCCCGGAGCAAGCATACCCCTCATTTAGATGATTTTCGTGTGCTATAGCAAACCATTTTTTGGGTGATCCAGATTCCGCCGTCAAAAATGCCAAATTTTTTTGTGGACGTCCATCAAGACATTGTCTATGCATCCGGTAGACCCTCATGGCCAGTCCGACCCATTTTGAAGGTCAAACGAGCCCCGGAGCGAGCATACCCCTCATTTCGATGATTTTTGTGTGCTATAGCAAACCATTTTGTGGGTAATCCGGATTTTTACGTCAAAAATGGCAATTTTTTTTTGTGGACGTCTGCCAAGACCTTGTCTATGCATCCGATTGGCCCTCACAGCCCGTCCGACCCATTTTGAAGGTCAAACGAGCCCCGGAGCGAGCATACCTCTCATTTGACAATTTTCATGTGCTATAGCAAACTATTTTTTGAGTGATCCGGATTCCGACATCAAAAATGCCAAATTTTTTTGTCGACGTTCGTCAAGACCTTGTCTATGTATCCGGTTGGCCCTCATGGACCGTCCGACCCATTTTGAAGGTCAAACGAGCCCCCAAGCCAGCATACCCTTCATTACGATGATTTTCATGTGCTGCAAACCATTTTTTGGGTGATCTGGATTCCGACGTCAAAAATGCCAAATTTTATTGTGGACGTCCATCAAGACCTTGTTTATGCATCTGGTTGGCCCTCACGGCCCATACGACCCATTTTGAAGTTCAAACGAGCGCCGGAGCGAGCATACCTCTTATTTCGATGATTTTCGTGTACTATAGCAAACCATTTTTTGGGTGATCCAGATTCCGATGTCAAAAATTCCAAAAAAATTTTGTGGACGTCCGTCAAGACCTTGTCTATGCATCCGGTTGGCCCTCACAGCCCGTCCGACCCATTTTGAAGGTCAAACGAGCCTCGAAGCAAGCATACCCCTCATTTCGACGACTTTCGTGTGCTATAACAGACCATTTTTTGGGTGATCCAATTCTGACGTCAAAAATGCCAAATTTTTTTGTGGACGTCCGTCAAGACCTTGTCTATGCATCCGATTGGGCCTCACGGCCCGTCCAACCAATTTTGAAGGTCAAATGATACCCAGAGCAAGCATACCTCGCATTTGACAATTTTCGTGTGCTATAGCAAACCATTTTTTAGGTGATCCGGATTCCGACATCAAAAATGCCAAATTTTTTTGTGCACGTCTTTCAAGACCTTGTCTATGCATCCGGTTGTCCCTCACGGCCGTCCGACCCATTTTGAAGGTCAAACGAGCCCGGAGCAAGCATACCCCTCATTTCTACGATTTTCGTGTGCTATAGCAAACCATTTTTTGGGTGATCCGTATTCCGACGTCTAAAATGACAATTTTTTTTTGTGGACGTCCGTTAAGACCTTGTTTATGCATCCGATTGGCCCTCACGGCCCGTCCGACCCATTTTGAAGGTCAAACGAGCCCCGGACCGAGCATACCCCTAATTTCGATGATTTTCGTGTGCGATAGCAAACAATTTTTTGGGTGATCCAAATTCTGACGTAAAAAATGCAATAAAAATTTGTGGGCGTCTGTCAAGACCTTGTCTATGCATCCGGTTGGCCTTCACGGATCGTCCAACCCATTTTGAAGGTCAAACAAGCCCCGGAGTGAGCATACCCCTCATTTTGACGACTTTCGTGCGCTATAGCAAACCATTTTTTGGGTGATCCGGATTCCAACGTCAAAAATGCCAATTTTTTTTGTGGACGTCCATCAAGACCTTGTATATGCATCCGGTTGGCCCAAAGGCCTGTCTGACCCATTTTGAAGGTCAAACGAGCCCCTGAGCGAGCATACCCCTTATTTCGACGACTTTCGTTTGCTATAGCAAACCAATTTTTGGGTGATCCGGATTTCAACGTCAAAAATGCCAAATTTTTTTGTGGACATCCGTCAAGACCTTGTCTATGCATCTGGGTTGCCCTCACGGACCGTCTGACCCATTTTGAAGGTCAAACGAGCCCGGAGCGAGCATACCCCTCATTTCGACGATTTTCGCGTGCTATAGAAAACCATTTTTTGGGTGATCCAGATTCCGACGTCAAAAATGCCAATTTTTTTTGTGGACGTCCGCCAAAGACCTTATCTATGCATCCAAATGGCCCTCACGGCCCGTCCGGCCCATTTTGAAGGTCAAACGAGCCCCGAAGCGAGCATACCCCTCATTTCGACGACTTTCGTGTGCTATAACAAACCATTTTTTTGGTGATCCGATTGTGACGTCAAAAATGCCAAATTTTTTTGTGGACGTCCGTCAAGACCTTGTCTATGCATCCGGTTGGGCGTCACGGACCGTCCGACCCATTTTGAAGGTCAAACGATCCCCAGAGCGAGCATACCTCTCATTTGACAATTTTCGTGTGCTATAACAAACCATTTTTTGGGTGATCCGGATTCCGACATCAAAAATGCCAAATTTTTTGTGGATGTATGTCAAGACCTTGTCTATGAATCCGGTTGGCCCTCACAGCCCGTCCTACGAATTTTGAAGGTAAAACGAGCCCCGGAGCGAGCATACCCCTCATTTCGATCATTTTCGTTAACTATAGCAAACCATTTTTTGGATGATCCGGATTCCGACGTCAAAAATGCCAAACTTTTTAGTGGACGTCTGTCAAGACCTTGTCTATGAATCCAGTTGTCCCTTACGGTCCTTCCTACCTAATTTGAAGGTCAAACAAGACCCGGAGCGAGCATACCTCTCATTTCGACGATTTTCGTGTGCTATAGCAAATTATTTTTTGGGTGATCCGATTCCGACGTCAAAAATGCCAAATTTTTTTGTGGACGTCCGCCAAGACCCTTACTATGCATCTGGTTGGCCCTCACGGTCCGTCCGACCCATTTTGTAGGTCAAACGAGCCCAGAGCGAGGATACTCCTCATTTCGACGATTTTCGTGTGCTATAGCAAACCATTTCTTGGGTGATCTGAATTCCGACGTCAAAAATGCCAAATTTTTTTGTGGACGTCCGTTAAGACCTTGTCTATGCTTCTGGTTGGCCCTCACGACCTGTCCGACCCATTTTGAAGGTCAAACGAGCCCCAGAGCGAGCATACCCCTCATTTTGATGATTTTCGTGTGCGATAGCAAACCATTTTTTGGGTGATCCGGATTCCGACGTCAAAAATGCCAAATTTTTTTGTGGACGTCCGCCAAGACCTTGTCTATGCATCCTGTAGACCCTCACGGCCAGTCCAACCCATTTTAAAGGTCAAACGAGCCCCGGAGCTAGCATACCCCTCATTTAGACGATTTTCGTGTGCTATTGCAAACCATTTTTTGGGTGATCCGGATTACGACGTCAAAAATGCAAAAAACTTTGTCGATGTCCGCCAAGACCTTGTCTATGCATCCGGTTGGCCCTCACGGCCCGTCCGACCCTTTTTGAAGGTGAAACGAGCCCCGGAGCGAGCATACCCCTCATTTCGACGATTTTCGGGTGCTATGGCAAACCATTTTTTGGGTGATTCGGATTCTAACGTCAAAAATGCCAATTTTTTTTGTGGACGTCCATCAAGACCTTGTATATGAATACGGTTGGCCCTCACGGCCAGTCTTACCCATTTTGAAGGTCAAACGAGCCCCGGAGCGAGCATACCCCTCATTTAGATGATTTTCGTGTGCTATAACAAACCATTTTTTGGGTGATCCGGATTCCGACGTCAAAAATGCCAAATTTTTTTGTGGACGTCCGTCAAGACCTTGTCTATGCATCCAGTAGAACCTCACGGCCAGTCCAACCCATTTTGAAGGTCAAACGAGCCCCGGAGCTAGCATACCCCTCATTTAGACAATTTTCGTGTGCTATAAGCAAACCATTTTTTGGGTGATCCCGATTCCGACATCAAAAATGCCAAATTTTTTTTGGACGTCCGTCAAGACCTTGTCTATGCATCCGATTGGCCCTCCCGGCCCGTCCAACCCATTTTGAAGGTAAAACGAGCCCCGGAGCGAGCATACCCCTCATTTCGACAATTTTCGTGTGCTATAGCAAACCATTTTTTGGGTGATCCGGATTTCGACATTTAAAATGCAAAAAATTTTGTGGACGTCCTCAAGACCTTGTCTATGCATCCGGTTGTCCCTCAGGGCTCGTCCGACCCATTTTGAATATCAAACGAGCCCCGGAGCGAGCATACCCCTCATTTCGACGACTTTCGTGTGCTATAGCAAATCATTTTTTGGGTGATCCAGAATTACACGTCAAAAATGCAAACTTTTTTTGTGGACGTCCGTCAAGACCTTGTCTATGCATCCGGTTGGCCCTCTTGGCCCGTCCAGCCCATTTTGAAGGTAAACGAGCCCCGGAGCGAGCATACCCCTTATTTTGACGATTTTCGTGAGCTATAACAATCCATTTTTTGGGTGATCCGGATTCCGAAGTCAAAAATGCCAAATTTTTTTGTGGACGTCTTTGAAGACCTTGTCTATGCATCCTGTTGGCTCTTACGGTCCGTCCGACCTATTTTGAAGGTCAAACAAGCCCCGGAGCGAGCA
This sequence comes from Solanum peruvianum, assembly GCA_027705065.1. NCBI lineage: Eukaryota > Viridiplantae > Streptophyta > Magnoliopsida > Solanales > Solanaceae > Solanum > Solanum peruvianum. Next base: position 62,062,240 of record JAKWJD010001761.1, read on the forward strand.
TACCCCTCATTTCGACGATTTTCGTGTGCTATAGCAAATTAATTTTTGGGTGATCCGATTCCGACGTCAAAAATGCCAAATTAATTTATGGACGTCCGTTAAGACATTATCTATGCGTCTGGTTGCCCTCACGGCTCGTCCAGCCCATTTTGTAGGTAAACGAGCCCTGGAGCGAGCATACCCCTAATTTCGATGATTTTCATGTGCGATAGCAAACCATTTTTTGGGTGATCCGGATTCCGACGTCAAAAATGCCAAATTTTTTTGTGGACGTCCATCAAGACCTTTTCTATGAATCCGGTTGGACCTCACGGCCCGTCTGCCCCATTTTGAAAGTCAAATGAGCCCTGGAGCGAGCAAACCCCTCATTTCGACGATTTTCATGTGCTATAGCAAACCATTTTTTGGGTGATCCGGATTCTGACGTCAAAAATGCCAAATTTTTTTGTGGACGTCCGCCAATGACCTTATCTATGCATCTTGTTGGCCCTGACGGTCCGTCCGACCCATTTTGAAGGTCAAACAAGCCCCGAAGCGAGCATACCCCTCATTTCGACGATTTTCGTGTGCTATAGCAAACCATTTTTTGGGTGATCCGATTCTGACGTCGAAAATGCCAAATTTTCTTTGGACGTCCTTCAAGACCATGTATGCATCCGGTTGGCCCTCACGGCCCGTCCGACCAATTTTGAAGGTCAAACGAGCCCCGGAGCAAGCATGACCCTCATTTCGACGATTTTCGTGTGCTATAGCAAACCATTTTTTTAAGTGATCCGGATTTCAACGTCAAAAATGCCAATTTTTTTTGTCGACGTCCCTCAAGACCTTGTCTGTGCATCCGGTAGACCTTCACGGCTAGTCCGACCCATTTTGAAGGTCAAGCGAGCCCCGGAGCGAGCATACCCCTAAATTCGATGATTTTCGTGTGCTATAGCAAACCATTTTTTCGGTGATCCGGATTCCAACGTCAAAAATGCCAATTTTTTTTGTGGATGCCTGCCAAGACCTTGTCTATGCATCCGGTAGACCTTCACGGCTAGTCCGACCCATTTTGAAGGTCAAACGAGCCCCGGAGCGAGCATACCCCTTATTTCGACGATTTTCGTGTGCTATAACAAACCATTTTTTGGGTGACCCGGATTCCGACGTAAAAAATGCCAATTTTTTTTTGTGGACTTCCGTCAAGTCCTTTTCTATGCATCCGGTTGGCCCTCACGGCATTTTTAAGGTCAAACAAGCCCCGGAGCGAGCCTACCCCTCATTTCGATGATTTTCGTGTGCTAAAGCAAAACATTTTTTAAGTGATCCGGATTCCGACGATAAAAATGCCAATTTTTGTGTGGACGTCCGTCAAGACCTTGTCTATGCATCCGATTGGCCCTCACTGTCCGTCCGACCTATTTTGAAGGTCAAAGAAGCCCCGGAGCGAGCATACCCCTCATTTCGACGATTTTCGTGTGCTATAGCAAATCATTTTTTGGGTAATCCGGACTCCAATGTGAAAAATGCCAAATTTTTTTGTGGACGTCCGCCAAGACCTTGTCTATGCATCCGGTTTTCCCTCACGGCCCGTCCGACCCATTTTGAAGGTCAAACGAGCCTCGGAGCGAGCATACCCCTTTATTTCGATGATTTTCGTGTGCTATAGCAAACCATTTTTTAAGTGATTCGGATTCCGACGTTAAAAATGCCAATTTTTGTGTGGACGTCCCTCAAGACCTTGTCTATGCATTCGATTGGCCCTCACGGTCCGTCCGACCTATTTTGAAGGTCAAAGAAGCCCCAGAGCGAGCATACCCCTCATTTCGATGATCTTCGTGTGCTTTAGCAAACCATTTTTTGGGTAATCCGGTCTCCAACGTCAAAAATGCCAATTTTTTTTGGACATCCGTCAAGACCTTGTCTATGCATCTGGGTTGCCCTCTTGGACCGTCCGGCCCATTTTGAAGGTCAAACGAGACCGGGACCGAGCTTACCCCTCATTTCGATGATTTTCGTGTGCGATAGCAAACCATTTTTTGGGTGATCCGGATTCCGACGTCAAAAATGCCAATTTTTTGGTGGACGTCCGTCGAGACCTTGTCTATGAATCAAGTTGGCCCTCACGGCCAGTCTTACCCATTTTGAAGGTCAAACGAGCCCCGGAGCGAGCATACCCCTCATTTAGATGATTTTCGTGTGCTATAGCAAACCATTTTTTGGGTGATCCGGATTCCAACGTCAAAAAGCCAAATTTTTTTGTGGACGTCCATCAACACCTTTTCTATGAATCCGGTAGACTCTCACGTCCAGTCCGAACCATTTTGAAGGTCAAACGAGCCCCGGAGCGAGCATACCCCTCATTTCGACGATTTTCGTGTGCTATAGCAAACCATTTTTTGGGTGATCCGGAATCCGACGTCAAAAATGCCAATTTTTTTTGTGGACATCCGTTAAGACCTTGTCTAGGCTTCTGGTTGGCCCTCACGACCAGTCCAACCCATTTTTGAAGGTCAAACAAGCCCAGGAGCGAGTATACCCCTCATTTCGACGATTTTCGTGTGCTATAGCAAACCATTTTTTGGGTGATCCGGATTCCGACGTCAAAAATGCCAAATTTTTTTGTGGAGGTCCGCCAAGACCTTTTCTATGCATCTGGTATGCCCTCACGGCCAGTCCGACCCATTTTGAAGGTCAAGCGAGCCCCTGATCGAGCATACCCCTCATTTCGACGATTTTCGTGTGCTATAGCAAACCATTTTTTGGGTGATTCGGATTCGACGTCAAAAATGCAAAATTTTATTTTGGACGTCCGCCAAGACGTTGTCTTTGCATCCGGTTTTCTCTCATGGCCATTCCTACTCATTTTGAAGGTCAAACGAGCCCCGGAGCGAGCCTACCATTCATTTAGATGATTTTCGTATGCTATAGGAAACCATTTTTTAGGTAATCCGGATTCCGACGTCAAAAATGCCAAATTTTTTTGTGGACGTCTGTCAAGACCTTGTCAATGCATCCGATAGACCCTAACGGCCAGTCCGACCCATTTTGAAGGTCAAATGAGCCTCGGAGCGAGCATACCCCTTATTTCGACGATTTTCGTGTGCTATAGCAAACCATTTTTTGGGTGATCCGGATTCCGACGTAAAAAATGCAAAATTTTTCTGTGGACGTCCACAGAGACCTTTTCTATGCATCTGGTATGCCCTCATGTCCCGTCCGACCCATTTTGAAGGTCAAATGAGCCCCAGAGTGAACATACCCCTCATTTCAATGATTTTCGTGTGCTATAGCAAACAATTTTATAAGTGAACCGGATTCCGACGTTAAAAATGCCAATTTTTTTGTGGACTTCCTTCAAGACCTTGTATATGCATCTGGTTGGCCCTCACGGTCCGTCCGACCTACTTTGAAGGTCAAAGAAGCCCCGGAGCGAGCATACCACTCATTTCTACGATTTTTGTGTGCTATTGCAAACCATTTTTCTGGTGATCTAGACTCCAACGTCACAAAATGCCAAAATTTTTTGTGGACATCCTTCAAGACCTTGTCTATGCATCCGGGTTGCCCTCACAGACCGTCTGACCCATTTTGAAGGTAAAACGAGCCCGGAGCAAGCATACCCCCCATTTCGACGATTTTCGTGTGCTATAGCAAACCTTGTTTTGGGTGATCCGGATTCCGATGTCAAAAATTCCAAATGTTTTTGTGGACGTCCGTCAAGACCTTGTCTTTGCATTCGGTTGTCCCTCACGCCCCGTCCGACCCATTTTGAAGGTTAAACCAGCCCTGGAGCGAGCATACCCCTCATTTGACGATTTTCGTGTGCTATAGCAAACCATTTTTTGGGTAATCCGGATTCCGACGTCAAAAATGCCAAATTTTTTTGTGGACGTCCCCCAAGACCTTGTCTATGCATCTGGTTGGCCCTCACGGCCCGTCCTACCCATTTTGAAGGTCAAACGACCCCCGGAACGAGCATACCCCTCATTTGATGATTTTCATGTGCTATAGCAAACCATTTTTTGGGTGATCCTGATTCCGACATCAAAAATGCAAAAAAATTTTGTGGACGTCCATCAAGACCTTGTCTATGCATCCGGTTGGCCCTCACGGTTCGTCCGACCCATTTTGAAGGTAAAACGAGCCCCAGAGCGAGCATTCCCCTTATTTCGACGATTTTCGTGTGCTATAACATACTATTTTTTGGGTGACCGGATTCTGACGTCAAAAATGCCAAAATTTTTTGTGGACGTCCGTCAAGACCTTGTCTATGCATTCGGTTGGCCCTCACGACCCGTCCGTCCCATTTTGAAGGTCAAACGAGCCCCGGAGCAAGTATACCCCTCATTTCGATGATTTTCGTGTGCTATAGCAAACCATTTTTTGGGTGATCCAGATTCCGATGTAAAAAATGCAAAAAAAGTTTGTGGACGTCCGCCAAGACCTTGTCTATGCATCCAATTTTCCCTCACGGACCGTCCAACCCATTTTGAAGGTCAAACGAGCCCCGGAGCGAGCATACCCCTCATTTCAACGATTTTCGTGTGCTATAGCAAACCATTTTTTGGGTGATCCGGATTACAACGTCAAAAATGCCAATTTTTTTGGACGCCTGTCAAGACCTTGTATATGCATTCGGTTGGGCCTCACAGCCAGTCCTACCCATTTTGTAGGTCAAACGAGCCCCCGAGCGAGCACACCCCTCATTTCGATGATTTTCGTGTGCTATAGCGAACCATTTTTTGGGTAATTCGGATTTTGACGTCAAAAATGTCAATTTTTTTGTGGACATCCGTCATGACCTTGTCTATGCATATGGTTGACCCTCACGGCCCGTTCGACCCATTTTGAAGGTCAAACGAGCCCCGGAGCAAGCATACCCCTTATTTCGACGATTTTTGTGTGCTATAGCAAACCATTTTTTAGGTGATCCTGATTTCGATATCAAAAATGCCAAATTTTTTTGTGGACGATAGTCAAGACTTTATCTATGCATCCAGTTGGCCATCACGGCACGTCCGACCCATTATAAAGGTCAAACGAGCCTCGGAGCGAGCATACCCCTCATTTCGATGACTTTCGTGTGCTATAGCAAACCATTTTTTGGGTGATCCGGATTCCGATGCAAAAATGCCAAATTTTTTTGTGGACGTCCTTCTAGACCTTGTCTATGCATCTGGTTGTCCATCACGCCCCGTCCGACCCATTTTGAAGGTTAAACGAGCCCTGGAGCGACCATACCCCTCATTTGACGATTTTTGTGTGCTATAGCAAACCATTTTTTTGGGTGATCCGGATTCCGACTTCAAAAATGCCAAATTTTTTTGTGGACATCCGCCAAGACCTTGTCTATGCATTTGGTTGGCCCTCACGGCCCGTCCGACCCATTTTGAAGGTCAAACGAGCCCCGGAGCGAGCATACCCCTCATTTGATGATTTTCATGTGCTAGCAAACCATTTTTTGGGTGATCCTGATTCCGACGTCTAAAATGCCAAATTTTTTTGTGGACATCAGCCAAGACCTTGTCTATGCATTTGGTTGGCCCTCACGGCCCGTCCGACCCATTTTGAAGGTCAAACAAGCCCCGGAGCGAGCATACCCCTCATTTGATGATTTTCATGTGCTATAGCAAACCATTTTTTGGGTGATCCGGATTCCGACGTAAAAAATGCCAAATTTTTTTGTGGACGTCCGCCAAGACCTTGTCTTGCATCCGGTTTGCCCTCACGGCCCGTACAACCCATTTTGAAGGTCAAACGAGCCCCGGAGCGAGTATACTCCTCATTTCGACGATTTTCGTGTGCTATAGCAAACCATTTTTTGGGTGATCCGGATTCCCACGTCAAAAATGCCAAATTTTTTTGTGGACGTCTTTCAAGACCTTGTCTATGCATCTGGTAGACACTCACCGCTAGTCCGACCCATTTTGAAGGTCAAACGAGCCCCTAAGCGAGCATACCCCTCATTTCGACGATTTTTCGTGTGCTATACCAAACCATTTTTTGGGTGATCCGGATTCCAACGTCAAAAATGCCAATTATTTTTGTGGACGCCCGTCAAGACCTTTTCTATGTATCCGGTTTGCCCTCACGGCCCGTCCGACCCATTTTGAAGGTCAAACAAGCCCCGGAGCGAGCATACCCCTCATTTCGACGATTTTCGTGTGCTATAGCAAACCATTTTTTGGGTGATCCGGATTCCGATGTCAAAAATGCCAAATTTTTTTGGGGACGTCCGTCAAGACCTTGTCTATGCATCCGGTTGTCCCTCACGGCCCGTCCAACCCATTTTGAAGGTAAACGAGCCCCGAAGCGAGCATGCCCCTTATTTCGACGATTTTTGTGTGCTACAACAAACTATTTTTCGGGTGATCCGGATTCTGACGTCAAAAATGCCAAATTTATTTGTGGACGTCGGTCAAGACCTTGTCTATGCATCCGTTGGACCTCACGGCCCGTCCTACTCATTTTAAAGGTCAAACGAGCCCGGAGTTAGCATACCCCTCATTTCGACGACTTTCGTGTGCTATAGCAAACCATTTTCCGTTTATCCGGATCCTGACGTCAAAAATGTCAAATTTTTTTGTGGACATCTATCAAGACCTTGTTTATGCATCCGGTTGGCCCTTACCGCCCGTCCGACCCATTTTTGAAGGTCAACGAGCCCCGGAGCGAGCATACCCCTTATTTCGACGATTTTCGTGTGCTATAGCAAACCATTTTTTGGGTGATACGGATTCCAACGTCAAAAATGCCAATTTTTTTTGGACGTCTGTCAAGACCTTGTCTATGCATTTGGTTGGCCCTCACGGCCCGTCCGACCCATTTTGAAGGTCAAACAAGCCCGGGAGCGAGCATACCCCTCATTTGATGATTTTCATGTGCTATAGCAAACCATTTTTTGGGTGATCCGGATTCCGATGTCAAAAATGCCAAATTTTTTGTGGACGTCCGTCAAGACCTTTTCTATGCATCCGGTTTGCCCTCACGGCCCGTCCGACCCATTTTGAAGGTCAAACGAGCCCCGGAGCGAGCATACCCCTCATTTCGACAATTTTCGTGTGCTATAGCAAACCATTTTTTGGGTGATCCGGATTCCAACGTCAAAAATGCCAAATTTTTTTGTGGACGTCCGTCAAGACCTTGTCTATGCATCCGGTTGTCCCTCACGGCCCGTCCAGCCTATTTTGAAGGTAAACGAGCCCCGGAGCGAGCATGCCCCTTATTTCGACGATTTTCGTGTGCTATAACAAACTATTTTTCAGGTGATCCGGATTCCGACGTCAAAAATGCCAAATTTATTTGTGGACGTCTGTCAAGACCTTGTCTATGCATCCGTTGGACCTCACGGCCCGTCCGACTCATTTTGAAGGTCAAGCGAGCCCGGAGTTAGCATACCCCTCATTTCGACGACTTTCATGTGCTATAGCAAACCATTTTCCGTTTATCCGGATTCCGACGTAAAAAATGTCAAATTTTTTTGCGGACGTCTATCAAGACCTTGTTTATGCATCCGGTTGGCCCTTACCGCCCGTCCGACCCACTTTGAAGGTCAAACGAGCCCCGGAGCGAGCATACCCCTCATTTCAACGATTTTCGTGTGCTATAGCATTTTTTGGGTGATACGGATTCCAACGTCAAAAATGCCAAATTTTTTTTGGACGTCTATCAAGACCTTGTCTATGCATCCGGTTGTCCCTCACGGTCCGTCCAACCCATTTTGATGGTCAAACAAGCCCCGGAGCGAGCATACCCCTCATTCTGACGATTTTCTAGTGCTATAGCAAACCATTTTTGGGGTGATCCGATTCCAACGTCAAAAATGCCAAAAAATTTTGTGGACGTCTGTCAAGACCTTTTCTATGCATCCGGTTGGCCCTCACAGCCCGTCCGACCAATTTTGAAGGTTAAACGAGCCCCGGAGCGAGCATACCCCTGATTTCGACGATTTTCGTGTGCTATAGCAAACCATTTTTTGGGTGATCCGGATTCCGACGTAAAAAATGCCAACTTTTTTTGTGGATGTCCGTCAAGACCTAGTCTATGAATCCGGTTGGCCCTCACGGCAATTCCTACTTATTTTGAAGGTCAAACGAGCCTCGGAGCGAGCCTACCATTCATTTAAATAACTTTCGTGTGCTATAGCAAACAATTTTTTGGGTTATTCGGATTCCGACGTCAAAAATGCCAAATTTTTTTGTGGAAGTCCGTCAAGACCCTGTCTATGCATCCGGTTGGCCCTCACGGCCCGTCCGACCCATTTTGAAGTTCAAACAAGCCCCGGAGTGAGCATACCCCTCATTTCGACGATTTTCGTGTGCTATAGCAAACCATTTTTTGGGTGATCCGGATTCCGACATCAAAAATGCCAATTTTTTTGGACGTCCTTCAAGACTTTGTCTATGAATCCGGTTGGACCTCACGGCCATTCCTACCCATTTTAAAGGTCAAACGAGCCTCGGAGCAAGCATACCCCTCATTTAGATGATTTTCGTGTGCTATAGCAAACCATTTCTTGGGTGATCCAGATTCCGACGTCAAAAATACCAAATTTTTTTGTGGACGTCCGCCAAGACCTTATCTATGCATCTGGTATGCCCTTACGGCCCGTCTGACCCATTTTGAAGGTCAAATAAGCCCCGGAGCGAGCATACCCCTCATTTAGATGATTTTCGTGTGCTATGGCAAACCATTTTTTAAGTGATTCGAATTCCGACGTTAAAAATTCCAATTTTTTTGTGGACGTCCGCCAAGACCTGTTTTATGCATCGGATTGGCCCTCATGGTCCGTCCAACCTATTTTGAAGGTCAAACAAGCCCCGGAGCGAGCATACCCCTCATTTCGACAATTTTCATATGCTATAGCAAACCATTTTTTAAGTTATCCGGATTCCGACGTTAAAAATGCCAATATTTTTGTGAACGTCCGTTAAGACCTTTTCTATGCATCCGGTTGGCCCTCACTGTCCGTCCGACCTATTTTGAAGGTCAAACAAGCCCCAAAGCGAGAATACCCCTCATTTCGACGATTTTCGTGTGCTATAGCAAACCATTTTTTGGGTGATCCGGATTCCAACGTCAAAAATGCAAACTTTTTTTGTTGACATCCGTCAAGACCTTGTCTATGCATCCGGGTTGACCTCCTGGACCGTACGACCCATTTTGAAGGTCAAACGAGCCAGGAGCGAGCATACCCCTCAGTTCGACAATTTTCGTGTGCCATAGCAAACAATTTTTTGGGTTATCCAGATTCCGACGTCAAAAATGCCTACTTTTTTTGGAGGTCCGTCAAGACCTTGTTTATGCATCCGGTTGTCCCTCACGCCCCGTACGGCCGATTTTGAAGGTCAAACGATCCCGCAGTGAGCATACCCCTCATTTCGATGATTTTCGTGTGCCATAGCAAACCATTTTTTGGGTTATCCAGATTCCGACGTCAAAAATGCCAATTTTTTTGTGGAAGTCCGTCAAGAGCTTGTCTATGCATCCGGTTGGCCCTCACGGCCCGTCCAACCCATTTTGAAGGTCAAACGAGCCCCAGAGCCAGCATACCCTTCATTTCAATGATTTTCGTGTGCGATGGCAAACAATTTTTTGGGTGATCTAGATTCCGACGTCAAAAATGCCAAATTTTTTTGTGGACGTCCGTCAAGACCTTGTATATTCATCCGGTTGGCCCTCACGGCCCGTCCGACCCATTTTAAAGGTCAAACAAGCCCCAGAGGGAGCATACCCCTTATTTCGATGATTTTCGTGTCCTATAGCAAACCATTTTTTGGGTGATCCAGATTCTGACGTCAAAAATGCCAAATTTTTTTGTGGACGTCCGTCAAGACGTTGTATATGCATCCGATTGACCCTCACAACCCGTCCGACCCATTTTGAAGGTCAAACTAGCCCCGGAGCCAGCATACCCTTCATTTCGATGATTTTCGTGTGCTATAGTAAACCATTTTTTGGTTGATCCGGATTCCGACGTCAAAAATGCCAATTTTTTTTGTGGACGTCCGTCAAGACCTTGTTTATTCATCCAGTTGACCTTACGGCCCGTCCTACCTATTTTAAAGGTCAAACGAGCCCCAGAGGGAGCATACCCCTCATTTCGATGATTTTCGTGTGCGATAGCAAACCATTTTTTGGGTGATCCAGATTCCGGCGTCATAAATGCCAAATTTTTTTGTGGACATCCATCAAGACCTTGTCTATGAATCTCGTTCGCCCTCACGGTCCGTCGGCAAATTTTGAAGGTCAAACAAGCCCTGGAGCGAGCATACCCCTCATTTCGACGATTTTCGTGTGCTATATAAAACCATTTTTTGGGTGATCCGGATTTCGACGTCAAAAATGCCAAATTTTTTTGTGGACATCCGTCAATCCTTGTCTATGCATCAGGTTGTCCCTCACGGTCAGTCAGACCTATTTTGAAGGTCAAACAAGCCCCGGAGCGAGCATACCCCTCATTTCGACGATTTTCATGTGCTATAGCAAACCATTTTTTAAGTGATCCAGATTCCGACGTTAAAAATGCCAATTTTTTTGTGGACGTCCGTCAAGACCTTTTCTATGCATCCGGTTGGCCCTCACGGTCTTTAGAACCTATTTTGTAGGTCAAACAAGCCCCGGAGCGAGAATACCCCTCATTTCGACGATTTTCGTGTGCTATAGCAAACCATTTTTTGGGTGATCCGGATTCCAACGTCAAAAATGCCAAATTTTTGTGTTGACATCCTTCAAGACCTTGTCTTTGCATCCGGGTTTCCCTCACGGACCGTACGACCCATTTTGAAGGTCAAACGAGTCCGGAGTGATCATACCCCTCATTTCGACGATTTTCGTGTGCCATAGCAAACCATTTTTTGGGTTATCCAGATTCCAACGTCAAAAATGCCAAAATTTTTTGTGGAAGTCCGTCAAGACCTTGTCTATGCATCCGGTTGGCCCTGACGGCCCGTCCGACCCATTTTGAAGGTCAAACGAGCCCCGGAGCCAGCATACCCTTCATTTCGATGATTTTCATGTGCTATAGCAAACCATTTTTTGGGTGATCCGGATTCCGACGTCAAAAATGCCAAATTTTTTTGTGGACGTCCGTCAAGACCTTGTTTATTTATCCGGTTGGCCCTCACGGCCCGTCCGACCCATTTTAAAGGTCAAACGAGACCCAGAGGGAGCATACCCCTCATTTAGATAATTTTCGTGTGCTATAGCAAACCATTTTTTGGGTGATCCAGATTCTGACGTCAAAAATTCCAAATTTTTTTGTGGACATCCGTCAAGACCTTGTCTATGCATCCGGTTGTCCCTCACGGCCCGTCCGACCCATTTTGAAGGTCAAACTAGCCCCGGAGCCAGCATACCCTTCAGTTCGATGATTTTCGTGTGCTATAGTAAACCATTTTTTGGGTGATCTAGATTCCGACGTCAAAAATGCCAAATTTTATTATGGACGTCCGTCAAGACCTTGTTTATGCATCTGGTTGGCCCTCACGGCCCGTCCGACCCATTTTAAAGGTCAAATGAGCCCCAGAGCGAGCATACCCCTCATTTTGACGACTTTCGTGTGCTATAACAAACCATTTTTTGGGTGATCCAGATTCTGACGTCAAAAATGCCAAATTTTTTTGTGGAGGTCTAACAAGACCTTGTCTATGCATCCGGTTGGCCCTCACAGCCCGTCCGACCCATTTTGAAGGTCAAACGAGCCCCGGAGCGAGCATACTCCTCATTTCGACGATTTTTGTGTGCTATAGCACACCATTTTTTGGGTGATCCAGATTTCGATGTCAAAAATGCCAAATTTTTTCGTGGACGTCTGTCAGACCTTGTCTATGCATACGGTTGGCCATCACGGCCTGTCCGACCCATTTGGAAGGTCAAACGATCCCCGAAGCGAGCATACCCCTCATTTCGACGATTTTCGTGTGCTATATCACACCATTTTTTGGGTGATCCGGATTCCGATGTCAAAAATGCCAAATTTTTTTGTGGAAGTCCGTCAAGACCTTGTCTATGCATACGGTTGGCCATCATGGCTTGTCCGACCCATTTGGAAGGTCAAACGAGCCCCGAAGCGAGCATACCCCTCATTTCGACGATTTCGTGTGCTTAGCACACAATTTTTTGGGTGATCCGGATTCGGACGTCAAAAATGCCAAATGTTTTCGTGAACGTCCGTCAAGACCTTTTCTATGCATACGGTTGGCCATCACGGCTTGTCTAACCCATTTGGAAGGTCAAACGAGCCCCGAAGCTAGCATACCCCTCATTTCGACGATTTTCGTGTGCTATAGAAAACCTTTTTTTGGGTGATCCGGATTTCGACGTCCAAAATCCAAATTTTTTTGTCGACGTCCGTCAAGACCTTGTCTATGCGTCCGGTAGACACTCACGGCTAGTCCAACCCATTTTGAAGGTCAAACGAGCTCCGAAGCGAGCATACCCCTCATTTCGACGATTTTCGTGTGCTATCGCGCACCATTTTTTGGGTTATCCGGATTCCGACGTCAAAAATGCCAAATTTTTTCGTGGACGTCCGTCAAGACCTTGTCTATGCATACGGTTGGCCATCACGGCTTGTCCGACCCATTTGGAAGGTCAAACGAGCCCCGAAGCGAGCATACCCCTTATTTCGACGATTTTCGTGTGCTTAGCACACCATTTTTTGGGTGATCCAGATTCAGACGTCAAAAATGCCAAATGTTTTCGTGGACGTCCTTCAAGACCTTTTCTATGCATACGGTTGGCCATCACGGCTTGTCTGACCCATTTGGAAGGTCAAACGAGCCCCGAAGCGAGCATACCCCTCATTTCGATGATTTTCGTGTGCTATAGCACACCAATTTTTGGGTGATCCGCATTCTGACGTCAAAAATGCCAAATTTTTTCGTGGACGTCCGTCAAGTACTTGTCTATGCATACGGTTGGCCATCACAACTTGTCCAACCCATTTGGAAGGTCAAACGAGCCCCGAAGCGTGCATACCCCTCATTTCGACGATTTTCGTGTGCTATACATACCATTTTTTGGGTGTTCTGGATTCCGACGTCAAAAATGCCAAATTTTTTCGTGGACATCCTTCAAGACCTTGTCTATGCATACGGTTGTCCATCACGGTTTGTCCGACCCATTTGGAAGGTCAAACGAGCCCCGAAGCGAGCATACCCTTCATTTCGACGATTTTCGTGTGCTATAGCACACCATTTTTTGGGTGATCCAGATTCCGACGTCAAAAATGCCAATTTTTTTCCTGGACGTCCGTCAAGACCTTGTCTATGCATACGGTTGGCCATCACGGCTTGTCCGACCCATTTGGAAGGTCAAACGAGCCCCGAAGCGAGCATACCCCTCATTTCGATGATTTTCCATTTTTTGGGTGATCCGGATTCGGACGTCAAAAATGCCATATTTTTTCGTGGACATCTGTCAAGACCTTGTCTATGCATACGGTTGGACATCACGGCTTGTACGATCCATTTGGAAGGTCAAACGAGCCCCGAAGCGAGCGTACCCCTCATTTCGATGATTTTCGTGTTGATATAGCACACCATTTTTTGGATGATCCGGATTCCGACGTCAAAAATGCCAAATTTTGTCGTGGTCGTCCGTCAAGATTTTGTCTATGCATACGGTTGGGCATCACGGCTTGTCCGCCCCATTTAGAAGGTCAAACGAGCCCCGAAGCGGGCATACCCCTCATTTCGACGATTTTCGTGTGCTATAGCACACCTTTTTTTGGGTTTTCCGGATTCCGACGTTAAAAATGCCAAAGTTTTTCGTGGACGTCCTTCAAGACCTTATCTATGCATACGGTTGGCCATCAGAGCTTGTCCGACCCATTTGGAAGGTCAAACGAGCCCCGAAGCGAGCATACCCTTCATTTCGACGATTTTCGTGTGCTATAGCACACCATTTTTTGGGTGATCCAAATTCCAATGTCAAAAATGCCAAATATTTTCGTGGACGTCCGTCAAGACCTTGTCTATGCATACGTTTGGCCATCACGGCTTGTCCGACCCATTTGGAAGGTCAAACGAGCCCCGAAGTGAGCATACCCCTCATTTCGACGATTTTCCATTTTTAGGGTGATCCGGATTCCGACGTCAAAAATGCCAAATTTTTTCGTGGACATCAGTCAAGACCTTGTCTATGCATATGGTTGGACATCACGGCTTTTCCGATCCATTTGGAAGGTTCAACGAGCCCTGAAGCGAGCATACCCCTCATTTCGACGATTTTCGTGTGCTATAGCACACCATTTTTTGGATGATTCGGATTCCGACGTCAAAAATGCCAAATTTTTTCATGGACGTCCGTCAAAACCTTGTCTATGCATACGTTTGGCCACCACGGCTTGTCCGCCCCATTTGGAAGGTCAAACGAGCCCCGAAGCGAGCATACCCCTCATTTCGACAATTTTCGTGTGCTATAGCACACCATTTTTTGGGTGATCCGGATTCCGACGTCAAAAATGCCAAATTTTTTCGTGGACGTCCGTCAAGACCTTGTCTATGCATACGGTCGGCCATCACGGCTTGTCCGACCCACTTGGAAGGTCAAACGAGCCCCGAAGCGAGCATTCCCCACATTTCGATGATTTTCGTGTGCTATAGCACACCATTTTTTGGGTGATCCGGATTCCGACGTCAAAAATGCCAAATTATTTCGTGGACGTCCATCAACACCTTCGCTATGCATACGGTTGGCCATCACGGCTTGTCCGACCCATTTGGAAGGTCAAACGAGCCCCGAAGCGAGCATACCCCTCATTTCGACGATTTTCGTGTGATATAGCTCACCATTTTTTGGGTGATCCGGATTCCGATGTCAAAAATGCCAAATTATTTCGTGGACGTCCATCAACACCTTCGCTATGCATACGGTTGGCCATCACGGCTTGTCCGACCCATTTGGAAGGTCAAACGAGCCCCGAAGCGAGCATACCCCTCATTTCGACGATTTTCGTGTGATATAGCTCACCATTTTTTGGGTGATCCGGATTCCGATGTCAAAAATGCCAAATTTTTTCGTGGATGTCCGTCAAGACCTTTTCTATTCATACGGTTGGCCATCACGTCTTGTACGACCCATTTGGAAGGTCAAACGAGCCCCGAAGCGAGCATACCCCTCATTTCGATGATTTTCGTGTGCTATAACACACTATTTTTTGGGTGATCCGGACTCCCACGTCAATAATGCCAAATTTTTTCGTGGACGTTCATCAAGACCTTGTCTATACATACGGTTGGCCATCACGGCTTGTCCGACCCATTTGGAAGGTCAAACGAGCCCTGAAGCGAGCATACCCCTCATTTCGACGATTTTCGTGTGCTATAGCACACCATTTTTTGGGTGATCCGGATTCCCACGTCAAAAATGCCAAATTTTTTCATGGACATCCGTCAAGACCTTTTCTATGCATACAGTTTGCTATCACAGCTTGTCCGACCCATTTGGAAGGTCAAATGAGCCTCGAAGCGAGCATAACCCTCATTTCGATGATTTTCGTGTGCTATAGCACACCCTTTTTTGGGTGATCCGGATTCCCACGTCAAAAATGCCAAATTATTTTGTGGACGTCCGTCTAGACCTTTTCTATGCATACGGTTGGCCATCACGGCTTGTTCGACCCATTTGGAAGGTCAAACGAGCCCCGAAGCGAGCATACCCCTCATTTCGACGATTTTCGTGTGCTATAGCACACCATTTTTTGGGTGATCCGGATTCCGACGTCAAAAATGCCAAATTTTATCGTGGACGTCCGTCAAGACCTTGTCTATGCATACGGTTGGCCATCACGGCTTGTCCGACCCATTTGGAAGGTCAAACGGGCCCCGAAGCGAGCATACCCCTCATATCGACAATTTTCGTGTGCTATAGCACACCATTTTTTGGGTGATCCGGATTCCGACGTCAAAAATGCCAAATTTTTTCGTGGACGTCCGTCAAGACCTTTTCTATGCATAAGGTTGGCCATCACGGCTTGTCCGACCCATTTGGAAGGTCAAACGAGCCCCGAAGCGAGCATAACCCTCATTTCGACGATTTTCGTGTGCCAT